>CAUYUJ010017466.1:0-35000 GCA_963575745.1 Prorocentrum cordatum | reverse complement strand
CAGCGTCTACTGCTACTACGACTACGACTACTACTAGTACTACGACGACTACGACTACGGCGACTACTACTACTACTACTACTGCATACTACTACTTCTACTACAGTCACAACTACTGCTACTACTGCTACTGCTACTACTACTACTACTACTACTACTACTACTACTACTACTACTACGACTGCTATGACTCTCACTACTATCAGCACTACTAGTCGTAGTAGTGGTCGGAGCAGCCGTCGTCATGGACATCGTACAAGCCGTTGTGTTAGGGGTGGTACTACCCGGACGACGATAACTACTACTACTACTACTACTACTACTACTACTACTACTACTACTACTACAACTACTACTACTACTACTACTACTACTACTAATACTACTACTACTCCTACTACTACTACTACTACTACTACTACTACTGCTACCACCGCTACTACTACTACTACTACTACTACTACTACTACTACTACTACTACTACTACCACAACTCCGACTTCACCAACTACTGTATATCTTCTTGGAGGCCCGGCCAGGGCGGGCAGGGTATGCAAATACTACATGTAGCACCCCGCAGTTGTGGATAAGAGTGAGGCGGCGGGGGCGACGTGGGGCGCGAGTGGGTCGCGGGTGGGTCTCGGAGTGGGTCGCGGGTGGGTCGTGGGTGGGTCGCGGGATTTTCGCAAGTGGGTCGCGTGTGGCTCGCGGGTGGCTCGCGGGTGGGTCGCGGTGTGGGTGTCTCGCGGGTGTGTCGCGGTTGGGTCGCGAATGGGACGAAGACAACAACACCGACACCACCACCAACACCACCACCAACAACAACAACAACAACCAATGACAACTGCTCGCTCTTATCTGCTCGCGTGCCAGTCAACACGTGTACCCGCAACCCTCGATACCCGCCCCTGTCGTCTTCGATCGTACCCCCCCTTGGAGATACATCCTCCCAACCTGCCGCGTGTAGCTGGCACAACCAAGAAAAACAAAGAAAGGAAGGGAGGAGGGAAGAGACAAGGGGGAGGGAGAAGGATGGATCACGAGGGAGACTCGTAGGAAGCTTAAGAGCAGGAGTCTGAGAGGCAAACCAACGCGAGTCGGGTGGGCGGGCCCTGACAGGCAGGTCGGGCGGGCGGGCCCGGACGACCAAGTCGAGCGGGCGGGGGGCTGAAGCGTCAATCCGTCATAAAGGAAATTTCGAACGATAGCGCGATTCCCAAGTACACCGTTAGGAAATCAAAAGCGACAGCGTGATTCTTAAGTCTTGGGGGCACGGCGCCGCAATAAGTTGCGATGTCGCACTGCGCGAGAGCGCGACTCCTACAGGAAATGTGAAGAGTACAGGTGGGAGCCGTTGTTGCTGTTGTAACCTAGGGGTCACTGGGCCAGTTTTAAAACCAAGACTTCCCCTCAAAACAACAGGGCGCAAGCCCCAGGATGAGCACTCGGGCAGTGGGGATCAGCAATCACTTCTTCAAACATGGGAGTTCAACGCAGCAGCAATCCGCACCGCGGAAGCCTGCTTCAGACACGGACCCAGGGACAGTGAATGCCATGGGGCGCACAGGGACATACTAATACTATATGTCCTCCTTGGAGGCGCGCGTCCGACCCGAACATGCAGTATACCCATCTTGTAGTATATCGTTTCCCGAGCGGTGCGGCCAGAAAGCGCCCGCCACGACGCGTGTACTGCAAGATTTCTCGGTGATCGCGTCGCCCTTGAGGGGGCGACGCACATACAATATAAGTACACGTCGTTCATTTCTAACCGTGCTCATTGCTAATTGTGCTCGTTTCCTATTGTTCCTGGCCCCCTGGTGGCCAGGAGCAGGCCCAGGATAGAACCGTTAGAAAGGAAAGGATCCTGCCCTCCCCCCAGATATCAAAGAACTCGCAGAATTATACATGAACGATGTGCACTCCAGATTTCGTAATAAAGGGAGGGGGGTCTCATTTCGGGGGGGGGTCTCTTCCAGGCCATCGTGGAGGGCCTGGGGGGGTCTGGGGACGATGTTTTGGAGGGTTCTCCCACGGGGGGGGGTCTAAAACTTCTCGTCTGGGAGGGTTGAGACCCCCTCCCTTTTATTACGAGATCTGGAGTATGTTGGGGTGGCGCCGACGACAGCTCGGCCCCCGCACTGTGGCTTGTTACCGCGTCTCGTGTCCCTCCCCACCCCCACCCAGGGAGGCCCCCGCGACGGGAGCGAGCAGGGCATCCGAGCGCCACGCGGCATGCCAGGCTTCGCGCCCCCTCTCGTCCCTCCAGGGAGGCCCCGCCACAGCTGGCGGGGTACTCGAGAGCCTTATTCTTATTGCTATTATGATTGGTATTACGATTCTCATTCTGATTATTATGAGTAGCGCTCGTATTATTATGTTTCGTATCATTGATAACATTACTATCATTATTATCATTATGATTATTGTTCTAGTATTATTATTCTTGTATACCGGGTGTTGCGCCTTGCCACATATCCAGAGGGGCCCCGCCAGACTGGGATTCAACTGCCAGTCTACTCTCAAGGTTTCGTGCCCCTTCCTCCCCTCCAGGGAGGCCCCGCCCGAGCGGGGGCATGGCATCCGAATACCATACAATTGTACAAGGTCATGGCCCGGTCCACCCCATCCAGGGAGGCCCCGTCACAGCGGGCAAGGAGTTCGAACACAATCTGCTTTGCCAACGTTCGTCACCCTCCCACCCTTCCGGGCTTGCCCCGCCAGACCGGGCACGGTACCCGAATATCGTGCTACCCATACCCCCCGCAAGTGGGGATAGGACTACGGTTAAGTCGGGCCTGTCCCCCTACAGGGGGATTTTCGACGAAAAATAAAAAAATACAAAAAATACGCCAAAAACAATCTGGGGACTATTTTTCAAACTATTTATATGTCATTTTTGGGCACTTTGGGTTAAAAACAAATCGTCGAAAATCCCCCTGTACGGGGACGGGCCCGACTTACGACGGCGGGGCTGCTGTGGCCTCGGGCGGCGCGCCGGGAACTCACCAACAGAGAAGAGCCCCGCGGCCGGCGCCGATCTGGAAGTGTTGCGCACGCATGTCTGCGCTCCTCCTCCTCCTCCTCCTCCTCCTCCTCCTCCTCCTTCCTCCTCCTCCTCCTCCCTCTCCTCCTCCTCTCCTCCTCCTCCTCCTCCTCCTCCTCCTCCTCCTCCTCCTCCTCCTCCTCCTCCTCCTCCTCCTCCTCCTCCTCCTCCTCCTCCTCCTCCTCCTCCTCCTCCTCTCCTCCTCCTCCTCCTCCTCCTCCTCCTCCTCCTCCTCCTCCTCCTCCTCCTCCTCCTCCTCCTCCTCCTCCTCCTCCTCCTCCTCCTCCTCCTGCTGCTCCTCTCTTCCCCCTCAAGACTGGCGCTGCCAGTGGGCCCTGCACGACGCCGCGGCCCCACCCCCCCGGACGTGGTACTGGCAAAAGATCCACGGATCACTCCACGAAGAGGTGCCCACCGCAGGCGCCGGACTGCTCCCCCCCACCTCCGATGCTATGCGACGCTGCGCTCCCCCGAGGCCGGGACTATAGCGCCACCCTTGGGCTCGGGCGCCCTGGCTACGGGCTCCCCCACGACTCGGGGATGGGCAGACCTCCCTTTCGTAAAACGTGGCTCAGTGAAAACGACCTGAGGCCCAAACCTGGCGGGCGCAAGCCTGGAAAATCACGGCCGCGGCGCCCTCTCGAAAACCGAAAACGGACAATTCACTTATCGACGTGTCACTCTTGGGGGTTCTGTCCTCCTCCTCCTCCTCCTCCTCCTCCTCCTCCTCCTCCTCCTCCTCCTCATCCTCCTCCTCCTCCTCCCCTCCTCCTCCTCCTCCCTCCTCCTCCTCCTCCTCCTCCTCCTCCTCTCTCCTCCTCCCTCCTCCTCCTCCTCCTCCTCCTCCTCCTCCTCCTCCCCCTCCTCCTCCACCTCCCTCCCTCTCCTCCTCCTCCTCCCTCTCCTCCTCCTCCTCCTCCTCCTCCTCTCCTCCTCCTCCTCCTCCTCCTCCGCCTCCTCCTCCTCCTCCTCCTCCTTCCTCCTCCTCCTCCTCCCCCTCCTCCTCCTCCTCCTCCTCCTCCTCCTCCTCCTCCTCCTCCTCCTCCTGCTGCTCCTCTCTTCCCCCTCAAGACTGGCGCTGCCAGTGGGCCCTGCACGACGCCGCGGCCCCACCCCCCCGGACGTGGCACTGGCAAAAGATCCACGGATCACTCCACGAAGAGGTGCCCACCGCAGGCGCCGGACTGCTCCCCCCCACCTCCGATGCTATGCGACGCTGCGCTCCCCCGAGGCCGGGACTATAGCGCCACCCTTGGGCTCGGGCGCCCTGGCTACGGGCTCCCCCACGACTCGGGGATGGGCAGACCTCCCTTTCGTAAAACGTGGCTCAGTGAAAACGACCTGAGGCCCAAACCTGGCGGGCGCAAGCCTGGAAAATCACGGCCGCGGCGCCCTCTCGAAAACCGAAAACGGACAATTCACTTATCGACGTGTCACTCTTGGGGGTTCTGTCCTCCTCCTCCTCCTCCTCCTCCTCCTCCTCCTCTCCTCCTCCTCCTCTCCCATCTCCTCCTCCTCCTCCCTCCTCCCTCCCTCCTCCTCCTCCTCCTCCTCCTCCTCCTCCTCCCCCTCCTCCTCCTCCTCCTCCTCCTCCCCCTCTCCTCCTCCTCCTCCCTCTCCTCCTTCCTCCTCCTCCTCCTCCTCCTCCTCCTCCTCCTCTCCTCCTCCTCCTCCTCCTCCTCCTCCTCCTCTCCTCCTCCCTCCTCCTCCTCCTCCTCCTCCTCCTCCTCCTCCGCCTCCTCCTCCTCCTCCTCCTCCCCCTCCTCACCCCCGAGCGACGCCGCGGGGGCCCCACGCGAGGGGGGCGCCCGGGGCCCGCTCTCCCCCGGGGCCCCGCCCCCCCGCCGACGGGGGCCAGCCCCGGGCCCCGCGGCGGCGGGCCCCCGCGACGTCGCGGGCACCCCGCGGCTCCATGGGCCACCGCGCGTGCGCGTGGGCCCTCTGGGCCGGGCCCCGCCAGCCCCCCCCCGGGCCAGAGAGAAGAGGAAGAAGAAGAAGAAGAAGAAGACGAATACTAATAAGAAGAATAATAAGGATAATAATAAGAATAATAACAACAATAATAATAACAAGAATAATAATAATATTAATAATAATAATAATAACAACAAGAATAATAAGAAGAGGAATAAGAGTAATAATACTAACAAAAAGAAGAACAAGAAGAAGTAGAGGAAGAAAAACACGACGACGTCTGCCTGCCCCAAAGCAGCCAACGCGCGCACGACCTAGAGAGTACTCGTGTGAGCGGAAGCTCCTCGCTCCGACTTGCAAGGCTTCGCGCCCCTCCGAGACTCCCACACTCCCTCCCGCCCCGAGCCCAGAGATGGCGTAGGGGGAGGGACAACCCTTCCAAAGAAAATCGTTTAAACGAGCAATCCTCCCTTAACTAGTAACATCTAAGGGTGGGATTCGGAGAAGGACAGAAGTGATTCCTGAACAGCCGTCCTCTTCCCCCCTGCTGTTCCCCCTCCTTGCCTTCGTCTGCCCGTCCATGCGTATGTACTCTTGCGATGAGCTCCTAGTCAGCTTGCGACTAACATGCACACTGATACGGAGAAGCCCTGCTAAACCTAATGTGGGGAACCCCGATAGCATGATTAATCAGCGTTGTCTTCTTCGAATCCTGTCGAAGAAATCGTGGAGCAGGTCGTCCCTCTGGTACTCGTCGGGTATGCCGTCCACCAACACCGTGTTGGCCCGCACCCGGTCCATCTCGCGGAGCCACTTGAAGCGCAGCTGCAAGAACTCCGACTGTGCGGCGCAGATCTTCTTGTGGACGAGCACACAGACCATCCACACCACGACCGAGTAGGGGTAGTATAGCCAGCTCCCGTACTCTACGTTGCCGAAGGACAGAAGGCTCATGTTGTCTCCGTCCGCCGCGTTCCCTCCGAACAGGAGGTTGCAGGTGCCCCCGATGCAAATCATTGGTATGCCGATCCACGCCATCATGGTCATGCCCAGGTCGCAAAACCTCAGCAACATTGCCCTGTCGAGGCCCACGTGGTTGGCGACCTCCTCCAAGTTAAGCTTGTACGTGGTCGACACCCACCCGTTGAAGGAGTCGTCGGGCACTGGCAGCGAGCCCAGCGCGAAGCCTGGAAGCACGTTCTTGCTGTAGACCAGCGGGTATCGCCTGCGAGCAATGCTGAAGCCCGTATACATGACTCCGATCAAGATGATGTACATAAGGGAGGTCTCAAGAAAGTCCGTGAGGTCGCCAGCCGCGTTCACCGTAACGCCAGTGGGGCTCTCCGTCGTCGTCGTCCCCAGGCTCATCTCCGCGAGGGCAGCGGGGCTCGCCGCAGCCGCGGCCGCGGCCGCCGAGGGGGCGCCCCGCCGCGCCAGCGCCTGGCGCTGCCTCCTTCGGAGCAGGGCGAGTTGAAACAACGGCAGCTCGAAATCGGCCCCGGGAGCCCCCCTGGGGTGCAAACGCACCAGTTCCCCGATCTGCGTCTGGCCCTGTGGCGACAACGGGGGGCTCCCGAAGGCCAACCACACAGGTGCCTCGACTCGCCCTCCTCCGGCTCCTCGCCGAGCGCTGCCGCTGCGCGGCGGTGGGGCGGCGCCGCCGCGCCCAGCGGGCGCCGCTGGCAGGCGCGCCCGGCCGAGGAGCACCGCGGCTGGCGGCCGCGTCGCCGGCGGGCGCGCCAGGAGTGGCCCGCGCAGCTCTGCCGCCGTGCGGCTCGGCCGCCTGCCCGTGGTCGGCGCGGCGGCGCGCGGGCGACGCCCTGCTCATGCGCAGCTCGGACTGCAGCAGCCTCACCGGCATCAGCGCCTCGGCCTCGCAGGCGGCGGGCTCGTGCGGGTCGGAGGTGCCGTTGGCGCAGCCCGGCGCGTGGGCGCCGCTGCGGCCCGCAGCGGCGAGCACGGCGAGGCCCCCGAGAACCAGGGCTGCGCGCGCCGCCGCCATCGCGGCGCAAAAATGAAGGATTCGGAGCGGGGCGTACTGCGCTTGGTGCGCTGGGGCATGCCACGATTGCTCGAGGCTGTGAAAAAGGCTACCGGCACACACGCAGCAGGAGCAAAAACGCCCTATGACATAGAGCAGTGAGACGGCACGACACACACAGACGCAGGCACACACACACACAAACACACGCGCACACACACACACACGCACACACACACACGCACACACACACACACACACACACACACACACACACACACACACACACGCAGACGCACTCGCACACGCACACGCACATACAAACACACACTCCCGCATACACAAGCGCGCAAACGCACGTACACGCACACGCGCACATGCACACCCGCGCACATAAAAGCAATAACGCAATCTCACGTGCACGCACACGCGCACATGCACACCACGCACATACACACACACACACTCGCACACGCGGACGCACACGCGGACGCACACGAACGCACATGCACCGCACACGCGCGCGACCAGACGCAGGCGAGCCTGACTTCACGCATCCAGCCCGCCCACACGAGCACAGGGGCGGACCCCACCCCGCCGTCGCCTCTGGTGCCACTGCCCGGCCCGCCATTGGAACCCCCTCTCGCGAGCCCGCGGGCGCGCTGCTGGGCGGAGGGAGCACTCGCGCGGCCAAGCTGCTGGCCGAGCCGGTGCGCGGCGAACGGGAGGTATAGGAGGAAGGGCGGCGGAGACGAGAGGAAAGTGGAATCGGGGGCGGAACGGCGGGGGAGGCGCATGGGCACCGACGGGGGCAGGGGTAGGGGCAGAGACGAGACCAAGGACGGGGATAGGGAAACGGAGGCACACAGGGGAGGGCAAGTGAGGGAAGGGTGTGGAGAGGCAGGGAACCTAGAAGCATAGAGATGGGGGGGGGAAGGAGGAGGAGGAGGAGGAGGAGAAGGAGGAGGAGGAGGAGGAGGAGGAGCGGAGGGAGAACGAGGAAGGCGGAGGGGAGCGGGCAGGGGCAGGTGGAGGCACAAGCATGGCCGAGAGGACGAGAACCCCAGACGACGAGGACGCCCAGGGCCGAGTGGCAGGACGGGGACCCCGACGTTGCCGACGGCGACGACACCGACGCGGCGAAGTCTCTGGGCGGGCGCGAGCGCGCGAGCGGCGCCCCGCGGGGCTTCGCCTGCACGGTCCAGGGGCTCTGGGCGAGTGTGACCTTCCGCGCGCGCCCTCCTAAGGGGGGCTCGCTGGGGCCTGTTCGCGCAAGCCGCTGCTGCCGCACGCCAGCAGCGGTCGGAGGGCAGTGTGGGCCAACACCAAAGATCGCTCCGGCGAAGGGCCACTCTTGCAGCGGAGGCCGGTCCACAAGAAACCTTCCACAAAAAAAACCTAACCCTGACATCCCAGGGCGTTCATTCACTCTTGTTGCGGGAACGTCACGCAAAACCATCGCAAAAACCATCGGCAACCATCGCAAGACCAACGAAATCCAAGAAACCCAGGGCACCCTGGAGGCAAGCAGGGTGCTTCTTGGCATGGGCCTCCACTGGAGCAGGGACCGACAGTCCCAGCATTCCTATAGCCTACCACGACATGTTCCCTGAACCCCAGAATGTTCTCATAACAAAAGCACACAAAAAGCACGACGGCCCCAGCCAGAAATGCTCTGAGAACATGTTGCGCAGACCACCACATGGCTCTTGGAAACATTCTCTGGGAGGCCTACATTCAAAACGTATATTAAGGACGCGCGGTAAGGACGCAAGACCCTTGGAGGCTGAAGCTGGGATTTTTTGGGGGCGGCGGCGGCCAGTGAAAACGGCAAAAAACGGGCCACAGAGGCAAGGGCGCAAAGGGCATCCTAGATGAAGGCGCGCGTCCTTGCTAGGCGCATGAGATCCGCGAGCCGAGACGCTTCGAGCGAGCGAGCCGAGCGACTGATCCAGCGAGCCGAGACGCTTCGCCACTGCCTGCTCCGCTGCGCGCGTCCTGCGAGGAGGAGGAGGAGGAGGAGGAGTAGGAGGAGGAGGAGGAGGAGGAGGAGGAGAAGGAGGAGGAGGAGGGAAGGAGGAGGAGGAGGAGGAGAGGAGGAGGAGAAGGGAGGAGAGATGAGGAGGAGGGGAGGGCGCGCGCTGGAGGCGCCCCGCCCCCAGGCGCGACGGGCCGCCCGCCTCAGGCGGGCCACGGGCCGCCCGCCTCCGCGCGCGCGCCGCGGGCCGGGGAACGAGCGTCTCCGCTGCAGTCCGCCTCCTCCTCTCCTCCCCTCCTCCTCCTCCTCCTCATCCTCCTCCTCCTCCTCCTCCTCCTCCTCCTCCTCCTCCTCCCCCTCCTCCTCCTCCTCCTCCTCCTTCCTCCTCCTCCTCCTCCTCTCCTCCTCCTCCTCCTCCTCTCCTCCTCCTCCTCCTCCTCCTCCTCCTCCTCCTCCTCCTCCTCCTCCTCCCTCCTCCTCCTCCGTAGCCATTTTGGCTCAAGCTGGCCTCACTGGTCAGGTCCAGCGAGTTGGGGCCCAAGCTTGCACCCTCGGGCTTCCAGGAAGCCCCAGTCTCCCAAGATTCCTTCTTTCAGCTGCATGCGCCTGCAGCCCACAGTTCCCTTTCTGCTCCTTGTCTGGGCAGTGCTGGTGACAGGGCGATGGCAAAATCTGGGAGGAAAAAAGGAGGATCAGTTCAGCCACAACGTCGTGAGTACTTCGTCTGCAATTATCCGCAGTGCACCGGATGGGGCTGGTGCGACCAGAGCAGGTACTGCAACAAATGTGGCCAAAAGTTTCAAGGGCGAGGCAAAGGACGACCCCGCCAGCAGGTGCAAATCGATGGAGCAAGCATGCAGCTAAGGGCATTCGGGGGAATGACAAACAGCAAGCAGTTCATGCCGACGCCGACGCCCAGTCAGATACACAGACATCCACGTCAGCTACGCCAATGCCCGACGTTGCAACATACCAGGACCTTGTCCAGCTCTGGAAGGAGCACGAGGGCGTCGGAGGAACAAACTACGAGGCAGCCGTGCAACACCTCAAGGCCGCCAAGCAGACCGTGCTCAAGCAAAAAAGCTCGACCAGCAAGCTCAATCGTTGCGGGGCCAGATCGAGCGCACCAAGGAGCGCATTCAGAAGTCAGGGTCAGAGTCCGTCGAGAAGCTTGAGAAGCTCACAGTTTTGGCAGAAGAATATGCAGAACTCCAGTCGACAAACTCCACGCTGCGCGAGGAGGTGCAGCAGTTGGAGGCTCAGCATGCAGCCACAGTTCATTCAGCGGCAGCGGCAGTACCACACCCGAGCAACCAGGTACCGTTCCCGAAGCTCAACCAGTTCATGGAGCAGCTGGCAGTAGGACCTGTCTCAGACGTACCGCTGCACATCCAGGAGCAGGTCCACACGCTCGAGAAGAGTATCCAGGCGGCAGTCCAGGCGAAGGTCCAGCAGAGCCCAGAGGTGCAAGTGGAGGCTACTGCTGGGGCAGGCGCTGGAGTCAGCGCGCATCCTGCAGCGCAGGCACAGCAGGCGCAGCCGCCTGCGCAGCCAGCGCTGCATGAGCCCCAGCAAACCGCAGCACCATCGCCAGAAGGGTTCCCAAAGATCGGAGAGACGGAGGAACAAGCGCAGAACACCAACGCCATGGACGACAAGCCGAACGACGTCTCAGCAGCGCAGAAGCGCCTCGCCAGTGAGACGGACGCGCTGCAGCAGGTGCTGAGGTCGATCCCAATCCAGTCCACAGATCAGGAGGCCAAGAAGGCCAGGGCGGCGCTATTGCAGGCGCAGGCCGCAGCAAAAGCCAACGGGAAGGGGGCGCCGACGCAGAAGAGTCCGTATGGTGTGTAACGGCAGCCAGTCCCGAACCCGTAACGCTGTCACAATCAATGGCAGCTGCTGGGCATCAGTCCAGCAATACGTACAAGCAGAAGAATCCGAGAAGGTCTTTGTCATCCTTTGCCAAGAGGTGAAGCTATCAGGTGACAGACTAGAGCAGGCAATCCAGTGGTGTGAGCGACGAGGATGGAATGCCATCTTCTCCGATTGCATCCACAGCGACAGCGGGTACCCGATGTGCGGCACGGGCATCTTGATGCGCGACGGCTACAACATAAGTATCCAACCAGCTGATCTCCCCCTGTACATTTCAGCCCACCGAGCAGCAGCAGCAATCCTGGAGATCCCAGGCCACAAGCACATTTGTTTCATCGCTGCATAGTTTGAAGACTCACTGGGGCTCAGTAGTACCAATCCATACCTTCTTGCCACAGCAGGGTGGTGTCAGCAGAAGTACATGGTGCCCGTCTTCATGGGCGCAGATGTCAACGTGAACCCCTCGACGATCACAGCATCAGGAGTATGTGAACGAGCAGGCCTAGAGATGGTGTACCCAGACGGGTACACAATGTTTCAAGGTAAGGCTCGCAGCAAGATTGCTTTCTTTCTCACGAGTTCTTGTCTGAAGAGCTCGGTGCAGTCTATCAACGTGCTAGGGCAATGCCCTCTATCCCCCCCACCGACCTGTTCGCTTGGAGTTTGCGTTCGGGGCCCACGCGATGATCCCTGTGTTGCAGAAGCCCCAGCAGCCCCCCACCAGGAAGACCTTCGATCCTTCCTTGGAAGCCCGTCCCTGGACCAAAACACAGGCCGCCCTGGAGATTCTGGAACATATTCTGGAGGAGATAGGGGACCCAGCACAACAAGAAGCCGCTCTAGATAAGACGTATGAATTCATGGTTGGAGACCTGGAATGTACTAGTAGCAGAGCTACAAGGGGAACAGGGAGGGGCAGAGGTTGTCCGCCCCCAATCATTGTGAGCTCTCTACCCTCCGTCCGTCTCCCCTCCCTCCCCCCCTACTTCCTCTTCCCTACTGCCTCCCTCCTCCCTCCCCCCTCCCTCCACCCTCCCATCCACCCTTCCTCCGCCTCAGATCCCTTGGGGGAGGACGGCAGGTGAGCGGTGCGGTTGCGGTTGCGCGCCCGCGGGCGGGTTGAAATGTGTCGCCCAGTTGGGGTTGCGGTTGCGCGCCCGCGGGCGGTTTGAAATGTGTCGCCCAGTTGCGGTTGCGCGCCCGCGGGCGGGTCAAAATTTGGCGCGCAGTTGCGGTTGCGGTTGCGCTCCCGCGGGCGGGTTGAAATGTGTCGCCCAGTTGCGGTTGGGCGCCCTCGGGCGGGTCGAAATGTGTCGCCCAGTTGCGGCTGCGATTGCGCGCCCGCGGGCGGGTTGAAATGTGTCGCCCACTTGCGGTTGCGCGCCCGCGGGCGGATTGAAATGTGTCGCCCAATTGCGCGCCCGCGGGCGGGACGAAATGTGTCGCCCAATGCGGTTGCGATTGCGCGCCCGCGGGCGGGTCGAAATGTGGCGCCCAGTTGCGGTTGCGGTTGCGCTCCCGCGGGCGGGTTGAAATGTGTCGCCCAGTTGCTGTTGCTGTTGCGCGCCCGCGGGCGGGTTGAAATGTGTCGCCCACTTGCGATTGCGCGCCCGCGGGCGGGTCAAAATGTGTCGCCCACTTGCGGTTGCGGTTTCGCGCCCGCGGGCGGGTCGAAATGTGTCGCCCAGTTGCGGTTGCGGTTGCGCTCCCGCGGGCGGGTTGAAATGTGTCGCCCAGTTGCTGTTGCTGTTGCGCGCCCGCGGGCGGTTTGAAATGTGTTGTGTGCAAGGTGCCGGTTTGAAATGTGTCGCCCAGGTGCCCTCCTGACGTTCAGTCAATCAGTCAGTCAGTCAGTCAATCAGTCACCGGCGGGCACGGAATTTTACCCGGCTCCGCCAGGAGTCAGGGCCGACTCCACCCCAAAAACAACACCTGAAACTCTAAGGAGTCCAAACCGTCTGGGCGCGAACGGGCCAAGGATGACACGCCTGTCGCCCTGCCTGTGGAAGTCTTAAGGGCAATGCCCGCGCGAAGCGCTAAAGAGAGGCAAGTCCAACCGTCCGGAGACGTCATCCGACCTAAGAGGTCTTGACAATCTGGACGCGAACGGGCCCGTGATAGCACCCTGGCCGCCTTCCCCCCATTGGGAAACCCAGATGGCATGTCTGCTAGACTGTATTTGTCATTGTGCTACGAGGAGAATTAAGCATATCCCCACAGAGCGGCTATTCTACACGAGAGATCTCAGCAATCTGGGTGCGATCTGGACCGCGGTGACACCCTGATCGACTCACCCTTGGGAGGTTCGAGTGCCATGCGCACTACATCGCGATGATCATGGGATTTCTGGGAAAGGAAGAACTCCAAGGGGCCAAACGCCAATTCCGACTCCGACTGCTCTCGAGGCTCGCACGGGGTTGTCCTGTGCCGTCTTTGGGGTGATCCTCGAGGGGTCCCCTTCAGCTCTCATGGGATCCCAGGCGGGCATACTTGCGTCGCGTGAAACCGAAAAGGCGAGGAGGCCAAACCGCATCAGAAACGATAGATGTGTCACGAGCTTTGCCTCGTGGGCGTCCTGCAGGCGCCCTCTACGGCAATCGTATTGCTCTCTGGGGGCGTCCTGGGCCGTGCTGTTGGGGTCGTCGTGGGTCCGTCCAGGTCTGCCCTTGGGGCCACTTTGAGGCGACCCCGGGCCTCTCTTAAGTCGTCTTGAGCCGTCTTGGGCCCCCTGCAGGCGCCCCAGAACAAGCCAGGCCGCTCGCGAGCCACGCTGTGGCAGATCAACTTTCCATGCGGAGGGGCACTGGTAGGGAACACTAGTACAGCTACGCTGCGTATGGCTGCATACATCTGGATACGAACTCCAACTGGATCCCAACTTCAGCCAATTGAAGTCCGCTCCAGGCTGCACCGTAGCCCTGCGGCCGAACACGTCTCTGCCCCCACCCTCCGCGCGGCTCAACAGTCCCCGTCTCGAGAGAAGATCATCGAGGAACCACTTCGTTCCCCGAAGAGGGGGATGGGGAGACGAAGCGGGGCATAGCCGTTCATCAACTCTACGCAACGGCCATCCACAGCTATTTTGCTCGTTGACTTGCATGCCTCTGGTGTGCGACTGGGCGCAGTGTCGCAACGCACGAAAAACATACGTATGCATCTACGCATACACAAGATAGACAAGACTTGCAAGCAGTGCCAACGCACTGCCCTATCTTGGCGCCACGCGCGAATTTCAGTATTAGCCCAGGGTGTGCGCGGAGCGCACGGGTTGCATCTGCACGAATTGGAAGGGCAATCCGCCGACCCCTTGGGGTCACGCGGCGTGTGAAAGTGCTTCCTCCTCCCCAAGCCCCTCCCAAACCCCTCCCCCGGGAGCCGGGTCCGGCCGGTTTGGAGGGGGGGGGGGGGGGGGCAAAGGTGCCGGCCGCACCCTTGGAGCCTCCAGGGGGCTCCAAAACTGGTCAAAGGGGCCCCCAAAGGCCCTGCGGACGGTCCAAGAGGGCTACGAGTCGCCGAAAGATCGCTCCAAGACGCCCAAGATTGCCTCCAGACGGTCCAAGACGCCCCCAAGATGCCCCAAGAAGCCAGCAAGAGGAGTCCCAAGAGGCCCTCCAGAAACGCCATCGTCCCATTCCCGACGGGAAACGCACATTTTTCCCCACATGTTTTGTGGGGCTCTGGTTTTCTTCCCTGCCGCGTCGCACCCGCGTCTCACGCACACACCTCCCTCGCGGCGCTCACAGCACAGCACAGTACAGCTCAGCACTGCTCAGCTCAGCTCAGCTCAGCTCAGCTCAGATCAGCACAGCACAGCTCAGCTCAGCTCAACACAGCACAGCACAGCACAGCTCAGCTCGGCACAGTACAGCACAGCACAGCTCAGCACAGCAGAGCAGCGCAGCACAGCACAGCACAGTACAGCACAGCACAGCACTGCTCAGCACAGCTCCGCACAGCTCAGCTCAGCTCAGCACAGCACAGCACAGCTCAGCACAGCATAGCAGGAGTGGCATTTCCCGACACCGTGGGGGGTGCGCAGGGGGTGGTCCCTGAGCGCGGCCGCTATCCGAGCCCGTCGTCCAGGGCATAGCAGGAGTGGCACTTTTCCGACACCATAGGAGGTGCGTAGGGGGTGGTCCCTGAGCGCGGCCGCTATCCGAGCCGGTTGTCCAGGGCAAGGCAGGATAGCACTTTCACGACACCGTAGGGGGTGCGAAGGAGTATATCAATGGCGAGGGGGAGAGGACGAGGAAGAGGAGGAGGAGGAGGAGGAGGCTATCATCACTCCAGCCATAATAGAAGTACGTGGAGTTCCTCGGTAGCGTTATTAGCATTCGCCTCTTGGGCTTTCATTCGCGAGGCCCGGAACGGCCCAAGAAGCATTCAAGATCGACCCAAGATAGCCCAAGAGGCCCCCGAATGGACATTTCGAGCACTCGGCCCCGAAAAAACCTCAGGATGCGCCGAGAAGCCCCCAAGAGGCTCCCACGAGGCCCCCGAGAGGCCCCAAACAGGCCCCTAAAGGCTTCAGCACGGCCCCCAGGGGGCCTCAAAAGTGCTGCCAGGACAGCCCAGAGAAGCCCAAGAGCAGAGCTGCGATCCGCCAACCGCCCCCGACAAAAACCCATGAAGCTGAAACCCCAAGATTCCCCAGAAATCGCGCGCGTTCCGCACACGCCGTTTGCCACTCCCAATGCCGCCCCAAGGGGTCGGCAGTGCAGCGTCAGCCAGTGGATCTATCGTTCCCCATGTGTCGGGCTGGCCTGCGGATTCTCCCAGCTGGCGGTTCTAGGAGCTCCCCGCTCCGTTGTAGCACGTCTGAGGCACCGAGTAGTCGGCGATGGTGGGCTCCGCCGGGGCGCCCGCGGGCAGGCTTGCGGGCTCCACGGCCGCATACTGCGTGGAGGGAACACGGGCCTCGCTGTGCGCTCCCCAGGCGTAGCTGGTGGCCGGCGGCGCATAGCTCGCGCTGGGCCCCGCGGCTGCCGGCAGGTAGTTCGTTGCAGGGGGGGCGTAGCCTTACGAGAGGAGAAACAGCAGGAACATAACTTTCTGGAGGTCCGACCTGGATTTCTTGGATCCGCGCTGTTTGCATCACCCTCTCGCGCAGAGCGCGCCAGGGAGCGGCGCCAGGAGCGCAGATCCAAGAAATCGCCGCGGAGCTCCGAAAGTGCAGGAATATAGCTTATTCATCTTATCATGCGAGGGTTATTCTTTTCTCAGGACTCCCCGCGCTGCCCTCCTCACACACCCTCCTTTCATCACCACCACCATCGCCATCATCCCAAGTTTCAGCATCATCAGCATGACCATCAACAGCATCACCGTTTCCAGCATTACCAGCACCATCGTCCCCCCCACTCGTCGTCATAACCATCATCATGATCATAATCATCCGTGCGCCATGCCACGCCAGGACTTCTTTTGTGCCTTGCGCCAGACGCGTCGAGCAGGACAGAACGCCCCCCGAACAACGCTTGGCAGAAGGAAGAGGATGAACCGCGACACGGCACAATCACAGACACACACACACAATCACACACACGCGCACCACAAAACACATCATAACGCATAACGAGAGAGGAGGAGATGGAGACGCGAACCACCCCGAATGGGATTCTGGTATGAGCAGCCATTTGTATAAGCTGCCGACGCCGGCAGAATCGCAATGATGCGCTATTATGTTCTAAAGCTCGGTCGCGCAGCTTACATAACCGAAGAGGGGTAAAGGCTCAGCGGCTCGTCCACAAACTGCCCGAGCTTCGGTCACGGCCAGTTTAAACGATGTGGCGTTCGCCAAAAAAATACACGTCCCTGAGCGCCCAAGGCAATGACCCGGAAGCCTGATGTGGAAGCCCGAGCCACAGACGTGGACCCGAGTGCGCTTACGCCACCGAGCCCCGAATGTACAAAGATGAATGGTACACGCGTGGCTCTGGCCCCTGGCGGAGGAGGGCAAGCGGAGGCACTTGCCACATACAACAACCGCTGGGATTCTCGAGGGCTACAAGCACACCAACTCGACAGCACGCGCGGTCCAGTGAACGACAAACCTTCAGCTGGGGCCCCCTTTCGCACAGGCATTTCGGGCCCGCGCGTCGAAAGTCAAGAGCACTCAAACATGGGCAGGGTTTTGAAGGCAACACCAGCTGGTCCCTGGGGGCCCGTGCCCCGCCTGGGACTAGGAACAATAGGGCGTGCCCATCCAGAGACCGACGACCCCTCCGTGACCCACTCCTTCAAAATTTGTTGGACGCACGGCCTATCTAGATCAAGCCAGAGCCGGCGAAGGATGTCGACCGCAACGACCGCGAAGCCTAAGTCCTGCAAAGCCTTCGAGAGGACCCCTTGGCCCGCGAACAACTCCTGGACAAATTGTCTTCGCGAAGCGCCTTTCTCTCAACTCGGCGTGCCCTCGCCCGAATCTCACGATCGGTCAAGCGGGCCTCGCGGGGCCCCCCCGCCAGCGGCAGCGGCCCCAGCCCTGCGAACCTCGAGGACCAGGTGGAGCCTACCAGCCACGCGCCGCACGGACCACGGCGCAGCCGCCAGAGCCTTCCGTGCCGCGTCAGCATGGAGTCGCTGCGCCAACGACCCCTGGCCATGGCCTCGAGCGCCGCGCGGCCTCGGGTCAGCAGGTCACTCGAGGCGCCGCTGTGCCTGACGCCGTCGACCGTCAAGCCCGTCGCCTCGAGCCCCGGTGCCTCCGCGGAGATCTGCACCTCTGCGTTCAGGTCGGTTCGCGTAAACGACCAGACTCGCTGTTCTGGGCGCTGGCACGCGTTGACCACGGCGCGGCTGTCGCACCGGTGCCTTCGTCGACGGCGCAGGCCTCGGCGGGCTCGCCCAGCCGGCTGGGCCTGAGGAGCAGCGCCCACTGCTTCCACCCACTCCTCGCGCCCGCCACCAGCGACGCCAGCTGCGTCGCCGAGTGCGCGTCGATCTTGCCCGGTCGCAGGCAGGCGTGAAACGCCAGCAGCAGCGGCACCACACTATCAATGCCCAGCCAGCCCCCGCGACAGCATTTGCCCGACCAGCGCAGCAACCAGGAGGCCAAGGGACTGGCATCCGAGCGGTCCACGGGACCACCATGGCCCAGACGGCCAGCGCCCAGGCCGAGCGGGGCAGGCCCCAGGGCCCGCGGCGGCCGACCTCGGGGCGGGAAAACTTCACAGCTGCCAGCGTCTTGCTCGAGAACAGCTTGTCCATGTGCACGGTGAGCGCCAGGTCGAGCTCGACCGCCGAGGTCCAGCTCGCCGCAGCCTGCGCTGCCCATCTTCGGCAGGCCTGCGCGCGCCTCTAGCAATCCGCAGGCGTCGCCCTCGCCGCGGACCTCGACCCCGGGAAGGTGGGAGGGCGCGCGCCCAGGATGGGGGCCGACTCGGGCGATGGCGCGCTGCCGCAGCAGCTGTGGCGAGGCCCGCCAGCTTCATCCAGTCATCCTGCGTGGCCGCCAGCGCCTTCGCCTCGTGGGAGCGCGACCTCGCGCGGCGCGCGCGAGCCGAAGGTGGGGAAGCTGGGCGCGGCCGACAGCGCGCCATCGCGAACGGCAGCATCAGCGGCGCCCACTGCACCGTCGCCCCCCTCCCCCCCCCTGTAACTTGTCGTTGAAAAAAAGACCTCGCGAGGGTTTGTCGGCCGGGCCCCTTTTCCGACGGGGCCAGCGAACGCGCGCCGGAAGACTGCGGGCCAAGGAACGGCGCCGACTCCCTGGGGGCGCCCCGTAGCTACGCCGCGGCTGGGAAGCGGCGGAGCGCCACTTCCCCGCGGCCAGCGCCAGGCCCGGGTCGTCGACCAGGGACAGAGCACGATGCCCAAGAGCCCCTCGGCCCCGCAAGAGGTGCCGAATAGAGTGGGACAGGGCGAGACCTAGGATGCTCGATGGGCCCCGCCACGGAAAAGACCCCGCGCCGCGCCAGGCCTTGGGTCGCGTGGAGCTCGCGCCCACCGCGCCGAAGGCCTTGGCGCGCTCGGCCGCCTGCATCAGGCTGTCCGGCAAGACGTCGGGCACCGGCGCCTAGCCGGAGGGCCCCGCGTCGGCGCGGAAGGCGCGAGCCAGCGCGGCTGCAGCGCCCCGGCTGCGTCATCAGCCCGGTCGCGCGGCATCAGCGCGGGGCCTTCTCCGCATGGGCGTCGCGACGGGCGCGCAGAGCTGAGCGCCGAGGGCGACGACCTCTGGGCCATCGCGACCGTGGCGGCGTGTCCCGCGGCGATCTCCAGCACGCGGCCCGAGCCTCTGCGAAGCCGATCCTCGATGGCGAGCCAGGGCCATCGCGCGCGCCGGGAGGAGACTTCGGCTGCGCGCGCCTTGCCGTCATCTGTGGGCCCCGCGCAGTTGGCCCGCGACACTGCGCCCTCGACGCGGGCGGCGAAGCCCCGGACTGCCTGCGCCGCGGGCGCGGGCCGCCCACGCAGTTGCAGCGACCTCCGCCCCCCCCCCCGGCGCCCCCGTCGCCGAAGTCGTCGACGCGCGCCGCGGCCCGCAGAGGCCTGCTGGGACCAAGCAGCCTGCCGGGGCCAAGCGGCCCCGAGGCCAGGGCCTCTGCTGCTGGCTGACCACCGCGAACCACGCCCTCCTCCGCCATCGGCCAGCAGCGGCGAAGCGCCTTGCCCCGGCCCGTGGAAGCATCGCCATGGCAGGCGCAAAGCGGCGGCGATCGCGCCTCGCCGGCACACCGCGCCTCCACGCAGGGAGCGGGGCCGGGTGCAAGACCCCAGCTCCTCTGGCACGTCCGCGGCGTCGCGGATGACCCCGCTGCCGAACCGCGCGACGTCGCACTTGCGCGCCACCAGCTCCGCGAGCGCCGACGCCGAGGGCAGGCGCGTGGACGGGGGGCGCGGCATGAAGTCGCAGTTGGCTGGCCTCGCATCGAAGAAGATCCTTTGCTGGCCGCCCTTCTTCGTCGCGAAGAAGAGCCCAGCGGCGGCGGCGCCTCCGCCGAAGTCAGCTGCCAGCGCCAGGCGTGCCACCCGATGGCCCCAGGAGTGCAGGGCCAAGACAATAACGCAGAAGTCCAAGCTCAGACCGGGGAGCAGCCGCTGCAGCTGGGGCTCTTCGCGCGCCGGCGCGGCCAAGTCCCTCGGCCGCGCCGGGCGCTCGGTGCACGGCTGGAAGCGCGCCGCCAAATTCCCCAGGCTTCGCCCCAACGACTGGCCAAGGCGCAGCGCCATCGTTGTTGGACGCGACAGACATGAATCGGGCACGCGCCATGAATGGCGGCGCCCCCGCGAAGCTCGCGAAGGCCCCCGCGTCGGCGGAGGTCGGCCGCGCAGGCCCCAGCGTCGACGCAGCTGCGCCCCAGGCAGTCGAGGCGCAGCTGCTGCGCGGCGCTCGGAAGATCACTCCGCAATGGCCGACGCCTAGCAAGAGAGTCGAAGGATGAGACGCCGTCGCTGGTCCACTCCTCCAAGGCATGGCGACGACGAAGGACACGGCGAGCAGAAGCGGCAGCCGGCGCCTGCGGCAGGGAAGACGCCGCGCCGGCCCATCTCCACCTCGCGGCCGAAAAAGTCAAAACCAGCGCGGCCCGGGCCAAGGGCCAGCAGGCATCTCTCAAGTTGTAGAGGTACTGGAGACACTCAGCCGCCCTCCTCGCCCATCCAGCCGCTTTTGGGCTTGGCGAGCTGCCTCTGCCTCCGCGCTCTGCGCCTCTCCATGGGCGCTGCGGCTCCCCCGCGATCTGCTCGCCGATCCAGGTCGACGGCATGGGCGCCGCCGCAATCCCACGAGCGGTGAACGCGCCCGCGAAGTATAACCCTTAGATCGGGCATGTCCTCCGACAGGCGTATTTTGGAAGGACAAATGAAACGTTGGCCCGGCGAGAACCAACCATAGGCAGTTGTGAATGCCGTCTTTGCGCGCGAATGCAGTTGCTGGGGCCGTCGGAGGAATTCCCTGCGCGGCCACAAAACGCTTGACAGGTGTGCCGAAATACGCGAGGTGGGCGCATGCGAACGCATCCACAGGTGCCGTCGGTGGAGCTCCTAATGGGGCCGCGAAGCGTGCGATGGGCGCGCTGAAATTGGCGCGGCGGGCGCATGCGGGCCCAGCCACGGGCGCCTTCGGTGGGGCCCGCTTTGGGGCCACGAAACACGTGAGGGGTGCGCCAGAATGGGCATGGATGGCGCGTGCGGGCGGTGGCACCGGGGCCTTCGTTAGAGCTCTCTATAGGGCCGCGAGGGGTGTGACAAAATGGAGATGGGTGGCGCATGCGGGCGTTGGCACTGGCGCCGTCGGTGGAGATCCCTATGGTTCATGAAACGCGTGAAGTGTGTGTGTGTGTGTGCCGAAATCGGCGTGGGCGACGCGTGCGGGCGGTGGCACTGGGGCTTTCATTGGAGCTCCCTACGGGGCCACGAAACGTGTGAGGAGTGTGCCAAAATGGGCGCGGGTGACGCATGCGGGCGGCGACACTGGTGGAGCTCCCTATGGGGCCACGAAGCGTGTGAGATGTGTGCCGAAATGAATGCGGGTGGCGCGTGCGGGCAGTGGCTCTGTGGCCTTCCGTGACGCTCCCTGTGGGGCCACGGTGTGCCGAAATGGGTGTGGGTGCATGTGGGCGGTGGCACTGGGGAATCGGGTGGAACTCCCAATGGGGCCACGGTGTGCCGAAATGGGTGTGGGTGACGCATGTGGGCGGTGGCACTGGGGCATTCGGTGGAGCTCCCTATGGGGCCACGAAGCGTGTGATGGGTGGGTGCGGGTGACGTATGCGGGCGGTGGCGCTGGGGCATCGGGTGGAACTCCCTATGGGGCCGCGAAGCGTGTGAGGGGTGTGCGGACATGGGTGTGGGTGACGCATCTGGGCGGTGGCACTGGGGCGTCCGGTGGAGCTCCCTATGGGACCACGAAGCGCGTGAACGAAACGTGCGAAGGGTGTGCCGAGATGGGTGTGGGTGACGCATGCGGACGGTAGCACTGGGGCCTTCGGTAGAACTCCCTATGGGGCCACGGAGCGCTGTACTGCGCGGGTGGGACGCAGGGAGGAAGGAGGGGGGGGAGGAGGAGGGAGGAGGGATGAGGGGGAGGAGGAGTGGGTGAGTGAAGCGGGGCGCTGTCTCTTCAAAACCAAGAACCAACACCACAGGATGGTTGGGCACAAACATCAGCAAATCTCCAAGCCTGATCAAAACAAAAATCGAATACCGCCCCGGCCGACCGCGATGACGTTCTTCGCAGAGTTGAAGCTGCCCGGCCACCATTTCAAGGCTTCCAAGTTAATGGACACGTCCAGGACGTCGCAGCAAAGAGCCGTCTCGAAGATCTTCGAAAACTCGAAGTGGTTCGAGACCACCACGACGTCCAGGCCAAGGCGGATGACATACCTCCACTGGACGTGATGGCCGAGTGCGCTGCCGCCGTTCTCAAGCATGAGCGCCGCCACCCAATGCACTGTGCGGGGTCCTGGCACGACCCAGTCGGGCCAGTCCACGGCCCGCAGCAACGCCACCAACGACGCGAAGGAGCCACAGCGCTTGCCATTGATGGCGCACTGCGCCGCGAGCGCGCTGCAATCGCCAGAGACCCCATCTCCGCTTCCATCCGCACCAGCGACATGAGCAGGTCCAGCTTCCCCAGCCAGCGCGACAGCCAGCCCAGCTGCGCCGTCGGCAGCGGCGGCGGCTGCGGGCGCGCCCGCGGCGCAGGCCGCCACGGCGGCCATCTAGGCTTGGGGGGCACACGCCAGGCCTCCGCCAGCTCCGCCCGGCGCCTCCGACAGCAGCTCCTCCTGCGACTGCCACAGCAACGTCTGCGCCGCCTCCTCCGGCCAGCAGCGTCGCCAGCCCTCTAGCAGCTCCTCCTGCGACAGCGATCCCGCCTCCACCTCCTCTAACTCCTGGAGGGGGGAACGCCCCCCGCCGCGGCTGCAACTGGAGGCCCCGCGGGCCCGACACCGCCTGCGGCCACCGCCCAGCAGCGACACCAAAAGCCTCAGCATGGGCCGCCAAGCGGAAGCGCCTGCTGCGCGAAACCGTGCAGCTCAGCGGGCGTGAGCGGCACCGCGATGTCACCGTCTTCGCGGACGAGCACCCGCCCAGGCCCGACACAGTACCAATGGCGAGCGTCATCGATGTCGTCGCTGAGCCGATCGATAAACAGGTCGTGATCGGACGAAACCACCGCCGCGTGAAACGACTCGAACCCCGGGGCGCCCACGACGACACGCGCATGGAACAGCGGACCGCCTGGCAGGTCGCACTCGACGTGGATCTCTTCGCCACTGACAGGCGTCAGACGCCCACGACCACTTGGCACCAGCCAGTCGCCGCCGTACAGCCCAGCAGCCGCCTCAGCCGCTGGCTCCAGTGCAGGGTCATTCCTGCGCGTCTGGCCGCACCAGCGGCCCGCCTGGCCGCGCGCCGCGGCCCAGCAGCGAGAAACCCGCGCTCAGAGCAGCAGCGTCACGAGGCCGAGCGAGACCTCGAAACCCCAAGAGAACTCGTTTTCGACCGTCTCGGGGCACGCCAGGCAAGGGTCGGGGCAGACCACCACGGGCGCCGGCGGCGCCGCAGACCTCCAACTCCACGCAAACCTCCGAGGCCAACGCGGACGTCGGCGGCCAGGCCGCCGGGCAGCTCCGCGGTGGCGAAGCTGGCGGGGGCACCGCGGCAAGCGGCGCCGAAGGTGCCAACGTCGCGGCCGGCGGGACCACAGGACGGTGGGCGCCACACCACCGGCCGTGCAACGCGGAGCCCACGTGGAAGGCCAACAGCTCCGCGCCGCGGGACCCGTGGCGCGTCCAGGACGCAGGCGAACTCGGCGAGCGCGCGACCTCCTACGACAAAGGCTTGACTGCGATTATTGCGCGGCCAAAAAATACCAATCAATATGCATCAATATATCTTCCTGGCGTTCCATAGTCATCAACATCTCCGTCATCACCGTTGTCGCCCTCAGCATCACCGTCCTCGTCCTCATCAACACCACCTTCATCATCACCTCATGACTACCCCTCTCATCGTCATCAACAGTGTCGTCGTCATCGTCATTTGATGAATTGTGGGGGGGCCCCCCGCCCTCTGCCTTCACCCCCCACACCCTCTCCCACATGCACATCATCAGCATCACCATCATCATCTTCATCATCTTCATCATTATCAGCATTATCAACAAGACAACCAGAAACAACATCAGCACCATTACCACCAGCATCGCCATCACCACCGTCACCCAACATCGTCACCAATTCATCGCCACCATTATACAAAAACGCAGGTACTGGCACACCCGTATGAAAAAAAAAGAAAGTCTGGGGCGGGAGCCCCATCTGCGCATGAAGCGCGACGATATCCGAGGCGGTTTCCCCCACCCTATGGGACCGCACCTCGAGGTGTTGTTCGGAGGTGTCATTCAAATCCTGTTGCTGTCATCGATGGTGGACCTTTGGGGCGCGAGTACGGAAAAGGTCTCGCGAGCGGGGGGCCCGTGTGTGAGTGACTCGTTTGGAAGTCTCACTCGGGATCCCCCTCCAGAAAGGATCCTCCGTTCACGCGTTTACTCCGAAGGGGTCATACCAACATCGTAAACGTCGGCAACTTTAGACCATTGGGGCGCGAATGCGGTAAAAACCCTGGGATCGAACATCATATGGGAGTGACTTGCACAGACTCCTCACACGGATACCTTTTCCATATGGG
The DNA here is from genome assembly GCA_963575745.1 of Prorocentrum cordatum. NCBI lineage: Eukaryota > Dinophyceae > Prorocentrales > Prorocentraceae > Prorocentrum > Prorocentrum cordatum. Next base: position 10,565 of record CAUYUJ010017466.1, on the reverse strand, counting down.
GCCCGCCGCACCCTATGCTTCCGAACATAAGGGGGGGGGCATCAAAAACTTGTGAATGTCGTCATTTGGGGACCCTGGGTCGTGAATGTGGAGGGGATCTCGAGTGGGGGTTTCGTTTATAAGTGGTTTGCAAGCGGATGCGCACCCCGTGCGTATTTGTTGTAATCCGTAACAAGCAATCTAGACCTTGTCGTTGTCGTCACTGTTAGGCCCTTGGGGCGTACACGGGGAGGAATTCCCGACCGGGGGGGGGTTGTCTGCAAGTGAACCGCGGAAAAAAATCTCAGGCGGGAGGGCCTCCCCAACGGGTTCCGCAGTTCATGTTTTTCCTCCAGAGGGGGTCATCCAAACCGTGTAGCCGTCGTCACTTTGGGGTCCGATGGCCTGACTCGGGGGGAAATCTCGGACAGGGAACTCATTTGTGCGCGAACGGCGAAAAAGTCTCTAGCGGGAATCCCATCTATACGGGGTCCCCACCTCCACGTTCGAATTCGACTGAAGTAATGGTTCAGTCCCCCCCCAAAGCCTTCATCCCGAGGGTGTCTCGAGCGGGGCCCCGTCGTGTCATAAACCGCTAGCGACGGGCCCACCTGCGAGGGCGCTGATATTGATCATGTTCAAGCCCAGTGAACAGGAGCCCATGTGGCAGAGTTCTGGGCCGCATGTCGTGCGCCTGTTGGGGTTCGCTCTGACGAACGCGGCGTACCTCACGTCCACGCTGGCGAAAAACCAAACGCTGCGCAAAGGCGTCACCATCGACTGCGCGGGGGACAAAAACGCTGGCCGCACGGGCTTATCGAACGAGCAGTGGTCGGTGGTGGCTACACCTCTGCGTCATTTGCTCCCGCGCCACGCGCATGCGGAACATGCTGATGGTGTGGGCGCCTTCGCGTGAGTTTTTGGAGCGTCGGCCGCCAGCGACCCTGCGGAAGGCGCTCGGGGAGTTCGACAAGAGAACGGAAGGCCCCATGGCCGAGGCGGAGCAGTTCGCGGCAGATTTTGGTTTCGCGATGCCTCCCGCCAGAGCGCGGCGGCGCCCCGCTCGAGGCCTGCGGGTTTTCCCCCACGACGTGATCCCGCGCCGCAGCGGCTCGCGAGGTTGCCCCAACGGCCTGGCCCGCGGGGTTGCCCCAACGGCTTCGCGAACCCGCCATCGGAATACGCGTCCTTGCCAGCTGCGGCGGCAGCGGCGCCCGGGAAAATCATTTTGCGCGCCCTTGCTCAAAGAGGCGGGGAGGAGGTGGATGAGGGAAAAGAAGCAGAAGATCTGGAGGAGACAGGGCAGGAGGCAGGGGGCGGAAGAGGGCATCAGACAGGGCAGGAAAGAGAAGGGCGATGAGGAGACAGGAACAGAGCCCCGGCACTCAGAGGGACCACGATGAGGCTTGCTTCCAGATTACTTCGGGGGCCTATCATGCGGGGACTGACCGTCGGCGTCCGTGATTGTTTTTCTTCGAAGCCTGCAAGGTCGGCAGCCTGGCCGCCGACGAAGGTAGGCGGCACCTGAGAGTAGCTGGTGCCCGGGGGCAGGTAGCTCTCCGTCGTTGTCGTCGCAGCGGCCGACCCGGCGTAGCTCGTGGGTGGCGCGGCGTAGATTGCTCGCGGAGCGTTGCTCAACAAGTCGGCACCGTGCGCGGTGGCTGGAATAGAGCGAACCTCGGCCTGCGCTGGGATGACCGTCGCGGGCGCGGAGAAGCCGGTGTGGGCCTCGCCCTGGACGTCGGCCGCTGCCTGCCCCGCCGCTGGCATGGTGGCGGAGGCCGCGGCGTAGGGCGGCGCCCGCGGCTGGTTCATGTCAGTGGGCGGCAGGGTGAGCGGCGGGGAGTAGCTCACACCTTAGAGGCCTCCTCCATGGGGTCCGAGGACTCAGATGGGCTCGGAAGATCGCGCCGCATCGCCGATGCATCGCCAATGCATCCGCGAAGCATTGGCGACCTCGGCGATGCATCGGCGACGTCGACATGGAGAGCATTGCCGACGCATTGGCGACGCGGTGCGATCCTCCGACCTCAGCTGCTCGGAGCCCATCTCGGAGGCCCTGACACCTGGGCGTTGGCGGCGAGCGCGGGGGGGGAAGTGAGAAGAGGTGGGCCTCCTCAGGAGGCTTGGAAGTCACCCTGCCCTCTGAGAAGTTGTCTGAGCCTCCCCTGAAGACACAGAAAATGCTTCAGAAGGCCGGGCGGGCTTCTGAGAGGCACCCGCCGCCTGATGAGAAGGCATTATCCCTCTCACATCCCCCCCTCGCCCGCCGCCGAGAACCTGGCCGTTGCGGGACGGGTGGTGGGCTCGGCTCCTCCTTCCTTGAACCCCGACGCTGCTAAAACCTTGCAGCATTGCGACTGGAGTTATGCTGCTCCCATTGTACTCAAGGACCAACTCCCAGACATCAGTCCGAGCACACCCAAAAAACCGAAACCGTGTCGAACGAGTATCGCCTCCCGGGGCCCGGCACGTGAAAACCCTCCAATTTCGGTACTTCCCTGGTGCTCAAAATTCTTTCTGATGATCAAGGCTAAAACCGGTTGTCGGGAGCGACTAAGGGGGGCTGTCCAAGAGGGGGGGGTGCAAATCATGACCGGCGGCATGTGCGCGGCCCAGCAGGAGGGCCAGGGACGTGATGAAATAATAAGAGGCGCCATGAAATCTGCGGGAATATCATGACCCCCGCCATGAGATCCACCCCCCCCCTTGTCATCACCCCCCTCTTTTCCGCCCCCGAGGTTGGCAAGCCAAAAGACTCGAGCCCCATACCCGCTCTTCCTGCCGCAACTCTTCAACAAGCCGGCTCGGCCTGCGCCGGCCGCAGGGCCGAGAACAGGGCAAACAAGCCTGGCGTTATGTCGGGCATGTCCCCCGACAGGCAGATTTTACAGGAAAAACAAAAATGTATTCAACCACATAAGCGAAAATGATCAGCAAACCATCGGAACCTCGTCCCCAGACTATCCTCGGCCACTTTCTCCGCAGCTCTCCTGTAGAGAGGGCCAGGCCTGATCAAAAATGGCCACGCCCGGACCCCGGGGCCCCGCCCCCCGCCCCGATCGGGAGCGGCCAAGACGGGGGTGTCCAAGAGGGGGGGGTGCAAATCATGACCATTGGCATGTGCCGTGCGCGGCCCAGCGGGGGGGCCAGGGACGTGATGAAATGAGAAGAGGCGCCATAAAATCTGGGGAAATATCGTGGCCCCCGCCATGATGTCCACCCCCCCATAGTCATCACCCCCCTCTCTGCCGCCCCCGACCCGAGAACCTGGGGCAGTGAAGCTGCCGGGCACGGACATGTACGGCGCATAGCCCGTCGGAGCCACGGTCGTGTTCGTGTCTGGGATGGCTCCGCCCAACTGCTGCGGCGGCAGCCGCGCCGCCTGAGTCGGGAACACCTCCGTCAGGGCGGCCGGCGGGGCGTGCGAGGGCGCCTCGGGCGGGGAGGCCGAACATTACCAGCCTCGAACGTATCCCTATCCCTAGCTGACACGCCAAGAGGTGATGACAATCTTAGGGATCCGCCCTCAAAAAATAACATAATCCCTAAGGTTGCCATCGTGATGAGGAGGTGCCCAGCCTAGGGATAGGGATATGTTCCAGGCTGGTAAGAACAGGGAGGGGGACCTGTACCTTAGTGGGCCCTGGAAGCGACAGGGCCGTTTTTTTCTACCCGTTCCGTTTGGCATTTTTTTTTGTTGCCGGTCCCGACGCCGTTTTTTTCTACCGGTTCCGTCGCCATTCTTGTACGGGCTCCCGCTCCGGTTCCACTCCTGGAGCCGTTTTTGTTGCCGTTTCCGGTCGCCTTTTTTTGCCGTTTCCATTTTCAAGGGACACTTCTTCGGAAACGGTGGAACAAAAACGGCCCTGCCGTTCCCGGGGCCCACTCAGACCTGTACTGACTCTCGCGTCTCGAAAAGCCAAGGACAGTTTTGAATACGTTCTGCCTCTGAGGGCCCTTCACGGGCACTGGGACCGTCCAGAAACCACGCGGGACGGAAACCCGGTTCTGGGGAACGGGTCCAGGCCTCCAGGGGCCCGCGCTGTGCAAGGAGACGGCGTCGGGGTTCGGGGAGAGAGGGATCTCCGCAAGATGGCATCAAAACGAGCGCAGCTTTCTACTCGCGGCCTTGACGGGCGCTGTGGGGGGGAAGGGAAGGGGGGACGGGAGGCGGCATAATGTAACGTAGCGTCCCCGCCACCCACCCACCCCCGCAGACTGTGGTGCCAGACGCACTGAAGCAGTGCCAGGGACGAACTGAAGGAAGGGCGTCACGTCATGCGGGGGGGGGAGGGTAGAGGGTGAAGGGGGGGGTAGGGGGGGGGGGGGAGGGGTCGTTACGTTATGGGGGAGGGGAAAAAAACACCCTCAACCAAACAGAAGGATCAGGGGACACGAGCTGACCGCATCACCGATCTGGGCCGGGCCGCTCCTGGGCCCGGGACCGGTGGTGCCTGCACCTACCTGGCCCGGGCACGAGGGCAGGGCGCGCACACACGCACACACGCACACACAAACATACGCACACACAAGTGTGTGTATATAATAATACATACATAAATAAATAAATTAATGAATTAATAAATGGATACATACAGCACTAAAATAAAGAAACAAACATATGCACACACACACACTAGAACCATCGCGCGCGCTTCGCTCGCGCACTAAGTTCTAGCTAGGCTTGCTTGATGGTCGAGCTCTTGGGGATCTCTGTTCCATGACACTTCTTCCCCAGGGCTTCCAACAACCACGACGACGGCCCAAGCGGCTTCCAAGACATCCTACGGTCCACCCACGACGGCTTAAGAGAGGCTCAAAAGGCACTTCGGGTGCCCTTCTATGCGCCGCGGCTGGACGTAGCCGGAATAAAGGGAGGAGAAGGGGAGGTGACGGGGTTCCCTGGGGGAGAAGGAAAAGGAGGATGAGGAGCTGGAGAGGGTTCAGGAGGCCGCAGAGGAGGAGGAGGAGGAGGAGGAGGAGGAGGAGGAACCAGAGGAGGATGAAGAGGAGGAGGAGGAGGAGGAGGAATTATGATATTCCCTTTTTTGCAAGCGTAGCGAGGCTGTCAGGCGATCTTTCAAAAAGACATGTTGGAATCCCCGTTTTTCACAAGTGCCCTCGGGGCCTCTCTCGGCGCTCTTTTGGGCCTCTTTTGGGAACCTCTTGTAGCTTCCTGGGGATCTCCTGGGTCGAAGATCTCGGGTTCTCGGCTCACGTTTCCGATTCTGGACCGCGGTTGGGGCCCTGTCGGGCCGTCTTGGATGTCATGTCTGCGCTTTTGAAACCTATTGGTCCGTCTTGGGGCGCTGTTGAAGAATATTGGGCCGTTTTTGTGCGATCCTCGGAGCCTCTTGGGGCGTTTTGCGGCGTCGGGAAGCGGAACAGGCAGAAACGCCAAAATTGTTCAACATTGTCTGAGAACGAACATGTGTTTTGGCCTCTTTGAGCTCCGTTGGGAGACCTCTTGGAAGCCTCTTTGGTATCTTGGGTGCTTCCTGGGCCGCCTGGGGGCCATCTTGGGCGCCTTGGACCATGTAGTGGCCATCGGCCCATCCCGTCACCGTGCCTGGGTTGTGAGTTAGAGGACTCTTGGAAGTTCGTTTGGAATTCGTGGGAGGCCGCCCGGGGGCCTCTCGAAGGCAGCTTTGGAGGCCTCTTGGGAGCGGTTTGGCGTGCTCTTGGGGCCTCCTTTAGGGCCTCCTTGGGGCCTCGTGGGGCCTCTTGGGGCGGAAAGCTCGAATCATCGGTTCGTGTTCTCCCCTTGGGCCCCTATTGGGGCCGTCTTGGGGCCCTCTTGAGCGATCTTGGGCGCCTCTTGGGCCGTCTTTGGGCGCTCTTGGGCCGTCTTGGGACTCACTTGCGGCGTTGTGGTGCGCTCTTTTAGTGCCTCTTGGACCGTCTTGAACGGACATCTGAGGCATCGTGGGCTGTCTTGGACCGTCGGAGGCAAGAAACAACGAGAATTCGAATAACCTTCAAAACCATAGAACACAACCTATTTTGTTCGCTTCCGAATGGCCTCGTGGGAGTCCTTGTGAGAGCATCTTGGCCGTCTTGAAGCCCTCGTGGGCTGTCTTCAAGCCATGAAACACTCTTGTGCGGCCTTGGGCTCTCTTGGAGCGCTCTTGGGCCATCTTGGACTCCTCTTGGACGTCTCTTGGGCGCTCTCGTCGCCCCCCTGCCCTCCTGTGGCGCGATCTGGCAACCCCGACGGGTCCAAAACGGCCGGAGGCGAAATCAGTGCACTCAGGGCAACCTGGGACCCCCTCCCCATTTAGATATCTGCTATACATACAACAAATGTGTGTATATATGTATGTGTATATATAGACACTCATATACATATGGATACATACATACCTCATATCCATATATATATGTATCAATTTATATAGATGTACTAATGGATATCACCCATTCATGTTGCATCGTCTTTGAGCTTTCAATTCGTTGTCTTACTGATCATCCACCTTCTTTTCATCCGCGCCTGCTCATCCATCGTTCCGGTTCGTCACTTACCCGCTTTCTCACGTTGGAATCGACTTGGGACCCGCTGGATTTGGGATCTGTTCAAATCTAATTAAATACAAATTCGATGTCACTAGAAATCCAATGGACACAGCTGGATCAGGGATCTGCTCACTTCGAATTGGCTTCTGATTCGGTTCACGTAAGAACCCACTTGGGGACAGCTGGATCTGGGATCTGCTCAGTCCGAACTAACTTGAAATAGATTCCAAAAGGAGTCACATTGGCATCAGCTCGATGGGGGATCTAATCACTTCCAGTTGACTTCTGACTCGTTGCAAATAAGAACCCACTCGGGGACAGCTGGATCTGGGATCTGCCCAGTCCGAACTAACTTGAAACTATGTTCCAAAAGGAATCGAGTTAATATAAGCTGGGCCTGTGATCTATCTAATCCGAAGTGCATTAAAAGTCGATGCCCCTTGGAGTCCAAAAAGATCCCCATTCCATTTCAATGGGAATCCTTGTGTAATCAGCTGAACCTGTGGTTTGCTCACTTCCAAGTATGTATACATTAATTTGGAAAATCCTGGAGGCCTCGCGCGGCGCGCAAACATTGTATCATCTAGTACACACGTCAGCTCCGAAAGCTATGTGTCAGCACTTGCGCGACGATGCTCTGGTGCCAGCCCGATGTAAATCAGACGGGATTCCGACGTAGTCCGAAGTGAGCCCGACGTAAACCCGACGTGGACCCGACGTAAATCGGGTCTCAAGTTGCCGCGCGAGGCCTCCAGGATATTCCTGATAATGCTTGGATTCAGATGGATCTGAAATGTGCCCACTTACACTTACATTCAAATCCAATCCAACCAGCATTCAATCATAATTGGCTGGGGACCTGCTCTCTTCCAAGTATTCTGTAAATATATATTACAACACGAATGCCTATATGTATATAAACATATATATATATATGTTATGTAGTCTATCTCGGCCTGTATTCGATTTACCTCGTTCAAGCTACAAATTTAAATTAAGTGCAAACTAGTTTTCGTATTAGATGTAGATTGGATCTATATATAAAGTCTAGCCCATCTAAACAGCAAGCTAGATTCGAATTAAATCCTCATGGGAATCTATCCTGGAACTAGCTGGATCTAGGATCTGCTCAATGCGAACTAGACTCGAACGCAATGCCATTCGGAATATATTCGGAATCAGCCGGAACTGGGATCTGCACAATGCCAATTCGATCCTGAGCAGATTTCCATAGGAATCCATTATGAATCAGCTGTGTCCAGAATCTGCCTAATTATGATAAAAGGGTTTCGTTGGCCCTAATCGGAACCAACTTGGAATCAGCTGCATCTGGGTTCCGCTCCAGCCCAATGATATTTCAAGTTTGTCCCAAGGGATGTCAACGTGTAGTCGGCTGGATCTGGAATGTGCCTCTCTCTCTTTCTCTCCCTCTGGCTCTGGAAAGACGGCCTCTCCCTCTGTCTGTTTTTTTTTTCTCTCTCTCTCTCTCTCTCTCTTTATTTATTTATATATATATAATGTATCCCTATATATATTTATATATATATATATATCTTGTTATCTGGCTCTGCCCGTGTCTATTTTATGGTATCTCCCTTTGTCTCTGTCTCTCTCTCTATATATATCGCTCTCTCTCTCTCTCCACATGTACATACATATATAAAAGCAAATGAATAAAACCATTCAGATATGTATCGTTATTTCTTCAGTTATTTATTTATCTCTCTCTCTCTCTCTTTCTCCATCCCTCTCTCTCTCTCTTTCTCTCCCGGTCTCTCTCTCTCTCTGTCCCAGACTCCCAACACTCCCCGTGAAAAACAGGGTATGCGATGTCAGTGGTGCGACAACCCGGTGTTTTCATTTTGATGTTTGGGAGCGTATGCGCCTGGAATGTATGCGCCCTCTCTCTCTCTCTCTCTCTCTCTCGCTTCATAGCGCCCAGGACGGACCGAGAGGCACCCAAGACCACCCCAAGCCGCCCCAGAGGGTGCCGAAAAGAGCCCCCAGAGGGCTCCAGGAGGGCCCAAGGGCCCCAAGGATGCCCCGAGAGAGCTCCGACGAGGCATCGAACGGCACAGGAAGGGCCCATGACAGCCCCAGACCCAGACATGCGACGTCCTGATTTTTTCAGGACGGCGTCCCCAGAAGTCCAGACCCCTTCCCCAGGGGGCTGGTTGTTCATCCTGTTGTTCATCCTGAATCCTTGTTTGACGGTCCCGAGGCCCGGCGAGGGCCCCCCGAGGCCGAAATTTGCCGAACACCTCCCGTCCTGATTTGTTTTATACGACGCGACCGCGTCTGGGGAGGGATCCAGGGGAGCCCCCGAGAACCCCCCAGGTGGCCCCCGAGACACAGCCCAAAAAGGCTGCATACGTGTGGCGGGATGGCTTCCCCGAGGGGGGGCCCGCCGTGGCTAGCGCCCTGCGGGCCCAGCCCCCCCCCAAAAAAGACCCCCCGTCGGAGAGGAGGCGTCAAAGCACGGATCACGGCCGGTCTCGGGTCGGCCAGCAAGCCAGAGGCGACGACAGGGCAGGGCTGAACCTAAACGGTGTTCTTCGTTTCCGTTCTGTTTTCGTTTTCCCTCGCTTTTGTCTCGAGTCCTCCTTTACCGCAGAACGAAGTCGAAACGAAAACGGCCCACGAAATCACCAAAAACACCGTTTAGGTCCAGCCCTGCGACAGGGGCGAACAGCCCAGGGGAGAGCAATACACGCATCCAGGGGTGCCCGTGGTCCATGTCCTCGGCCAAGGTTCCCCGGGCGCGTGCGTGCCATATGCCCGCCCCTGGACTCGTGGCCCCTGCCGTCGCCGACGAGGAAAGGTGGGGTCAGCGAATTGGCTCGCGTGGGTGGCTCTCCTGGCGCCCCCCCCCTTTACGGTGGACAAGCCTCCCTTTGGCAAACCACCCCTTTGGTGAAGACGGCCTTTGGACCGAAACCGAGGGACCTGGACCCGCGAAAAGGACGGCCACGACGCCCTCTCGCGAACCGAGCACGGCCAGATCGCCAATCGACGCGTCAGGGTAGGAGGAGGAGGATGGGGGAGGAGGAGGAGGAGGAGGAGGAGGAGGAGGAGGAGGAGGAGGAGGAGGAGGAGGAGGGGGAGGAGGGGGAGGAGGAGGAGGAGGAGGAGGCGGAGGAGGAGGCGGAGGAGGAGGAGGAGGAGGACCCCCCCCCTCGTTCGCCCGACCCGACCATCGCGCGCTCTGCTTTAACTTTATCTCGGCCCCGGAGAGCGCCGCGTACGTCGTCGTTCTGTACGGCGGAGCGCTCATGAGCCGCTCGGCCTGGGGCGCCGCCTGCAGCGGCCCCGCCTGCGCCGCCACCGGGGCGCGCGCCGCCGGCTGGGGGGGCACGATCACCTGACGGGGGGAACCCCGACATGACCGCGTCGGAAAAATCATAGGACGGGAAGCTTTTGGCCAACTTCGGCCTCGGGGGGCCCTCGCCGGGCCTCGGGACCGTCAACAAAACGACTCAGGATGAAAAACCGGTCCCGGGGAAAGGGTCGGGACTTCCACGGACCCCGCATTGAACAAATCAGGACGTCGCATGTCTGGGAACACTTCGCGTCCTGTCCTCCTCCCTGCCCCTCTGCACCCCTTTCGGCTCATGCCCCCCCTGCCGCCCCCGCTCTCCACTGGCACGGCGAAGTCCCAACGCTTAGGGGGCCACATGCGAACCCTACCCCTACCCCCCACGATTTCTGAGGGGGAGGGTGGGGTCCACTGCGCTCGGGAGCTCCCGAGCGCAGTGAACCCCACCCTAACTCTGTGGCCCCCTAACGCTGCCCTTCGGCGGCGAGCCCGGGGGGGAGGAGCGCCAAGGGGGCGGGCCCTCTCGGAGGGGCTCGGAAGTGCCCGGGCCTTCTGGCAAGCTCTCCCGGGGCCTCCTCCCCCGGAGGCGCCGAACAGCCTCCCAGCAGCCTAGGCGCGGGGGCCTCCGAGAGGCCCCGCGGCCCCCTATGCCTGCGAAGGCCTCCTGTTCCTGCTCCTGCTCCTGCTCCTGCTCCTCGTCCTCCCTCCTCCTCCTCCTCCTCCTCCTCCTCCTCCTCCCTCCTCCTCCTCCTCC
>CAUYUJ010017465.1:202923-232923 GCA_963575745.1 Prorocentrum cordatum | reverse complement strand
CGTTACCGCAGGCCCCCCGACCGTCCAAGGCGGCCCACGAAACCTCCATCTTGACACGATTCTGGCCAAGAAGCCCCCAGGACGGTCACGAGTCGGCCCGAGATGGCCCGAAGACCACCAAACAGGCCTCTCAAGAAGCCCCAAACTCCAAGCGAGGCCCCGAAAAGGAGGACCACGAAATGATAGTTCAAACTCTCCCGCGACAAACGGCCCCCAACACAGCCACAAACCCCCCAAGGGGGCCGCAAGAGACATCCGAGACGCCCCGGAGACATCCCGAGTCCCCAAGGAGTTCCTGCCAGGAGGCATCAGAAGTACCCCAAAGGCATCCCCGTGTAACGAGCATAGCCTTGGGCACTCCACGGGGAAGCCGTCAGTAGAAGAAAAAACGCCATGAACATAAACTTTTGGCGCTCCTTGCGGATTTCTTAGATCTGCGCTGGATCCCCCTAGGGGCAGCGCCGGAGGCGCCGCCAGGGGGCACAGCGCGGATCCAAGAAATCTGCGCGAAGCGCCAGAAAGTGTAAGTTTATGGCGCTTGATTTTCTTCTTCGAATCAGACATCGCGATCGCCACTGGCTGAGATCCTGTCACCCAAACGCTCACAGGCGGAAACACCAGGAACCGAGACGCACAGACTCGGCGGCGAGCGGGGGGGTAAGCGAGGAGGAGAAGGCCCTCCCAGAAGGCGGCGGGACTTCTCAGAAGCCCTCGCGCCCTCTGACACGTTCCCCGTGTCTTCGGGGAAGGCTCAGGAAACTCTTCGGAAGGCTGGGGGACTTCCGAGCCTCCTAAGAATAAAGGGGCCCTGGGACACACAAATAAATACACACAAATAAAAGGAATCCCCATATTTTCTTATAGTTTCTTGGTTTTTGTCTTCCCCCCCACATCCCATATTTTCACATATTTTCTGGGGATCGACGATTCATCGTGTCTGTGTGTGTTTTTCCCCTCCTGAGAGAAGGCCCGCCCCTTCTCGCTCCACCCCCCTCGCTCGCCGCCAACGGACGGGGACACCCGCGACGAACTGCTCCCGCCGGCGCCGAGAGGCCTGCCGTGCGGGCCGCCTCCCTCGGCTCTCCATAGGTGCCCGCCCGCACGCGTCGCGCACCCCCCGGGGCGCTCTCGGCGCGCGCGTCGCCGCCCCTGGAGGGGCCACGCTGAAGGGGCCCCAGGACACACAAATTACGCTACCGAGGAACCCCACATACTTAACTGAAATCTCGTGTGTTTGCTTAAGTTTATAACATCTGCGCAATTCTGCGTTCTCAGCCCTCGTCGCGAATGTTCCCCTGTGTGTCATCCAACGCCATATTGCTTGAACCTCCTCCCTCTTCCTAGCCTTCTATCCTCCGTCGAGGACAGATTCGAGCCTGCCAGCGGCCGCGGTGAGGGACCACCCCCTGCGCACCCTCGATGGTGTCGAGAAAGTGCCACGCCTGCTATGCCCTGGACGACCGTCGTGCATAGCGGCCGCGGTGAGGGACCACCCCCTGCGCAGCCTCTATGGTGTCGAGAAAATGCCGCGCCTGCTATGCCCTGGACGACCGTCGTGCATAGCAGCCGCGGTGAGGGACCACCCCCTGCGCACCCCCTATGACGTCGAGAAAGTGCCACGCCTGCTATGCCCTGGACGACCGTCGTGCATAGCGGCCGCGCTGAGGGACCACCCTCTGCGCACCTCCTGTGGTGCCGAGAAAGTGCCACTCCTGACACGATCTGCGAGCGTGTCACGGATAGAGGCCGCGCTGAGGGACCACCCTCTGCGCACCCCCTGTGGTGTCGAGAAAGTGCCACTCCTGCCACGATCTGCGAGCGTGTCACGGATAGAGGCCGCGCTGAGGGACCACCCTCTGCGCACCCCCTGTGGTGTCGAGAAAGTGCCACTCCTGCCACGATCTGCGAGCGTGTCACGGATAGAGGCCGCGCTGAGGGACCACCCTCTGCGCACCCCTGTGGTGTCGAGAAAGTGCCACTCCTGCCACGATCTGCGAGCGTGTCACGGATAGAGGCCGCGCTGAGGGACCACCCTCTGCGCACCCCCTGTGGTGTCGAGAAAGTGCCACTCCTGCCACGATCTGCGAGCGTGTCACGGATAGAGGCCGCGCTGAGGGACCACCCTCTGCGCACCCCCTGTGGCGTCGAGAAAGTGCCACTCCTGCCACGATCTGCGAGCGTGTCACGGATAGAGGCCGCGCTGAGGGACCACCCTCTGCGCACCCCCTGTGGTGTCGAGAAAGTGCCACTCCTGCCACGATCTGCGAGCGTGTCACGGATAGAGGCCGCGCTGAGGGACCACCCTCTGCGCACCCCCTGTGGTGTCGTGCGAGCCTGCCACGCGCCGTCTGCGAGCGTGTCGCGGATAGAGGCCGCGCTGAGGGACCACCCTCTGCGCACCCCTGTCTGCGCGATCTGCGAGCGTGTCACGGATAGTGTCCTGCGAGAAAGTGCCACTCCTGCCACGATCTGCGAGCGTGTCACGGATAGAGGCCGCGCTGAGGGACCACCCTCTGCGCACCCCCTGTGGCGTCGAGAAAGTGCCACTCCTGCCACGATCTGCGAGCGTGTCACGGATAGAGGCCGCGCTGAGGGACCACCCTCTGCGCACCCCCTGTGGTGTCGAGCAAGTGCCACTCCTGCCACGATCTGCGAGCGTGTCACGGATAGAGGCCGCGCTGAGGGACCACCCTCTGCGCACCCCCTGTGGCGTCGAGAAAGTGCCACTCCTGCCACGATCTGCGAGCGTGTCACGGATAGAGGCCGCGCTGAGGGACCACCCTCTGCGCACCCCCTGTGGTGTCGAGAAAGTGCCACGCCTGCCACGCCCTGCGAGCGTGTCACGGATAGAGGCCGCGCTGAGAGACCACCCTCTGCGCACCCCCACCCCCTGTGGCGTCGAAGGAATGCCCTGTGTGCTATGGTGTGCTGTGCTGTGCTGTGCTGTGCTGTGCTGCTGTGCGGTGAGCTGTTCTGTGCCGTGCCGTGCTGTGCGGTGTTGTGCTGTGCTGTGGGAGAAGGAGAAGGGGAGGGGGGAGGTGTGAGACGCGGGTGCGGCGCGGCAGGGAAGAAAACCAGAACCCCACGAAACATGTGGGGAATAAATACACACAAATAAAAGGATCCCCCATATTTTCCCATATGTTCTGGGCTTCTGTCTTCCCCCCCACTTCCCATATTTTCCCATATTTTCCTGGGAATCGACGATTAATTGTGTCTGTGTATTTCTTCCCCTCCTGACACGCACACACAGGCGGAGGTCGGGGGGTTGGAGCGGACGTGACCCCAACCCGGAAATCGGCGTCGGTTTCGGTTCGCGTCGTGCGCGCGGGCGGGGCGAAGCTGCGCGAGTTCCACCCTTAATGGAGGCCATCTATTGCCAAGGGGGCCGCCCCCCGAGAGCCGGGCGTGGCCCCCGGTTGTCCCGGCGGTTGTCCCGGCGGTTGTCCCGATGGTTGTGGTTGTCCCGATTGTTGTCCCGATGGTTGCCCCGATGGTTGCCCCGATGGTTGTCCCGATGGTTGTCCTGGCGTTGTTCCGATGGTTGTCCCGATGGTTGTCCAAATGGTTGTCCCGATGATTGAGAGATATATATATATATATATATATATATATATATATATATATATAAGTATCTAGATCTAGGTAGATAGATAGATAGACAGATAGATAGATAGATAGACAGATAGATAGACAGATAGATAGATAGATATATGGGTGTTGTTAGGTGTTGTCCCGATGGTTGTTGTCCCGATGGTTGTTCCGATTGTTGACAGATAGATCGGTAGATAGATAGATAGATAGATAGATAGATAGATAGATAGATAGATGGATGGATGTTGTAAGATGTTGGCCCGATGGTTGTCCCGATAGTTTTCCAGATAGTTGCCTCGATGGTTGCCCGAACGGTATTCCCGATGGTTGTCCCGATGGTTGATATATAGACAGATATACCTGTATATGAATCGATATATATATATAAGAGAGAGAGAGAGAGAGAGATAAAGAGATGGATAGGTAGAGAGAAATAAAAATAGGCTGACCTATGCAAATATGCACTATAAAGAGAGATAGAAGGGTAGACAGAGAGATAGAAATATGCAGAGCTAAATCGATCGAGAGAGACATAAATAGTTTATGTATATGTGTATATATAGATGAGTCGATGTATAAATAGGGAGGCAACTAGGAATATAGGGATACAGCGATATATATATATATACATAGAGAGGTATAGGCATACATGTATTGGTTGAGTGGCTGATTGATCGACTTATACACTGATAGATAGATAGACATCTAAATATGCGTATACAAAATGAATAGGTGGTTGTCCTAAGTAGATAATTAGATAGATAGGTCGATTGATAGACGGGCAGATGCGTGCGAGAATAGGAAAGGTGAAGAAACCACCAAAGAGCCCGGACCCATCGCAAATCGACTGCCTCCCACTTCCCCCCCCCCACCCAACCTCCTTATCACCCGCAGGGTGGTCCTATCGGTATCAGTATGTTAGGGTGACGCCGATGCACGGCTCCTGCGCCGCCGTCGTCGGCCAGAGGTCGGAGAAACACGCCACCACAAACATTCGGGGATGGACAGACCCCCCTTTAGCAAAACGTGGTTTAGTGAAAACGACCTGAGGCCCGGCGCCCTCTCGAGAACCGAAAACGGACAATTCGCTAATCGACGTGTCACTGTTGGGGGTTCTGTCCAGCCCCGAAACATACACTTTCGGGGCTCCGCTCGGATCCGAGCCAGGTTCCCCCGGGCGGCGCCTCCGGCGCGGCCACTGGCGCGCTGGGTCCCCCCTGGTGACGCCTCCGGCGCGGCCACCCGGGGGGGCCCCGCGTCGATCCCAGAAGCTCGCGCGGGCCTCCGAGCGCAGGTGTCCTTGCGGGCTCTCGGGGCCTCTCGCTCGGGCGCTCACGGACGGATGCGCCGGGAACCGAGAGGCACAGGCGGGGGCATCCGTGACAAATGCTGCTGCTGGCAAGGAGGAGGAGGAGGAGGAGGAGGAGGAGGAGGAGGAGGAGGAGGGCCGAGAAGCCTGCCGTTCGGGTCACTTCCCGCGCGTCCCCGAAGCGCTCTCGGCGCGGCACACCTGCTGGAAAGCCGCCGGGGCCTCGCCCCACGCGCGCCTGGACAGCTCCTCCTCCGCCGTCGCCGCCCGAGACGCCGCGGGCGTCGTGGTCCACTGGACAGGGAACGCCCGCGAAGTGGGCCGAACTCGCCCCACCCACCTTTCAGCATCTCCCACCCCTCCACCCTTTCGTGCCTTTCCCCCCCTCCCTCCTCCATTGCTCCTCCCCTCCCGTCCGTCTCCTCCTCCCCCTCCTCCTCCTCCTCCTCCTCCTCCTCCTCCACCACCTAGCGCTTATACGCTGCTACCCCCCAGAGAAAGTAACATAAAGCAGCGGAGGGAGGAAATAAGAGGAGAGGAGACAGGAGAAGGTTTATCCTGTTGCGTGTGATCGCACTCATAGATAGCCACCGTCCAAAAATAAGGTCCCACAACGACAAAGGTGAGACAATTCGGATAAACGGAATGAGCGAAGCGACTACACAAAAACACCATAAACGACGTAGTATGACTAGCACCAGCGATAAGAATACGAACAACCATCACCACCACCACCACCGTACATCGTAAGGAACATCATGCGCGAATTCGTCTGGTAATTCAGATGGTACATCTGACATCATAGTGTACAATATACATAATGAACCATTCATCATACAGCATACATCCTATGGTAAATCGTGAAGTCAGTCAATGTGTAGGTCATAAGGTACAGCATGTGGTATGTCATGGTAGTTCGCGTGCTAAATCATATAATCGCTTGTATGGTAAGTTATACAGCGACCGGCCGATATCGGATCACGTGTGGTAAATCACATGGTGCTCCGTATGGTACGTCATATGGCAGCTCGCATGGTAAATCCTATGGTAGCTCGTATGGTCGATCAGGTGGTAGCTCGCGTGGTAACCAGCATGGTAATTCGTGTGGTGAGCCATCTAGAAGTCCGCACGTATGGTAAAGCAGATGGCAGTTCGTGTGGAGAGAGCGTGCCCGTGGCCTCCCAAGGGCCAGAAAACCAAAGGAGCGCCGAAAACCAAAGGGCGCGCCGATACCAACGACGCGCCAAAAACCGAAATGGGCGCCGAAAACCAAAGGGGCGCCGAAAACCGAACAACGCCGAAAACGAAAGCGGCGCCGAAAACGCCAGAAGCTCCGGAGACGGACAGGGCGCCGAAACAAAAAAGGCGACGAAGACCAACGAGGCAACGAAAACCACAGGGACGCTGGAAACAAAAGGTGCGCCGAAAACCAAATAGGCGCCGAAAAGCAAAGGGACGCCGAAAACCGACGATGCGCCGAAAACCAATACGGTGCTGGAAAACCACTGGGGCGCCGATAACCCAAAAGGGCGTCGAAAACCAAGGCCCTAAAAATCAAAAGCGCGCCGAATGCCGAAGAGCGGCGAAAACCGAAACAGGGCGCCGAAAACCACATAGCGCCGGAAAACAAAAGAACGCCGAAAACTACAAGGGCGCTATAAACCAAAGAAGCGCCGAAAACCAAAAGGGCGCCGAAAACCAACAGAGCGCCGAAAACCGAATGGCCACCGAAAACCGAAACTGTGCGAAAACCAAAGAGGCGCCGAAAACCAACAGAACGCCGAAAACCGAAACAGGGCCGAAAACCAAAGAAGCGCCGAAAACCAAAGAGGTGCCGAAAACCACATAGCGCCGGGAAACCAAAAAAGCGCCGAAAACCAAAGGGGCGCCGAAAACCAAAAGGTCGCCGACAACAAAAAGAATACCGAAAAACCAAAGCAGCGTCGAGAGCCGAATGGCGCCGAAAACTCAAGGGGCGCGCGCCGAAAAGAGAAGAAACCGAAAAGCAAAAGAACGCGGAAAATTGAAGGGGCGTCGAGAACCAGAAGAGCGCCGAAAACCAAAAGGGCGCCGAAAACCACCAGAGCGCCGAAAACCAAATGCGCGCCGAAAGCCGAAGGGCGCCGAAAACCAGAGGTGCGACGAAAACCAAGTAGCACCGAAAAACAAAAGAACTACGAAAAGCAAAGGGTCGCCGAAAACCAGAAAAGCGCCGGAAACCAAGAGGGTGCCGAAACCAAAAGGGGCGCTGGAACCCAAGAGGGCGCTACCAACGATGCACCGAAAACCAGGAAGGGTGCGCAGAAAACCAGAGGGGCGCCGAAAACAACAGGAACAGGAGCGCCGAACACCACAGGAGCGCCGAAAACCAAGGGAGCGCCGAAAACCAAAAACCAAAAGGGCTCCGAAAACCAAAGGGGCGCCAAAGGCAAAAGGGGCGCCGAAAGAGGCGCCGAAAACCAAAGAGACGACGAAAACCACAAGTTCTCTGAAAACCAGCGGGTCGCCGAAAACCAAAGCAGAAAAGTAGCTTCGAAGCCCCCCTTCAGAACAGGCCCTTCAACCAGAAAAGCCAACAGAAGGAGGGGGGGGAGCTTCGGAAGACCCCCCCCCCTGGAAAGGGGAGCCCGGGCTTACACCGGGCCCCGAAAAGGAGGGGAGGGGGGGCAGATTCCGATCACCCCCCGCCATCTTAGCCAGGGGCTACCCAGTTCAGCTACAAAATCCAAACAGAAGGACGGGGGTGGAGCTTCAGAAGGCCCCCCACCTTTGAAAGGGGAACCTGGACTGACCTTGGGCTGCAGAAAAGAGGGGGGGGTAGCTTGGAAACCAACCCACCGCTTTAGCTAGGGCCCCCCCTAGCTCGGAAATGCCTGCAGGAGGAAGGGAGGGGGTGGTAGCTTCGGAAGCCCCCACCTTTTCCAGGGGAGGGAGGGGGAAGCTTCAAGATGGGCTCCCCTTTTAATGAGAAGTGTGCCACGAGCGCGCTCTTTCTTCGTATGGCGCATCATCTGTTGATTCGTGTGGCAAGTCGTGTGGCAATTCGCGTGGTGAATAGAGTGGGACTTCGTGTGGTAACGCGTATGGTAGTTCGTATGGACAACCTTCTGGTAGTTTGTCTGGTAAATCGTCTGGTACCTTGTACGGTAAATCCTATAATAGCTCGCATAGTAACTCAAATGGTGGCTTCCACAGTAAATCATATGGTGTAGTTCACTTGCTCAACTTGAAATTGTCCTCTCCATTGCTCGTGCAAACATTCCACCCTCCCACCCGCAACTTGGTCGCAAGACCTTTTAAGACCGTCACGGTGGGTACCAAATGCCACTTGGCAACGACACCGACGCCGACGACGACAGCGACAACGACGACGACGACGACGACGCCGCCGCCGACAACGACTACGACGACACCGACGACGTCTCCAACGACTTCGACGACGACGACGACGACGACGACGACACCGACGACGACGACGCCGACGCTGACGACGACGACGACGACGACGACGACGACGATGACAACGCCGACGACGACGACGGCGCCGCCGCCGCCGACGACGACGACGTCGGAGACGACGACGACGACGAAAACGACGACGACGTCGCCAACGAAGACGACGACGACGACGAGGGAGGAGGGAGGACGACGACGGCGACGGCGACAACGACGAGGAAGGAGGAAGACGACGACGACGACGGCGACCAAAAAGGAGGGACAACGACGAAACGCCGACGAAGACGACGAGGGAGGAAGGACGACCACGGCGACAACGACGACGGAAACGACGACGACGCCAAGACGACGACGACGACGACGACGACGACGACGAGGAAAGACAGAGGACGACGACGGCGACGACGACGACGACGAGGGAGGAGGGAGGACGGCGACGACGACGACGACGACAACGCAAGAGCGCGCGCACACGCTTTTGTTGAAGTCCGTGTTGCGAAACCTTGTGTTTGTATATATATGTATATATATATATATATTGGACACACGAGTTTGACATCCTTCCGAAACCGACAGTTTTTGGAGGATTTCGGCATGCGCGCGTGACGACGCGCGCGTCTGCACTTAGTCCAATGTTTTGCAGAGGATTCTCGCGAAGGCACGCGCACAAGGGCGTTCGAAAGATTTCGCTATGCGCGCGCGAAGCCCGTTTGGAAGTATTTCTGAAAGTATTGAAAAGCCTATGGTTTTCTTCAGATTTCGCAAGAGCGCGCGCACGCTTTTGTAATAAAAAAAGTGTTGCGAACACATGTGTTGTTGTATGTGTTTTGGCCACTCGATTTTGACATCCTTCCGAAACCGAAGGTTCTTGAGGGATTTCGGCATGCGCGCGCGACGACGCGCGCGTGTGCACTTCGTCCCATTTGTTGCAAGGGATTCTTGAAAACTTATGATTTTTTATAAACGAGAGTGCGCGCATAGAATTGTTTGCAGAGGATGGCGGGGGGGTAGTGAGACCGGCTTGGCTGGCACAATACGAATTCACATTTAGGATGGACATGTGTAGAAAAAATGAAATCACAATACCACAAGGGGGATCGTTAACTCCAGGGGGGGGGTAGAGTCGATTATTCTTTTAGAAAGGAGAACATAATACGGGCACGAATACTATGTAGTGCAGGTTGTAATGCACAACGCGTAGTCCAATCGTCCAATCTTATTCGCTACCTTTCAGAGTGGTAAAGGATGAAAAATCCGACCACCAGACCACATGTAGCCCTAGTAGCAGAATTGTGGGCGCTGGGCTCGTTGTATGGGGGGCGAGGCGGAGTCGCAGCATCTCGGACTGTTATATGTTCTACACGGTGTTCTCTAATCAGGGCGTTCCCGCGGTGGATCAACTGTGACTGGGTCGAGGTAGCACCTGTTGATCAACCTTGTGAGGTCGAAGTGGTCAACGACGTTGCTCAACGTTTTGGCGGCGCGCACAAGGGGGTAGGGGGGCGGGGAAGGCTGCGTCTTAGAAGGCGCTGGCCCTACACCTACAGACAAGGCCCGCGCCTCATGAGAAGCAGGATGCTTCTGAGACACCTTCCCCCCCCCCTACCCCCTTCTGCGCGCGGCCAGCCTCTCAAACTTAGGGATGCGCCCTCGAAAGCTGAGTGAACCTTTAAGATCGGCATCGAATGAGGCGATGCAAATCATAGGGATATGTTCCCTTTTGCGCGTGGCTCAACGTTGACCTCTTGGTCAGCAGCAAGGAATGACCCCTGCCCACGCGCTGCCGCCGCAATTGGCGGGCCAAGCGCACGAAAGGGCAGGCCCCTCGCGAGTGGTGAGGAGCGCCAGCGCAGGGGTCATAATTGTCATCTCCTCCTTGTCCTCCTCCGCCTCCTCCTCCTCATCGTCGTCACCACCACCTCATCATCAACACCATCATCATCATCATCATCATCATCATCATCATCATCATCATCATCATCAGCATCATCATCATCATAATCAGCAGCATCATCATTGTCATCACCATCACCATCATCAGCATCATCATAATCATAATCACCAGCATCAGCATCAGCATCAGCATCGTCATCATCGCCACCATCAGCATAATCGTCCTCGTCATGACCAGCATCATCATCATCATCAATATCAATATCGTTGTCAATAGCATCATGATAATAATCGTCGACATCAGCATCACCATAATCAACAACATCATCAGAATCAATATCATCAGTATCAGCATCAGCATCGCCATCATCAGCATCATCGTAATCATAACAATCATCAATATCATCACCATACCACGATCATCATCACAACAACACCACAATCATCATTCTCAACAACAATATCAGCGAAGGCATCATCATCACCATCAGTATCACCATCGTCGTCATCATCAAAATCACCATCATCAGCATCATCATCAGCATCATCATCAGAATCAGCATCAGCAGTATCACCATTATCATAAAGATCAGCATGAACATCCTCAGAATCGTCGTCATCATCATCAACATGGTCATCATCATCGTGGTCGTGATCATCACCATCATCAACAACATCAGCAGCATCGTCATCATCGACATCATAATCGTCTCTCCCGTGGTCGTCATCATCAGTATCATCATACTCGTCATCGGAATCATCGTCGTTCTCAATAGTGTTATCAGCATCGTCATCATCATCATAATCAGCATCAGCAACATCATCCTCATCATCACCAGCACAATCATCGTCACCTCTCCTCCTCATCATCCGCAACATCGTTATCACAATCATCATCAGCATCATCCACATCATCATCAGAATCATCACCATCATCATCATCAGCATCATCATCATCAACAACAGCATCACCAACACCATCACCAGTTTCATCATCATCAGCATCATCATCATCATCATCATCATCATCATCATCATCATCATCATCATCATCATCATCATCATCATCATCATCATCATCGTCGCCATCATCATTGCCAACAACAGCAATTTCGTCATCCCTCCTCCTCCCTCACCGCCTCCCTCTTTCCCCCGTTTTCCCCCGGGCCGCCCCTCCCCCTGTCTTCTCCTCCCCCTCCTCCCTCTCTCCCTCATCCTATACTGCGCTTTCCCAGCATGCTGCTTATCCTCATCGCCGGCGGCTGGCCGCTGACTGTTTCTTCGTGATGCATCGCAAAGCAATTCGAAACTCAAGGGTCATGGCCAACTCTGTAATCTGGGAATATGGCCCCCACACGTTGATATAATCATCCGCTATGGCGCTATGCAGCGCACGGTGCAGGTGCATGTGTGTGTTGGAACCCCAAATATCACTGCAGCAGATGGAGCTCGTTCGGCATAGGTTCGAATGAGATTTAGCCTGCACGTCACGTCAGCTCACGACGCGGCTATTAGTGCAACGTCGCGAAGAGAAAGTGTCGGGGAAGCTTGCTTACTCATTGGTTTCGCTCTTCACAAGGTAAAAAAATCAAGTCCCCCCTGACACATCGAGCTCAACACGTGACGGCGAATTGCTCCGAGCCCTGCACCCTTGGCACAACACACGACAAACGAGGCCCAAAGCAAAAACATCGTAACGGGGGAGGGGTCGCGGACACGCCCCCCAGTCCCCCCCCCCTGAACCCCTTCATACCACCGCCCCGAGCCGCACTCCTGCCCCGCGCAGTACAGTAGCGGATAGGCGCAGCAGCGCAACTGGATAACATGATACGTTAACCTAACACAGGCAGTGAAGAGCAAAGGATGCCCAATGCTATACATGGGAAATGCAGCAGTGCCTTTGCCTGCGTAGTACAAGAGAACACCGTAGCCAATTGGTGCTGCTCTCCATGCGGTCTTGCAGGGGAGCACCAATGGTATGCCAGGCTATTGGGCCAAGATATGCCACGATGCCACGTTAGTGCCAACATTCGCCGACGCACAATTCCAGCGCCCCGTCAATGAGTAACGCAGACGGTCGGAAATGCTAGCGCGACGAGTACGTTCTATTCCTGCCTTCCAGCAAGCTCCAGAGCAACAAACAAACAAACAAACAACATACAGAAGATTCCCGCCATGACGACGTGGCTATGGTTTCTGACACCGCGAGAATCGTACAACCATGAACGATGGCTTCCTCGGATGTCCCCAGAGGCTCTCGACCCCATTTTTGTGTATGGATATCGCGGCGTGGGTTATGTTCTCTAGGCGAGCCCCTGGAGGGCGTTCACACTCGAACGCGCGCGCCGACGTCCCCGCCGAGTCGCGAACCTGCTGTTGATGTTGACCACACGGAGACACCCATCGCCCCGCCTCGGGCGACGGGCCACACTGCCTCCCAGGGCTCACGCAGCCGCCTCGCCCCTGCAGCCCTTGTGGCGGTGCTCGCAGCACCATCTGATCTTCTTCGGAGACCAGGATACCTTCGGGCTCAGAAAAAGAGAGGAGAACGAGCTAGAGAAGGGCAAGGTGGAGGACGGCGAGGAGGGCGAGGAGGGGAACGGTGGACGAGGGAAAGGGGGGAAGGAAGAGAGCGAGGGAGGAGGGAGAAGGGAGGGGGTCCAAGAGGGAGGAGAGCATTGGGCGGAAAGGAGCGAGGAGCCGCTCCTCCAGGCAGCGCATGCAATCGTGGTAGCCGGCGTCGCAATCGTAGTCCCTCTTCTCCGGCTCCGGCGGGACACCCGAGGGAGGCAGGCCTGGGGGAGGCAAAAGAGGCCGTCCTCATCCTCCTCCTCCTCCTCCTCCTCCTCCTCCTCCTCCTCCTCCTCCTCCTCCTCCTCCTCCTCATGTTCCTCCTCCTCCTCCTCCTGCTCCTCCTGCTCATCCTGCTCCTCCTCCTCCTCCCTCCTCCTCCTCCTCCTCCTCCTCCTCCTCCTCTCCTCCTCCTGTCCTCCTCCATCTGCTCCTCCTGCTTATCCTGCCCTTCTCCTCCTCCTCCTCCGTCTCCTCCTCCCCAGCTCCTCCTCCTCCTCCTGCTCCTCCTCTCCTCCTCCTCCTGCTCCTCCTCCTCCTCCTTCTCCTCCTCCTCCTCCTCCTCCTCCTCCTCCTCCTCCTCCTCCTCCTCCTCCTTCCTCCTCCTCCTCCTCCTCCCTCCTCCTCCTTCCCTCTTGTCCCCTCTCCTCCTCTCCCCTCGCTCCGACCGTCACCCCTGGCCCCCAGACCCCCGCCCCTGGCCCTCCCCTCCCCTCTTCCCTCCCCCCTCCCCTCCTCCTCCAGGGAGGGCGGTGGGCAGGCACGCCCTGCGTCGTTGCCCCCCCCACCCCCCCCCGGGACCGGACGGCGGCGGCAGCTCGGACGGGCAGCCCCGGCCGTGCACCTTGCAGCAGTCCGCGGCCCCTGCAGCGGGGCGAGGCGGGGCGGGCCGGCGCGCCGCGCGCCGTGCGCGCCCCCCGCGGACGGCAGCCCCGTGCAGCCAGGGCGGCGAGGTGGCGCCCGAGACGGCAGGCGGGGCCCCCAGAGAGCAGAGAGGCCCACGGGGCTCCCGCAGGAGCCCCAGGAGACCACCTCCCCGGGAGGTCTCCCAGAGGCCCCCCGCCAGGGCGGCGAGGTGGCGCCCGAGACGGCAGGCGGGGCCCCCAGAGAGGCCCACAGGGCTCCCGCAGGAGTCCCAGGAGACCACCTCCCCGGGAGGCCTTCCAGGGGCCCCCGATGGGCCCTCGGAGGGCCCCAGGAGCTTCTCGTGTACTCCCAGGGCACGGTTGCGGCATGGGCCCCAGCCACCAGATCCCTTTCCACCTGTTGCTTGCCACAAGGGTACACGACGTGCTGGACGAAGATGAACCGATTGACCCGTCGAAAAGGTTCCTGGTGGGTGACGGCACGTCCAGCCAGTTAATTGTGCGACCTAGAAAATCAGTCGCCCAACTGCAGCCCCGCTTAGGATGACCCCTAGCTGACCTCCAAGACGGCCAAGCTGGCCTCCAAAACACGAAGGTTTCCAAGAGGGCCAAAACAGCTTCAAGTGGCTTCAGCTGGCCTAAGAGGCTCCCCATACGCTCAAGAGGGCTCCAGGAGAGCCCCAGGATTGGCATCATCAACACTAATTATTTTTTTTGGAGGGCGGCGGAATGATTCAATCTTCCAAGATAGACCTTCTTGGCGGCAGACCACCCGTGCACCCACTGCAGGGGATCCAGGTCATTGTACCTCGGCGGTGGGCAGAAAAAGAACACACAAAAAGCCAAGCCTGCACCAAGCGGAAAATGTCCCAAAAACCTGTCGCCTGACCAACGAGCATAACTACATCCATCCATCGATCAAGGGGCCTCCCCGGGTGCGTTCTGACGAGAATTTCGAGACGAATCCAGCTGTGGCGACGAGTGCCTCCCAGGAGGCCCCCAAAAGAGGAAATCGGGGCGAAGGGTAGCGGTGTCGGCATCTTCGCCTCCACTGATCCTCGAGAGGCCGAGATCCTGAGGCGCTATTCCGAGGCGGCGGAAACCGATCCCGAGCGTGCATCCAGCAATGCCGGCATCTCGCCAGGGCATACAGTCGAGGTTCATTGGAAAGGACACGCGGGAGAATACAGGACCCTTCCGAGGGCCACGTTGTCACAGGAGTGCAAAGGCATGGGTCACACACGGGGCACGAGGGTACTCTTGGTTTGGCAGGCTCTGAAGGGGCCCTGGGACACACAAAAAAATACACACAAATAAAAGATTCCCCATGCTTTCCCATATGTTCTGGGTTTTTGGCTTCCCCCCCCGTCCCCATATTTTCCCAGATTTCCTTGGGAATCGACGATGAATTGTGCCCGTGTGTGTTTTTCCCCTCCTGAGGCTCGGCCTACGGATCGACCTCGGCTGCAGCCGCCAGTCCCACGGCCGGGCATCGCTCGGACGTCCACTCCTCGTGTTTTGTTGTCGGTTTCGCGCGTGGCTTCTTCGCCAAATTTTTTAAGGATGCTCCTCGATGGTCCTCGCCGAGGAAAAAACGCACACGTCCGAGCGATACCCAGCACGGGGCTCCTGCCAGCCCCCGCCGGCGAGGCAGAACCCCCGCTCCGGCCGGCCCCCGGGCCGGAGGAGCCGCCCTCGCGAGCAGCACGAGAGGCCCGCCGTCGGCCGGGGCAAGCACGCAGGACAGCTCCAAGGGGTGCCCTCCCCAGGATTAGGGGAACAAAAAGTGACAAAAACATTAAAAAAAACAAAAAAAAAAAAAAAAAAACTCGGAGATCCGCGCGGATTTCTCGGATCGGCGCCGGAGGCTCCGCCGGGGGGCCCCAGCGCCGATCCGAGAAATCCGCGCGGACCTCCGAGTTTTTATGTTTGTGTCACTTCTTGTACCCCTAAGGATGCACCCTCCCTCCCTAAAAGTCCATCCTGGCAGGCGTTTCACTCCGCATCGGCATGGGACCGCCCCGAGGCCCCGAAGACGGCCACCGGATTCCGAACACGACGACAGACGTGAGGATATGAACTTGGGGGTCTTCCCCCATGAGGATATGGATGTTGTCCACCACCATCCCTCGAGTAGGGGATCGACTACAGAACTGACTTACCAAACAAATCGCTTGTTTCGCCGAAGCCATGACACATGCATAGAATGTTCATAGATCTACGAGCATCCTCTACGAGCAGTATACGCGTTTCTTGTATATTCCGGAAGTAAATTGGGGTACATCAATCGGGGAGTCGTAGGACTCGGGTTCGGGGCACTCGGGTTGGCCTGACGGGGCCATCAAGAAAATGACGAGACCCTGTCTGAAATTTGACTCGAGCTCCCGCTTCAAACATCCCACGAGAACTGGACCGTCAAAACCAAAGACGCGCTCTTCGAAAAGCGTCGGCGAACCCGGGCTCCAGCGCACTCGAGCCTTACCTTTCCCCGAAACAATATGTAGTCGATCCCCTCGATCTTCTATGGGACGCACAGAGATATACTAGTACAATGTGTCCCCCTTGCAGGCGCCGCGGCCAGAAAGCGCCCGCCGCGACGCATATGCAAGAAGACTTCTCGGTGCACGCGTCGCCCCTGGGAGGCGACGCCACATATCAGATAGTATGAGTACATTGGGGTGACGCCGATTCTACTCGAATCCCCACGGCTTGAGCAGGGACCGACGTCCCAGCATTCCTATAGTCCTACCGCGACATGTTCTTCGAACCCAAAAATGTTCTGCGAACAAAAACAATGCTCTTAGAACATGAGCCCGACGTGATAAGACAGGACGGCCCCAACCAGAAGTGCTCCAAGAACAGGTCGTGGGAGCCACCAAAGGTTCTTAGAGAACATTGTTTGGTAGGGCTTCAGGCACGCCGGGACGCTTCACCACTGCTTGAACGGCGGCACCCCGCTCCGCAGTCGATCGGGCACGGCGTCGTGGTCTCGGCCGGCAGCGCGGGCGGCACCGGCGGTCGGGAGGAGGCCTCTGCAGGAGGGCGCGGGCGCCTGCGCCTGCCTGCCTCCGACCGCTCCACCGCCTCCGCTCCTCATCCTCCATCCTCCATCCTCCATCGGCCTCGCCCTCCTCCTCCTCCTCCTCCTCCTCCTCCTCCTCCTCCTCCTCCTCCTCCTCTTCCTTCCCTTCTTCTTCTTCCTCTTCCAATCCTCTCCCTCCTCCTCTTTCTCTTCCTCCTCCTCCTCCTCTTCCATCCTCCATCCTCGGTCACGGCCTCGGCCTCGACCTCCTCCTCCTCCTCCTCCTCCTCCTCCTCCTCCTCCTCCTCCTCCTCTTTCTCCTCTTCGTCCTCTTCTCCTTCCTCCTCCTCCTCCTCCTCTTCCTCCTCCTCTTTTTTTTGCGCTGGGGGTACTCAAGACCTTCTCCCCCTCCTGAACCCTCCATCGCTGCCGGCGGAATCCCACCAGCCCTCTGGGCGTCGGTGGTTGAGCGTTTCCTCTTCCACCCCTCCCTCTTCCCCTTTGGGGAGGGGTTTACCCCTCCCCCTACCCCCTCCCCACTGACCTGGACAGGAGGGGCGGGGAGCGGTCAGAGCGTCCAAAACGGCCTCGCCGAGGAAGCCAAAATCATTGATTGTACTATGGTTTTGGCCCCATTTTGGCCTTCTGAAGGGGCAGGGCTAATTAAAGCTCCCCTCTTCTTTGAAGCCAAAATCATTGATTTTACTAAGGTTTTGGCCCCATTTTGGCCTTCTGAGGGGCAGCGCTAATTAAAGCTCCCCTCTTCTTTGAAGCCAAAATCATTGATGTTACTAAGGTTTTGGCCCATTTTGGCCTTCTGAGGGGGCAGCGCTAATTAAAGCTCCCCTCTTCTTTGATCGATTTCCTCCAAGATGGCCCCAAGAAGCGCCCAGGAGGCACCAAGAGGCCCCAAGATGGCCCCAAGATGGCCCCAAGAGGCCCCCAGGAGGCCCCCAAGAGGATCACAAACGGCCCAAAGAGGCCCCCCCGAGGCACCCAAGACGCCGAAAAGCCCCTCAGGACGACCCTCTACTCGCCTGGGCGTCGTTTCTGGACGGGCTGGTGGGGATACGCGAAGCGTCTAGAATTGCTTACATTTCCCCCCATTCAAGGATCTGCGGTGGCAGCTGGAAGCAGAATTCCGACCACGTTCACAAAACAACGTTTGGGCGTGCCCGCCAATCCGCTACCGTTCTGCGCAGGCGCGTGCACGCATACTCCAGGGGATGCCAGCCCGTCCTCGGTCGGAAGGTTGGCGTGGCACTCAACTTCGTGTCATTTCTTTGCTACGTTCGTCACCTTCCCAATTCCCCCTCCAGAGGGGGGCAATTTTGTCAATCTCTGTCCCGACCGCGTAGCCGATAAGATAACCAAGACCCTACCAGTTGGAATACCGTTCCATTATCATTATGCATATAGCTCACAGCTGTAACCTATACTGTCTGCTTCACCAACCTTGAAGACTCTGTGGGACTCGGGCGCGTGCTTCACGCCCAGCCGATCAATAAATCGCAGCAATGTCCAGCTGCACCAATCGCACTTCGCAAATCCTAAGGGGAGGAAATCCATGGTCGGGGAGTGGCTTTCTCTCAACGATACTCTGCAGATCTGCCTTGTATGTCATCCTGTGACCGACTCGGGGCCGCTTGGGGCCATCGGAAGGCCTGCCAGCTGCTGTGGCAGGCTCCAACATGAAGATCCAGGCTGTTGATCTTCTAGAGGCCTCCTAGATGGGGTCCGAGTAGATGGGGTCGAAGGATCGCGCCGCATCGCCATCGGCGATGCATCGGCGACGTCGGCGTGGGGAAACACGGGCTCCACATCGAGCCGCATCGTCGATGCATCGGCGATGCGGCTCGATCCTTCGACCCCATCTACTCCGACCCCCTCTAGGAGGCCTAGATGTTCCTTGTGGGCCGTCCTGTGACCGCCCAGGGGGCCCTCTTGGGACCCTCTTGCAGCCTTCCTGCGACGACTGCGGGCTCCTGGCCCAGAACGGCCTCGTTCGGTGCGGGCTGGACCACCGCCCCAGGCCATTCGCATCGGGCCACCGTGCCCTACAGGGTGAGGGCTCCTGGGAGCTGGGCCCACCAACGGGGTTCAGTCGCCACAATGCCATATTACCGTTAGCTCCTTCTCCGCCTCCGCCTCCGCCCCCTCTCCTCCTCCTTCCATTTTTTCCTTGTAAGTAACTTCTCCCTGTGGCACCACGAGGCCCGTTTTCAGTGCGGGCCGGGCGTTCCTCCCCAGACATCCCCACCACGTATGACCCTGGAGCTGAAACCTCAGCAACCGCTTCACAGGTGGAGGGCGGGTGGTTTTCAAGT
Organism: Prorocentrum cordatum; assembly: GCA_963575745.1. Taxonomy (NCBI): domain Eukaryota; class Dinophyceae; order Prorocentrales; family Prorocentraceae; genus Prorocentrum; species Prorocentrum cordatum. The sequence goes on along the minus strand of CAUYUJ010017465.1, from coordinate 213,885 downwards.
GTGGTGGTAGCCCGAGCGCCGCGCACATCCGTTCAACAAAAATGCAAGCGCTCCACGGATTGAGGGCAGGTCGTTTTCAAAATGTAGCCTTCGCCTTAGCGCCACGTACACTCGTGCTAAAAAGTTGCAAGAGTTTAGCGGATTGAGGGCGGGTGGTTTCCAAAATGTGGCCCTCGCCTCAGCGCAGGGCATTTTCGTTCTAAAACACTGCAAGAGATTCACGGGTTGAGGGCGGGTCGTTTTCAAAATGTGGCTTTCGCTTTAGCGCCCCGCACATTGTAGAAGTTGCAAGAGTTTCACGGTATAGGGCGGGTCGTTTTCAAAGTTTGGCTCTCGTCTTAGCGACGCGCACATTATTTTTGAAACCTTGCAAGAGATTCACGGATAGAGGGCGGGTGGTTTTCTCGCCTTAGCGCCGCGCGCATTCATTGTTTAACTTGCAAGAGCTTCACGGGTTCCCATGATCAACGTAATACAAGAAATGGAATTCTGGAAGGATTCAGGATTATGAGTGTGCAACAAGTACGTTGATTCGCGGTGTTGACTTCCCAGGAATGGCTTTCTGGCACGATCCAGGATCGTCAAGACGCATCAGTCAGGCCGATCCGTGGCGTTGGAATCCCGAGAACATTGCTTCGGCATGCTTCAGGGTCTTCAAACGGTTGTTTTCTAACCAGGCAGTTCCCTCAGTGGCATTGAGCCGCTGTAGAGGCCCATGAAGAGGGAGCTTGGAGGTAGGGTTGATTCTAACATCATTGATGACTCTTGGGTTTACACTGGTCCCTCCTCATCCTCTTCTTCCCCCCCCTCCTCGTGCTCCTCCTCATCCCCTCTTCACATGCGGGGGGCTCCTCTAGAGACTTCTAGAGACATCCAGCAAGGCAGAGAGAGTCGATGGTGTTTGGGTGATTCGGTGAGGCGTAGGGGGCTCACAGACTAAGGGGTTCTCCCGCTCCTCCTTCTCGCTGCTCCGTCTTCTCATCCTCCCCCATCTCTTCCTGCCCCTCCCCTTCCCCAGTCCCCCTCCCCCTCCACCTCCTCACCATCCAAGCCTCAATCGACAATGAATGAGCGACGGGGGGGGCGAAGCAAATCCTCGTGAGCAAATCCCCGCGAGCATATCAGCCAGCGTTGACTTCAAATAGATAGGAGGACAGGAGGAGGACGAGAGGAGGATGGGAGGAGGACGAAAGGAGGACGGGAGCAGGACGGGAGGAGGATGGGAGGAGCAAAATCAAGCAAGCGCAAGCAAGCAAGAGGAAGCAAGCAAGCGCAAGCGAGCAATAACAAGCAAGCAAGAGCCAGCGATAAAGTGCAAGCAAGCAAGGGCAAGCAAGAGCAAGCAAGAGAGAGCAAGCCACAAGAGTAATCGAGCGAGAGTACGCAAGAGCAAGCAAGAGCAAGCGACTCATAGGAATCAATAGGAATCCTTAGGACTCGCCATTGGAAATAGCTGGGGGTGGCCGTTAGAAATAAGGGGGAGGGCCATTGGAGTTAGGGGGAGGCATAGGCATAGCCATAGCCATAGGACTTAGGGGGGGGCATAGGAATTGGGGGGGGCAACGGACCAATCAGTAGGGTTTGAGTTCGAATCCCTATAGGGCAAGCCTTTTTGGAGAGAAAATCCCCATGAGCAGTCCACCTCCTCCCCATGAGCAAATCCCCCACTCTCGGCGCCCCCGACGAACGAGGGGGAGGGGGAGGGAAGGGAGCAGGGGGAGGAGCAAGGGAAGGAAGCACCAGCCGCCACAGCTCTGCAGCTCTGCAGGAGTCCCCAGGAGCGGGCGCCTCGGGCTCGGGGCAGCCCTTGCCCTCCCGGTCGCAGCACCACTCCCTCTTCCGCTCGGTCCACTGCGCCTCCTCGCCCTCGCCGCACTCGATCGGCGGCGTGGCGGTCGTCGGCGGCATCGCCGGCGGCGCCCGGGAGGTGACGGCCACGGGCGGCGCCGTCGTGGTGGAGGTGGCCGCCCGCGGCGCGAGCAGGAGCAGGCACGCGGCCAGCAGCAGCAGCAGGAGGGGGGCCGTCAGCACGCAGCAGCAGCTCGGGCCCGCGCCCGGGACGCGCAGCACGCCGAACTGCCCGGCGCCGCCGCCGACGTACCGGTACGTGGTCTCCTGCGGGGGCCAGGAAGATTAGGAGGCAACGACTGGGAGGCTTCCATCGGAAAGATGAGGGAGGCAGAAGTCCTATTTGGGAGGACGTAGGAAAGGGCCTCGGATCAAGCAGGAGTAAGCCGGATTCAGCGGGCTTGAGCGGGATCAAGCGGGATCAAGCGGGATTAGGCCAGGTTCAGCCGGACTTCGGACCAGTGCAAAATCAGAGCTTGACCTCCCAGGAGTTGCATCCCAAGAAAGACACACACACACACACACATACACACACGCTCCGCGCTCGCACGGAGCCCAGCCTGCACGGAGGGGGGCCTCTAGCCCCAGGGGGAGCGCGAAGGCAGGAGCAGGAAGCAGGCAGGCGTCCGAGAGGCAGTTTGCGCCTGGGACCAGGCCCCCCAAAAAAAGGACAGACCACTTCGATGATCGAGGGCCGCAGCTAGCCAGCCAACAACCAGGCCAGAACCAAGTGACAGCCATCTACTTGGACGACAGGCCGATCCGCCGAGTGGCCAGCCAGCCAACCGATCAGCGAACAAACTAGCACAACCGAACAAGGCAGCCGCAGCCGTGCAAGCAGTCCGAGACGGGGCCAGCGGCAGAGTCCAGCCACATACGGATGCCAAACCAGAAGGAAGTGATCATAGATCTCAACCTGCTGACGAAAGGGACCAGTATCGGCGGTGGACAAACCTCCCTTTAGTAAACCTCCCCTTAAGAAAGACGGCCTAGGACCGAAACCGACAGACCCGAACCCGCAAAAATGACGGCCGCGACGCCCTCTCGCGAACCGAAAACGGCCAATTCCTTAATCGACGTGTCAGGGTAGGAGGTCTGTCCAGCTCCGACAGCAAGGAACTCCGAAGAGCATGCCTCTTCTGCCGGCGTCCGAGCTTCGCTTGCCGCGCTGGTGTGCCGCTTCTCTCTGGCACTCCAAGGAAGCCGTCTGCCTTGCACCAAGCCCACGAGCGTGCGCGTGTGATCCTGCCTCGGAAGACCACAGAACAGCACTTTCAACATCCGGAGGTCCGGGCGGGCTCCTCGGGTCGGCCGCTGGACGCCCCCCCCATGTCCCGGGAGGGAGGGAGGGAGGGAGGCCCAGCGTCGGAATGAGTTCGTCAGCCACACCTACACCTGCTGCACCCTCAAGCTTCTGGCGATCGAGCGCCACCCTCCCATGGAAGGGAGGGAGGGAGGAAGGGAGGGAGGGTGGGAGGGAGGGAGAGAGGGAGGGAGGTAGGGAGGGCGGGCGGGCGGGCGGGCGGGAGGGAGGAGAAGGAGGAGGAGGAGGAGCTCCACTGCGCACGGAGAGCGCGCCGCGGGCGGCACCGGGAGGCGCCACCAAAGGGCCTCGGGGAGAGGAAGCCCCGGGGGGGCCCCAGCGCCGACCCGAGGGATCCGCGCGCGGCCCCCCTGAGAGCGAACGCGCGGGGTGCTCCGCGGCGTGGCCTCGACTCCTGCCCGCCGCATCCTCGGGAGGGGCCCCAGGACACACACAGAGAGAGATGCACACAAATTAATTTAACGGATGCCCCAGGCGTTCCCCTATGTTCTCGGGGCGTTCGTCTCCCCCCCCACTTCCCATATCTTCCCATCTTTTCCTGGGGCTCGACGATTCACTGTGTCTGCGTGATTCTTCTCCTCCGGATCCTCGGCGTACTCGCCCCCCGGCCCCACGTAGCTCAGGACCGTGGTGCCCCGGTCGGCGCAGCCGCACGCGTCGCAGTCCGCGGCGGAGTCGTCGTACGCACCGCCGCCGCCGCCGCACGCGACAGCGCAGCAGGCCTCGCCGCCGCCGTCGGCGCTGGGGGCGCAGAGGGGCGCGCCGCAGCAGTCCTCCACGCAGGGGGGCGACCTGCACACCACCCCGGTGCCTGCTGCCGTCCTGAGGCCCACAGGTAAGACGAAGCCAGGACGAGGACAAGTTCGAGTGAGGATACATCAAGAATCTCCTGGATCCGGCGGCTCTGGAAGATGCCTCGGGCACCGTGGCCTTCTCAGAGCGTGCCGAAACTCTCTGAGAGCGACCCCGATCGCTCTGGAACGGATTTATCCTCGTCCTAGCCCCGTCCAACCAGGGTTAGGTCGGGCATGTCCTCCTGCAGGCGGATTTTGGAAGCAAAATAAAACAATTAACAAACAAGTGCAAAAATTGTCAAACGATCATAAAGAACCGTCACGGGACTATGTTTCACTATTCTTGAGTATTCCTCCTGCAGAGAGACATGCCCGACTTAAGACCAGGGCCATCCCGGGCCCTGGCGCGGAGCACAGGCCCTCCTGGCCGGGGCCACAGGCGCGTCTGCACGCGGTGTCCGATGGGGGGGCAGGACGGCCGGGCACGGTTGGGAAGGCGAAAAGCCACCCCCACCCCCAGTCCCGAGCCCATCCCCGAACCCGCGATCCAGGGGGTCCCGAGCCCATCCCCGAACCCACGCGATCCAGGTGGGGGTGGTCTTTCGGCGTCCACCCTTGGAGCGCCGGCTCGGGGATAGGCGTCGGGACTGGGGGTGGGCTTTCGCCTCCTGAACGGTGGCGGTGCGCGGGCGCCCCCTCGGCTATGGGCAAGAGTGACCCTGGGTAAGAGTGACCTTTGGTGCGCGACTTTTTGGGCGCCGCGGGGGGACCAAGCCTGGGCGCGCAAGCAGCTGCCACTGCTCCGCTTGCAGCCATCCTGGGGACCCATCCGCGCCCGCACCGAAGGCCACTCCGGCGAAAGGTCGCTCTCACGCCTCGTCGAGCCCCCCCCCCCTGGCGGAGAGGTCCTCGTTGCCGGCGACGGCGGAGTAGCCGGCGCGGTGGCCGCGCGCGTCGGGCAGGCCGAGCATCCCCCCCCCGGGGGGGGGCCACGGCGCTCGCGGGCCGCACGGGGAGGCCGTGCGGGGCGGCGGCCGCACGGGGGCGCGGGGGGGGGGGCGCCGGGCGGAGCGGCAGCACTCGGAGGCACGCAGGAGGGACCCTATGGTAGGGCGACGAGATCTATACGTATCCTCTGCTCCCAGGCCACGCCCATCCTGAACCCGCCAGCGGTTTATACGCCACGCTCCCCTGGCTTGGCCAGGAGGGCGTATACACAGCTGCTGGGTTCAGGATGGGCCTGGCCTGGGAGCAGAGGATACGTATAGATCTCGTCACCCTACTATGGGCAGGAGTGACCTGTACAGTCGGGGCGTCGACCCAAGGAACCCTAAATCAGGAGCGAGGCCCCTCTTTTCCATAAGTTGAGCTTCGATTTCCCACACAGCAACCCCACGGAACCCCGAGGCAAACCGTAAAGCAATCAAGGAGCACCGAGCCCCTCCCCAACGAAAAGCGCTCCTTCTTCAGGGCCCCGACTGTAGCGCGCGGCCTTCAGGGTGCGCGAGGTGGCCAGCTCCAAAGCCCAGGCAGCCACTGTCGCGCCGCGCTCGGCGATCGGGGGGGCCCCGGTGAGCCCGCACCAGAGGTCGCTCCGGCGAAAGGTCCCTCTTGCGTGTGGTCGAAGCGCGGAGTGCGACAGCGCTGGAGCGACAACCCTGTTTTTGAGTACGTTGGAGAGAAGGATAGGGCAATGATCAAACAGTTGCAAACATAGGCAAACGAGCATGACAAATCGGCACGAGGCTATTCCTCCGGGGATGGACAGAACCCCCTTTCGCAAAACGTGGTTCGGTGAAAACGGCCTCGGGCCCACATCGGGCGGGCGCAAGCCTGGAGAATGACGGCCACGGCGCCCTCTCGAGAACCGAAAACTTGCAATTCACTAAGCGACGCGTCTGGGTGGGGGTTATGTCCACCTCCGATGTTTTCACTATTCTTTTGGAGGCCTGAAAATGGGCACCAACACCAACACAGGGTGTTGCCTCCACAGGGAGAAGATGATCCTAGATTTCGGTGTTGGTGGTGATATCTCAGTCACCTTGGAAGCCAAAAAATTACCACCATTACCGAGATCGGGATCTTCTTCCCTCGGTGGAGGCACACCGCCGATGCTGGTGTTGGTGTCATCCTCTAGGCCTTCGAATTCTCGAACACTCCTCCCGCAGAGGAGCACGCACGACCCAGGAGCCCAGGGCCTCGCGGCCGGGACCCCTCCCGGCCGAGGGCGCGACGGGTGCGCGCCCCGCCGCCCTCGGCACCGGCTTCTGACACCGCGAGGATCAGCGGGGCGGTGGTTTCTCCACACGGTGGGCCTGCTTTCCACCGCCGCCACCAGAAGGAGGAGCGGGAGGGGGTTCTCCTCCTCAACCTCCTCTTCTTCCTTCTCTTCTTCCTCCACCTCCTTCCCCCCTCCAACTTCTGGTGGTAGTGGAAAGCAGGCCCATCACCAGATCCACCACGTGGCAACCGACGTCCTGTTGCCCCATCGGGCGGTGGATATGGGTGTAGTTTGGCCCCCGGGGGGGCCGAATATATATATATATATATATATATATATATATATATATATTATGCATATGTATATATATATATATATGTGTACATACATACATGCGTACACACATACATACATCAATACATCCATACATACATACATACATACATACATACATACATACATACATACATACATGCATGCATGCATTCATGCATGCATGCATACATACATACATACATACATACATACATACATACATGCATACGTATATGTATATGTATATGTATATGTATATGTGTATATATGTATATATGTGCATGTACATGCATACACACATACATACATACATACATACATACATACAGACAGACAGACAGACAGACAGACATACATACATGCATACATACGTACATGCATACATACATACATACATATCTCCATATATACATACATACATACATACATACATACATACATATATACATACATACATACATACATACATACATACATAAAGACATACAGACATACAGACATACAGACATACAGACATACAGGCATACAGACATACATGCACACATACATACAGACAGACAGACAGACAGACAGACATACAGACATACAGACATGCAGACATACAGACATACATACATACAGACATACAGACATACATATGTACATATGCACATACATACATACATACATACATACATACATGCATGCATGCATGCATGCATGCATGCATGCATGCATACATATATAGATTCCTATGCCTATACTTTTATAAGGCCGGGGACCCCGGACGGACCCCGGACGGAGCCCCCCCCCCCCAAAAAAAACGAGTTTCGGCCTTCTCCGAGATTTTCGGGCGGTCCCAGAGGCGCCCCAGACGGCCCGAGATACTCCCAAGAGGGGTCCACGAGCGCTCCAAGACAGCCCAAGAGCGCTCCAAGCGACCCCAAGACCGCCCAAGACCGTCCAAGGGGGCCCCGAGACGCCCCAAGAGGCCTCCAAGAGGCTTCCCAAGAAGGCCCCGAGAGGGACATGTCATTGATTTTTGTTTGTATGATTTTCAAAGGTTTTTTATGGTTCTCCCTTTTTAGGGCCAGCATCAGCCCGAACCGGCCCAAGAGGCTCCAAAGATCGCCCCAAGATAGCCCAAGAGGCCCCCCAAAGAGCCCGAAAACGACCCAAGAGAGTCCCAAGACAGCCCAAGAGGGCTCCAAGACGGGCCCAAGAGAGCCCCAAGAGCGCCCAAAGAGGCACCCAAGAGGGCCCCAAGACGCCGCCAGGAGAGCCCCACGACGGCCAAAGGCCTCCAAGACGCCCCAAGACGGCCCAAAAGAGCCCCGAGACGACCCAAGAGAACCCCAACAGGGCCCAAAAAGGGATCCAAAAGGGCCCCAAGAAGACTCCCCAGAGGCCCCACAACGCTACATAACACCAGGGCTCCCAACACTGAGCTTCAATGGTACCCCCAGAAGCCTTCCAATATTTCTTTTCATCCATCCTTCTTCTCCCCGTCTCCCTCCTTCTCTTTCCCGTTATCCTCCTGTTCCTCCTCCTTCTCTGTATACTCTCTGCACCTTCTCCTCTCAGCCTCCTCATCGTATGTTTCGCTCCTTCTGCTTCTCCTCCTCCTCTTCCTCCTCCTCCCCCTCCTCCTCCTGATCCTCTTCATGTTCCTCGTCCCCACCCCGTCAAGATTCTAGCAGAACCAGTTTTGCGAAACTCTAAAGGACCTAAGTGCATGGCGCGCAGCGCCAATGCAGTCTTATACATATATATATATATATATATATATATATTTATATATATGTATACATGTCCACCGCCCGTGGAGATTCGCGAGGATCGATCCCCCAGGCGGTGGATATGGATAAATCCCAGCCTCGGACTGAGGCCAAGTGTAAAATCGCAACGTCCGAGGGGAGGAGGTGCGACCAGAGAGCGCACCGCAGCGCCGATGCCCGGTCGGTGCGCCGAGGTCCTCCGACAGAGCCTGCCGTGGCGCCGCTGGAGCAGCGGGGCAGGCGGGATCTCCACGCGAGACGAAATAGCGACCGCGCGTGATGGCCTGTGCAGGTCGCCAATGCGGCAGGCCCACCACTCGGACCAGACGGCGCCTACACGCGGCCCTGCGCGGGCGGCTGACAGCAAGCTCCTGCCTCGGCCTGCGCAAACCGATCGAGCCTTGAGCGAGGTCCCCTCCCGGAGATCCAGACGTCGTGATTTGTTCACAACGTCGACCCCCAGAGGTCTGGACCCCTTCCCTGGAACCGACTTGAACCTGAGTCGTTCTGGTGACAGTCCCGAGATCCGAGCGCTCGCCCAGAGAGTCCCTAAATCTAAAAAACGGTCCAACGTGGGGGTTCAACAGGGAAGAGGCCCCTGTAATCTTCCAAAAACACCCTGAGGGTGGTTTGGGCGGGTCAGGGAGGGGAAACACCCCTCAACGAATGAAAAAAAACCTAAGAGGGGGTTTGGGGGGAGGTCCAGAGGGAAAACCTTTCTAAACCTGAGGAGCCTCTCTTGGGGGTCCAGGGGGGAAACTATGGGGTCAAGTCCAAACTGGACGGTCCAGGTCCCAACTGGACGGTCCAGATCCCAAACGGCAAGAAAAACTGAACCGTCCAGATCCCAACCACCAGAGAAAAGTATGTAAAGCTTTGTGATCGCATGATCGCCTTGGCAATGAAATCCGAATGGTGCCAATGGTGCCCCTGAATGGGAGTCACTCGGTTTTCATATTGCGCAGTTGGGATCTAGACCGTTCCACTGCGAGATCAGATGCGAGGTCTAAGACCTCCAGGAGGACCTCATATAGGCGCAAAAGGCACTCCAGGACGGCAGTGCATACGAAAATCTAAGAAATGTGGACGAACAGTGCAGCCAAACGCTTACGAAACAAATGGGACGCGCATCCCAAAGCTGGCAGAAGCACGTACGAAACGTATGCGGAACGGCTCAGGAACGCATGCGAAACGTGAGCCACACGTACACGCGCTGTACACGCAACGTCTACGGCCCGTAGATGACTTGTCTCTGAAACGCATCCGAAACGGACACGAAACGTACATGGGACGTGCATGAAACGCATATGAAACATAGATGAAACGAATATGAAACGCATACGGAACGCGCATGGGAAACGTGCTAAACGGATACAACAACGCACCGTAAAATGCAGCCGAAGCGTACTTCGCAACGTAAATGGCACCTACACGACATCTACACGACACCTACCGGATACAAAACGTAACGTAAATGGCACCTACACGACACCTACATGACGTATAATAACGTAAACGAAACGTAAGTGGAACGCATAAGCAACGTATACGAGACCGTGGGTGGCGCATGTACCATTTACCATTGGATTCCTATGAAAGTACCTGCGGGGGGGGGGAACGGTGCATGTCCTATTGAATTCTTGTTGGGAAGCACAGGAGACAGGGATCTGCACATTTGCACGCATATTCCGAATGCAAAGGGAGGCTGGCGGCACATTTCCTATTGGATTCTCGATTGGATCACACATACAACAATGGACAATCCTGCTGAGGGCTGGGATCGGCGGATTCTCTTTGAGGTCCTAATGGGGAAGCAATAAAAAACAAGTGGCACGCTGTTTCATTGCTCTTGCACAGGAAGGAAGGGGGAGGCGGAGGGGGCGCTCTGGCTGGTGGATGGGGTGATGAAGGGGGCACTCGGGATTAGGGGCGGTGTCGTGCCGAAATAAAAGGGGCCGGGCCGGAGGGGGCGCGTTGGCTAGTGGGCGGGGTGATGCAATGGGGGCGCTTGGCATGGGGGATGGCGGTGCCATGCCGAAATAAACCGGTCAGGGCGGAGGGGGCGGTGCCGCGCCGAAACAAAGGGGTCGGGGCGGAGGGGGCGTGCTGGGTGGGAGGGTGCGAAGGGGGCGCGGGTGGAGGGGGCGCGCTTGATGGTGGGTGGGAGGATGCGGAGGGCCTATAGTAAGGGGTCGGGGCGGGGCGGGGCCGTGCCGAAATAAAAAAGTCGGGGCGGAGGGGGCGCGCTGGCTGGTGGGTGGGGTGATGCGGAGTTGGAGCGCGGGATGGGAGGGGGGCGGTGCCGTGCCGACAGAAAGGGGTCGGGGCGGAGGGGGCGCGCTGGCTGACGGATGGGGGGATGCGGAGGGGGCGCGGGCCGAAGGGGGCGCGCTGGCTGGTAGGTGGGAGGATGCAGAGGCCCTATAGTAAGGGGAGCTCGCGCTGGCTGGTTGCTGGGAGGGTGCGGAAGATGCGCGCGGGATGGGGGGGCGGTGCCGTGCCGAAATAAAGGGGTCGCGGCGGAGGTGGCGCTCTGGCTAGTGGGTGGGGGGTGCGGCGGGGGCGCGCGGGATGGGAGGGGGGCGGTGCCGTGCCGAAATAAAGAGGTCGGGGCGGAGGGGGCGCGCTTGGGCGGGGTGATGCAGAAGAGGCGTGCGGGATGGGGGGGCAGTGCCGTGCCCGAGGGGTCGGGGCGGAGGGGGC
>CAUYUJ010017465.1:186272-202823 GCA_963575745.1 Prorocentrum cordatum | reverse complement strand
TCATCATCATCATCATCATCATCATCATCCTGCCCCTGCCCCTGCCCCTTCCGCTCCTCTCTCCTCCTCATCCTGCTGCTACCCTTCCGGTTTTCGCTCCTCTCCTCTCCTCTCCTCTCCTCTCCTCTCCACTCCACTCCTCTCCTCCTCCTCCTCCTCCTCCTCCTCCTCCTCCTCCTCCTCCTCCTCCTCCTCCTCGTCGTCTTCCTGCACCTCTCACTCTTGGCGCGGCGGCGGGGCCTCTCTCCTCTCTCGCCTTGTAGTGGTGCCAGCACCCCACGGCCCACCCCACGACGGAGAGCAGAGCCCAGGACGCATCCGCCGCCTCCCAACTCTGGGAGATCCCACCCGTTGGGGGCATCTCGCCGACCAGATACACGAAGAGCGCCTGGGGAATGCCTATGGCAGGTCCCTTGCGTGAGTCTCCATGGCCGTGGCGCCCTAGGGAGGAGGAGAGAAGGACGAAGGCGAGAGCAGGAGAGAGGGAGCAAGCTTAACCACGGAGGCCAGACGGTACCCACCATTCGATCGGAGCTTATGAGAGGCTCGAGGTGCCGGAAGGAGAGAAGGCACGGACGTGGAGAAAACGAGGAGGAGCAGGAAGATCGTGAGGAGGAAAGAGAAGGCAAGGGAGGTGGGGGGGCGGGGCGAATGAGCGGCAGGGAAACCTCCAGAGGCCCCCAGATGCCTTTGGAGGCCCTGAAGGCCCCCTCCCCCCCCACCCACCCCCCACCCACCCACCCACCCACCCACACACACACACATAACAATTTCATATTCCTCTTCCCCCATAACACCCACCGGGGTCTCAGCGGCGTTCCCTCCTCCTTCTCCGCCCCCCCCCCCCGCCCCCTTCCCCCGTGCCACTGCCCCAACTCCATCCCCCAAGGGAGCACACGAAGAGCGGGGAGCACCAGCAACAAAACGAGCGGGAGAATCAGGAGAAGGATGGAGAGGGAAGAGGTGAAGGAGGAGGAGGAGGAGGACGAGGAGGAGGAGGAGGAGGGGAAAAAAAAGAGGAGGGGCATGAGAACGGGGGCTGGTGACGAGGAGTAACAGGCGACGGGGAGATCACAGGGAGAGCACAGGTGGTCCCCCGGTCGAGCCCCCCCGAAACCCGCACGGCCTCACACCGAGGGGGCGCGGGCCAAGACTTCCCTCGTTCAGGTGGGGCTCGCCGCCACGGGAATGCCTCAAAGAGTTACTGCCCGGGTGGTCATATTCTCACTGCGAGGCTCAAGGCTCAGCCGACATACTGGGCCTCCCACCATCTAGCACAGCGCTCCCGATGCGCGCGCACTTCCAGCACCAGGCGGGCTCATTCCGCATGGCCACGGCGTGAGAGGGGTGCACAAGCTTCTGGGCAGTCTTAATCTCACACGCTGCGCCGGGTGGCACAAGGACGCGGGTTCCAGCACCACTGATCTCGCGGCGGGCCGCGCCCCTTTGCAGCAAAAATTATCGAGCCAATCGGGCAGCGATGCTCCCCCAGGGCCCTGGCGGCAAGCCCGACAAGACCAGCCTCGCTCGAGAACTCGCGCCATCTTGTGGCCCGCGCTCTGTTCCTGGGCCACAGCACTCTTCGACACCCCCCCTCGCCCCTCGGGCCCCACGCGCGCGGGGCGGCCCTGGTCGGCCGCCTCCGCGGCCAGAAGCACGCCGGCGGCAGCAAGCCGCTGGGGCACCAGGGCGGCAATCGCACATCCTCGAACTAGCGGCTTGGCTTCTGAGGCGATTCCCGCCCCAGCCTCCCGAACTCCAGACTGGGCACAGGCGTCAGCAATCTCGCTGCCCCTGGAAATCTCGACGCTCGCGGAGACGGATGGGCCCCGGGCCCCCCCTCTGGGCGGCCGGGGAGGCCCTCCCCCGCCGAAGCTTCTGGGCCCCAGACGGTCTCAAGAGCGACACCCAATGCTACCCCACGCAAACAAACTGACACAAAACGCGCACACCAAGCCCACCCTCCGTCAGTCGGAAGAACGCCGACGCGCAGCTGGCTGCGATGATGGAACACTCTGCCCACTGTCGACGCGGCCTCGCCACCTTGGGAGAGGGGGGGAGCCAGAAGAGGCCGCGGACAGGGAGGGGGGAGCCGAACCCTGCGGGAGGTAGACCCCCACCCGACCCCACCCCGCCCCACCCGACTCGCGCGGTCCGAAGGCCCTAGCAAGTACCCGATCCGTCCACAAAGGCAGCCCGGGCACCAAAGCGTTGCCAGGACTGGTCCATCTCCCAAGCTGGTCCGATCTCAGGGCAGTCGGCGTCGACGGCTTGGATTCGCTAACCTCGCGCGTCTCCCAAGGCAGAAGGGGGGGCACCAGGTCCGAAGTATTCAGCACCGCCCCATTGAGCTAGAAGGACGAACTAACATCATTACCAAGGTAGCACGCTAGCACATATGGCTGGTTCCCTGGATTTAACGTCGATTCGTCTGCGCAACCAGGGCGCGCTCACAGGTGCGGCGACGCAATGCGCACGCAGCCTGCTGGTCGCATCGATCATGAGGGCCGCACGAGCAATAGCTCACCCTGCGCGAGCGATATCCATTCCGCAACGTGCATTTGACCAGCCCCGTCCAGGGCCCGTGCTTCTCGACGCATATGCGTCTTGATCCTCTGACCCACGCTCTTACGAAGCATGGCCAAGTCGTCTGAGTCTTTCAATCCCCCCCCTAAAGGCCGCATCAAAGCTTGCCCCCGGCGTTGTCTTTGGAGCAACTCCACCAGCCAACGCATCGAACATTCCCACCTCTTCAGCCACTCACAGCCGCCAGGTGTCCCCCAGGCGATCGAGCCCAAACCCAACCACCCATCCCACAGCTCCGAGGGCGGAGATCCTGGCCCCCACTGGGGCCTGTGCGCACCCTCCACCGAGCGCGGAAGCTTGAATGAGCATGTTTGAGCTGAGTCGCCGTCCACCCCCACGCACTTGCTGTCAGGGTCGAGGCCGTGGCCGCCCCCTCAGAAGAAAGAAAAGGCCCCTCCAGCGCCCGGCGTTTCGCATCCATGGCCCATCCACGACCCTCCTACAGCAGCCACAGCATCACCATGGGTTTGCGCCGCCCCTTCTTTCCTAAACCGGCAATGTCCGCTGCCCGAGCTCTGCGCCGACAGATCTCGGTGGGGGGAAACCAAAAAGCGTCCTATCATGCGCCGTATCGGCACTGGCGCTGCGTATATTCAGGTGGATTCGCCTCTTCCCACAGGCCTCTTCTGGATACCCAACAACGTGTGCTCTCAAGGTCCTCACTTTGCCCTGTCGCGCACGTCTGTCAGTATTGGCCCTGGTGCGCCTCACTCCCATGGTGTTGTCTGTTCCTAAGTCCGCATAGTTCTGCGACGGTTGATATGTTTGCCGAGACCCACCAGGGCAGCTTCAACCATGTTGGCCTCCTCGGGGCCCAGCGCCATGATCACGGAGCCGGCGGAAATCACGCGCTTAGCCCCCAGACACCCTCGCACTAACGTAGTTGCAGCCACAGTTACTGCTGGGCCCACTACATCTGGAGGCCCCTCAACTCTTGCTGACATCTGTGTACAAGCTGCCAAATACAAGCCACTCGAACATATCGGTGCACAGTATCTAAAACATCGTACAACAGCGATCGGGCACAAAGATTGGTCTTGCCACAGCCTGGAACGATCCAACTATGAAGTATGAGGCCTCTGAAGATCTCATTCCAACTAGCTAGGCCAGAACTCATGTAGCTGGTGGCGCACATGCACAGCTCAACGGCCGGTCGGCTCAACCTTATGGATGTTACGGCCAATACACTCAGGTCCACCGAGTCGTAGAATTTCTCCAGATTCTAAAGAAATGAAGCTTGACCTGCTTGATCTAGGTTTGCTCGACACTCATCTAGCACCAGAGTGATAAGAGCCAACTGAACGCCGACCTTTTTCTGACCACAACATCCCAGAGTGCCGCTCGTCGGTCACATCAATCGGTCAACGTATGTTTTGTCATCTCCCCCAGAGCCTCATCGGCATGGGCAACAAACCTATGGGTTTTCTCCTTCTCCTGTAACCTGCTTGTCTGCTCTCGGTGGAAGAACATTCCGCATCTGCATCTGTGGCCACGTTAGTCGTCTCCCGCGCATGTTCATGATGCGCAGGGGGATTCTGCAGGCAAATGATCTGGCGCCCACCGGTCAGCACACAAGCCTGTGCGGGACGGGCAGTAGCCAAGCGCCCCCAAAAACTACACAATCGCGTGGAAGGGCCTCTCCTCCAACTCCTCCCTGTCGTGACGCTTGAGGTCGTCCAATGCCGTGTGCGTAATGTCCACGTCATCACTGTGAGCATTCCACCGCTTGGCCCAAGGCTTGCGCCACGAGTTGACGCCTTTGATTGGGTCCACCTCCCACTCGCGCGTCTCTGGGTCTGGGCAACCGCTGCTGGTCTCGATCTGCTCCTCCCTGCCCAGATACCTGTGCGCCTGCTTGCGGCAGCCAACCGTAGCCTGTCGCACGCGATCTCGCGTGCGAGCGGGTCGCCTCCCACGCACATTGTGCACGACGCTCTGCACGTTGGCACGCTCTCGCCACCATCTCACTGGACACTGCACCCGAAACTTCAACGATTCTCGCGGAGTTGCGTGTGGACCTTTGGCTGGTACAGTCGGGGCGTTGACCCAAGGAACCCCAAATCAGGAACGAGGCCCCCTCTCTTCCACAAGTTACACTGCGATTTCCCACCAAAACCCCAAGGACAATCTAAGGCAAACTGCGAAACCATTCACGAACATGGAGCCCCTCCCCAACGAGAAGGGCTCCTTCTGCAGAGCCCCGACTGCACACTGACGGGTCGGCGCACCTCGCCCCCATCAAGCTCAATCTCCAGGTCAGAAGATGGGTCGTGGTCGTCATCGTCCATACCGTGCCGTCCTCTATCGGAGGCCTGGAAATTGGCACCAGCACCAGCACAAGAGGTTGCCTCCACATGGGGAAACTGATCCCAGATTTCGGCGTTGGCGGTAATAGTTCGGTCACCTTGGAAACCAAAATGTTGCCACAATCACCGAGATTGGGACCGTCCTCCCTCGGTGGAGGCACACCGCCGATCTCGGTGTTGGTGTCAACCTCTAGGCCTGCGACTCTAGGAGCCGAGCTCGACGTCGCTCTGTGGCAGGGCCCTGCCCTCCCTCCAGCGATTCCCCCCGCCGCTGGACGCCTCGCCGCGGCCCTCCTCCGCCACAGAGTGTGGCCGTCGCGGGGAGGCGGAGGCCCGCGGAGGGGTGCTCCGCTGTGTCGGGGGCGAGTGGCCGTGCTGCCCGAGGCGCAGGCCCCGCTGGGCCGCAGGAGAGTAAGTCGGGCCTGTCCCCCCCTGCGGGGGGATTTTCGGCGAAAAATCAAAAAAATACCCCAACAATAGCCAAACAAATAGTCCAAACATAGTCAGGGGACTATGTGTTGAGTATGTGTTGACCTTTTGGGGTATTTTTGGGGGGTATTTCCGTACCTAGGCTCTGCCTAGAAAGGTTCTTACTCTCTTAGCTTAAAGGGGCCGGGCAGTGTAACACGTCCCGGGCGGTTCCCCCAGTCCCCGCCCCGCGGTTCCCCACAGTCCCCTGGGAGCTTTAGCTTTAGCTTTAGCTTTAGCTTTAGCTTTAGCTGTAGCTTTAGCTTAGCTTTAGCTTAGCTTTAGCTTAGCTGTAGCTTAGCTTTAGCTTAGCGTTTCGCTTAGCGTTTCGCTTAGCGGTTAGCTTAGTTTTAGCTTAGCTTGAGCTTAGCTTGAGCTTAGCTGTAGCTTAGCTTTAGCTTAGCTTTAGCTTAGCTTTAGCTTAGCTTTAGCTTAGATGTAGCTTAGATTTAGCTTAGCTTTAGCTTAGCTTTAGCTAATATTTAGCTTAGCTGTATCTTAGCTTTAGCTTAGCTGTTGCTCAGCTTTAGCTTAGCTTTAGCTTAGATTTAGCTTAGATTTAGCTTAGCGTTAGCTTAGCTTTAGCTTAGCTTTAGCTTAGCTGTGGCTTAGCTTTAGCTTAGCTTTAGCTTAGCTTTAGCTTAGTTTTAGCTTAGCGTTACTGTTACTACTAATGCTGCTTTCCTAGGGGTTCCAACTCCTAGGTAGGGTCGCACTGGGATAATTCTTTTTGTTCGTCGAAAATCCCCCTGTAGGGGGACACGCCCGACTTAAAGCATAAGAGTAGACAATGATGTTCGCCTCCCCGTTGCCTCAGGACCTGGTCCCAAATCATGTGTTTCACTGTCTGGTCGGCGTGCCTCTCTCCCACCAAACTCAGCGTCCAGGTCCGCCAAACTGGTCACGGTCACCATCAACCATGCTTTGCCATCCTCGCGGAGCCGAACTCGATGTCAGTCGAACAGCTCATGCCTGTGGCAACCCTCGTCCGAGTGGAAGGACTCTTTTCTCCCTCCAGCGATTCCCCAACCGTGGTTTCCGATCCGTAGTCCCCAGTCCCACTGCAGCCGCCGCAGGGAGCGAGGCCTATCGAGGGATGCGCCAGGGAAGGGGTCTCCACTATCCAGGGTGAGTGAGCATACTGCCTGAGGCGCAGGTCCCCCCGGGCCGCAGAGGCGAAGACCATGATGTTCGCCTCCCCGCTGCATCAAGGTCTGCTTCCATATCCTGTGCTGCGCAGGGAACTTCCGTTCCAGAGTAGCACTGACACCCTGCAGGTGGGAGGAAGAGTATGCCGAGGGGGAAGGCAAGGAAGGAGCCAGGATCACCCTCCCCGCCGTCCTTCTCCGTCCCACCCTTCCCGCCCTCCCCCCTCCCTCCATGTCCACCCTCCCCGAACCGGTCCTTTCCCCCACCCGATCCCCCATCCTCCATCGGTCCATCGTTTCAAGATCTTGAGTCGAGGGAGGCTACGGTGGACGATCACACTCCCCGCACGGGTCCTGTCCCCCACCCGATAATCCATCCTCGATCGGTCGATCTTTTCAAGATAGGCCGATGGGCGGACGATGGCAACAACGACGACTCTCCGTGGCGCAGGGGGCTTTTGCGGCGGACCCTCCCTCAGGCCAGGCGGGGTATAGCACAGGACCCTGTCGAGCTGCCACTCGTGCCCCAGCACCTCGCACACCGCCGCCGATCGAGGGTCGGGGGTCGAGGGCCAGGGGAGGGGAAAAGAAACACGTAGCTACGCATCGATCTCGAGGAATCAATTGGCTTCCCAGGAGGAGGAGGAGGAGGAGGAGGAGTAGGAGGAGGAGGAGGAGGAGGAGGAGGAGGAGGGAGGAGGAGGAGGAGGAGGGAGGAGGAGGAGGAGGAGGAGGGAGGAGGAAGAGGAGGAGGAGGAGTGGAGGAGGAGGAGGAGGACCAGTAAAACCAGGATGCATCAACGATGTTGCAACACACCCTCCCATCCCAAAGCCTTCTCCTCACAGCAAGCCCTCCTTTGGCAGTGCAGGAGAAAAGAGCGCCCCATCGAACGACGAGCACCCTCTGTGGGCCTGCCGTTTTTTCCACCCGGCCGCTCGGGCGAGAACCCCGTCCTGAGAAGGAACTGCCGCGCACTCTGCCTGCGAACGATACTCAAGGGGCACCAGGACACACAAATAAATACACACAAATATAAAGATTCCCCATATTTCCCTATGTTTTCTGGGTTTTTGTCTTCCCCCCCACTTCCCATATTTTCCTATATTTCCTGGGGATCGTCGATTAATTGTGTCTGTGTGTTTCTTTCCCTCCTGAGATACGGATTGCGAAAACCTCTGGGATCTACTGACCCAAGCCAATCCCAGACCTGGGTGGGTCGGGCCTTGCAAGATCCTGCAAGATCCTGCACCCAAACCCGAGTCAGTGCAACCCTGGCTCTGCAGGATCCTGCAAGATCCGGCGCTCTGACTGACCCCCGTTTGCATCGACCCCGTCTCTTGAGCCCCGAAAATCCGCCGACCCCCGCTTGCCGGGGTTGAATAGGCGTGAGAGACATCTGGCTGTCCCCCCCCCTAATCCACCTCCCCAGAGGTCCACCATCCCGTATCCCGTGCTGGGGGGGGGGGGACGAGCTCGTCAACGCACTCCATGGGCTCTCCGGAGCCTCCAGAGCCCCAGAACAGCCCAAGCAGAGCTCCGAGACAGTCCAAGAGAGCGTCGATACGGTCCAGGGTAACCCCGCGACAATCCAAGATGGCTTCAAGACAGCCCACGAAGCCCCCAGGACGGCCCAAGAGTGCTCCCAGAAGGGCCACAAGATGCAACATCCCCTCCGGAAAACGAGCGTGTTCGACATTCTCGCCTCTACATACTCACCCTTCTCGCTTTGACAGCGCCCAATACGGCCCAAGGGGCCCAACGATCTTCCCGAGACGGCCCAGAAGGCCCCCCAGAGGTCCCGAAGACGGCCCACTCCAGCCCCAAGAGGGCCCAACAGGGACCCAAGACGGCCCCAGGGACCTCTAAGACGTCCCACGAGGGCCCCAAGAGAGACCCAAGAGGGGCAGTACGAACTGATATCTCGAGACCACCCCCTCATGGCCCCAGACGCCCCCGAGAGACCTCCAAGGCGCCCCACGAGGCCCCCACGAGGCCTCCAAGAGGCCCCCAAAAGGCACCCAAGAGGCACCAACCAGATGCCCCAAAAAGCGAACCAGATGCCCTCCAAAGCCGTCTAAGAGGACCCTGAGAGTTGAATCCTCGCAGGCGTGAAAAAAAACACCCAGCCACTCCAGCTGCAACATGGCCTACCGAACGCCCCGGACGTCTCTACTCCGCTGGGGGTCGGCGGAACGACGCAAGGCACTCGAATCTGTCAACACGAAACCAAACAAGGCCAACGAACACCCCAAATTGAAAAGGAATCGCCACCCACCCGTGCACATGTGAATGGGCCCTCGGACACACAAATAAATACACACACATAAAAAGATTCCCCATATTTTCCCATATGTTCTGGGTTTCCGTCTTCCCCCCCACTTCCCATATTGTCCCATATGTTCTGGGGAATCGAGGATTCATTGTGTCTGTGTGTTTTCTTCCCTCCTGAACATGTTGCACCAGATCACACACGCCCGACCACCGAGTTCGAGAACGAACTCGCGCGAGAGCCCCGCGAATCAGCAGGCGCCGCCCTCCGCCCGCGCAGGCCAGGACCGCAGAGCTGCGGCTGCCCCACGTACGCGTGCACACACGGTGTGGGTAGTGCTCCCGCGCTGCAGGGCGAAGGACCTTTTGGACCCTTTGACCAGGCACAGGGTCGTGCGGGGGAGGGGGAGGGGAGGGAAGGGGAGGGGGAGGGGGAGGGGGAGGGGAGGGGGAGGGGGGGGAGGGGAAGGGGAGGGGGAGGGGGAGGGGGAAGGGAGGGGAGGGGGAGGGGGGGGGGGAGGGAGGAAGGCAGACCCGAACGGGAAAGCTTTGGTGCAGGCGGAGACCCCGCCTCACCGCCACACCACCGCACCTCCACTGTGCCATCTGCGGTCGGGCACTCGCGCGGGGAGGAGAATTTGTTCACCGAGGTGCGCTCACGCAGGTGGGGTTGTACGAAGAGGCTCTGCTTGGCTCTGGCAGCGCTAGACGCCTTGTCTCTGGCTCGGCGGCCTGGCCATTAGCCCGTAGCTAGTTCATCCAGGTTTGACTTCCCTGCCTTCAGCCAGTGCTTCCTACATGGTATGGCTAGGCCCCTGATCTCACCTCCAGCGCTTATTGCTCCACACTGTGGGCAGGCCCATTCTGTCATGTGAACAAACAACTTTATATGGTGGGTGCCGTGCACCGCGCGGGGAGGAGGCGAGGGGGAGGAGGAGGAGGAGGAGGAGGAGGAGGAGGAGGAGGAGGAGGAGGAGGAGGAGGAGGAGGGGGAGGAGGAGGAGGAGGAGGAGGAGAGGACGGGAGAGAGGGAATAGATGACGGTCAGAATCCCACCAGCCCGTTGGGCTGATGTGGTCTAACGAGTTCTTTTCTCCTCTTCCAAACACCTCCTCCCTTTGGGGATGCTTACCCCCCCTGGGTTTTTTGGGGGCGGGCCGCGATCGGTTAAAGCGCCAAAGATGGTCGGAGATGGCGCCAAAAGGGCTCCGATGCTCCAAGATGGCCTCCAAAGCGGCTCAAGATAGCCGAAGATGGTTCAAGATAGCTTCCGACATGCCTCAAAGAGGCCCGGTGAGGGCCAAAGACGGATCCAAGTGCTCTCGTAGCCCCTCAGGACCCCCCAAGAGGCCAAAATCCTTCACAAACCATCGGGAACTCAATGATTCATACCTTCTCGCCGGTTCGCTTCCGATGCGCTTTGGAGGCCTTTAAGGTGGCCCCAAGATGGCCCAAGGCCCTAAGAGAAACCCAAGAGGCCCCCAAGACGGCTCAAGAGCGCCCTAGATCGGCCCAAGAACGTCCCAAGAAGTCCCCAAGAGGCGATTTGGATGGCCCCAGGGAGGGGTGGGATGGGGGGGGGGGGGGCAGACGTTGCGACCTCTTCACCGACCCCCTCCAAGATGGCCCCAAGAGGCCCTCAGCAGCTCCCAACAGGCCCCCAAGACCCGAGATACCCCAAAGAAGTCCCAACAGGGGGGTGGAGGGGGCAGACGTTGCGACCTCTTCACCGACCCCCTCCGAGATGGCCCCAAGAGGCCCTCAGGAGCTCCCAACAGGCCCCCAAGACAGCCCCAAGACTTTTCCAGAAAACCCCAAAGAGCACCCCGAGATCCACCAAAGAAGTCCCACGTTCCTACGACGCTGCGGTTCGTTGTAGACGGCGTCCTCCAGTCGTGTAGGAATCTGCCTGTGACGTCCATATTTGGAGCGTAGCTGTTTCATATGATCAAGCTCTCATATTCAAAATTGAAGAAGACTCCCTCACGACCCTCGTTTTGAAAATATCAGCCAGCGTTGACTCCAAATCGATTAGGCGACTCAAATCAAAGAATCAGAGGAATCAAGCATGCTTGGAACCCGCAACTCGGCGAGCAAGCAAGCGTGCAAGCAAGCAATCAAGCAAGCAAGCAAGCAAGCAAGCGTGCAAGCGCACAAGTAAGCAGGCAAGCAAGCAAGCAAGCAAGCAAGCAAGCGAGCGAGCAGGCATAGGCATAGACATAGGCATAGGCGTAGGCATAGGAGTCAGGGGGATGCATAGGCATAGGCATAGCCATAGCCATAGGAATTAGGGGGGCATAGGAATAGGGGGGGCAAGGGACCAATTAGTAGGGTTTGATATGGGACTCCTATAGGGCAAGCCTATTTGGAGAATAAACCGCCCTCCATCCTTGCAACAGTTGGGTTTCCTTGCTAAGCGGATGCGTGCGGCGGTAAGGCGCGAGCCACGTGTTATATACGAACCG
This sequence comes from Prorocentrum cordatum, assembly GCA_963575745.1. Taxonomy (NCBI): domain Eukaryota; class Dinophyceae; order Prorocentrales; family Prorocentraceae; genus Prorocentrum; species Prorocentrum cordatum. The sequence continues at coordinate 191,581 of CAUYUJ010017465.1, read as the reverse complement.
CCCCCCATCCTGGAAGCGATTGCGGACGTTAGGACGAATGTGCGCAACACCGATGCGAAAGCCGCAGTTTGAAACCAACTGGCCCTCCACCCTTTGACATTGCTGCAAATGTGTGAGGCGATTGTGTGCGGCGCTGGGGCGAGTCGCAGTTTGAAAAGGACTGGCTCTCCATCATTAAAGCTGTTGCATTTGCACTAGACGAATGCGGGCAGCGCTGAGGCATGACTCACATGTAGAAAATGACCAGCCCCCATCTTTGAAGCTGCTGCAAACTGTTAGGTCAAGTGTGCGCGTCGCTAAGGCGAGAGCAGCGTTTTGACAACGACTGGCCATAGATCCTTTGAGCGTTTGGAGGTGCGCTCTGCATGACAATTGCAAGCCCATGTTGACATGCCCAGCCAGGTCTACCTACGGTCACGTCTGGGTGCCACAGAATGATGGAGGAGGAAAACTTGACGTGTTATGGCTTTGGGGTACACTGGCCGCCGCATAAGTAGGCCTAGTTTCCCGATGCCACCTACCTGGACAGCGCGTTGGTCGCAGGCGCCCACCATGATTAACACCGAAGGTCAGGGCAACCATAAGAGGCAAAAGAGGAGGAGACTGGGAGGAGTCAAAGGAGCAGGGAGGAGGAGACCGAAGGGGATAAAGGTAACAAGGAGAGCGGAAGATAGACGATCGGGGACGGAGGACAGGGAAACGGGATGGAGGATTGCCACGAGGGCAGTGGATCCTGAGGGAAACAAGCACTGGAACCTGCGGCTTTCCCTGAACCTGGCTTCTCGTTCAGAGCCGCTCTCGCGGCCCCGAGGGTGCCCGCAGAAACGGCGAAACCACTAGAGCACCATCTTCCACCACGAACCCCTTGTCCTGCCCGCCTGGGGAGGAGGAGCAGCGGAAGAGGGCTTACGCTCCAGGTGTGTGCCTCGCAACTTGCCTAAGAAAAAGCGGAAGAGGGGAGGCCGCGCCGACGCCTGGTAGCGGAACCTGCTCCCCGCGAAGAGACCGACGTCCTGACGGCGGCGAGCGCGGCGCGTCATCACGCTCCTCCCAGAATCGTGGGCTTGTTTTCCACCGCCATCACCACAAGTAGGAGGGTGAGGGGGTCCTCCTCCTGCTCTTCTTCCTCCTCCTCCTCCTCCTCCTCGTCCTCCGCCTCCTTCCCCCTCCAACTTACGGCGGTGGTTGAAAACAAGCCCATCACAGAAGGTGGCCCAGACAGGTCATGCCCGCGCGCCCACCCGCCCGTCCTTGCTGCTGACGGACCAGAGCAGCTCCAGGAACTCAGTCAGGGAGCCGCGCTCCGGGGCGGTGTGCTTCAGCACGGGGTCCATCCAGCCCTCCACTTCTCCAGATTGCAGCCGGATTCATAGAGGCCAGCATGAGAATAGTAAGTATACCCAGCTGGAGAGGCGCTCGCAGTGCCGAGGCGAGTAGAGTCGCTTGGTCGTTGCAGCTGCTACCCACACAAAATCCATCCCGCCCTCCGCTCTTGCGGCGCTCCCAGACAGCGTGCCCGCGCGCAGACGACCGAGCACTGCTGCCCTCCCCCTCCGCTCTCACACCTTCGTCGCCCCCCTTCCGGTATTTCCCTCGTCCTCCTCCTCCCCCTTTTTCCCTTCCCCATCCCCCATGGCTACTTGTCACATTCACGGTTTCACAGTTTCACGCAGGAGGTGCGTCGAGCAAGCTCGGCCTACATCCGAGTTAAGAATTGCGAGACGGAAGCGCCTTCGCTCGCGGTGCCTGCTGCCTGGGGGCCTCTCCAAGGCAGCACGATCTCCCCTCCACACACCATCCTGACTGTGACCCCCCCTCTGCTGTCTGTTACCTGCACGCAGCATGTAAAGAGATCATGTAGTACCCTGCTGCTCTGCTGTCAGCAACTGGGGATACAGCACACTCGCCATGTGGGACTCACGCACTCGCTATGTGGGACTGCTGAACTGGATTCGTCCATCCAAGGCCAGGCTCCCTGGCCAGGGGAACAACTGCAAAATGCTGTGTGCATCGCAGGACGGCGTCGAATCCTGCCTCGCATGATGCTGTTGCCCAGAGTATGAGGCCTAGTCTTTCTGCTACCAGATTGGCCCTGGCTGTGCAGGATCAGCCCTGCAACCCCACACTGGCAAAGATCGGCCACGCGAGCTGTTCCGACGCCCCGTCTGCCCAAGTGCAACCAAGCCAGGCTGGGCAGGCCAAGTGGAGGGGGGGAACCTCCGACTCCGAGAGACCGCCGAAGGCCACGGAAGAAATCCAGAGCCCAGCTTAAACTGATCCTCCAACGTCCAGCTCCCCCACACTGGACATGAACTATCCTACTAAGAGACCTGGCAAGGCTCGCCGGGCATCCATGATCGGGGCAGCCATAGAGGACAAGTGGAGAGAGAGAGGGAGGGATGGAATAGATGGCTGATCAGGAGGGATCCAATCAGGGCTCGATCTGGGCCCTGGTCCCAAAGCGCAGGAGGTCAGAAGAACCTAATGGCGAAGCGCTCTCGCTCTCAGTGCCTGCTGCCTGGGGTCCTCTCCAAGGCAGCAGCGCGTTCACCCCTCCCCACACCATGATGACAGATGCTTCTGAGCCGTTACGACACCCCTTCCACGCGAGGCTGGACAGGTCACATCAATTAACCCTCCTAGAAGCCGCGGCAGGGCTCGCCGCACACCCATAACCGATGCAGCAAGAGAGGACAAGTGGGGAGAGAGGGAAGTGAGGGGCAAATGAAGATAGGATTAGGATATGCTGAGACGCCTTCTGGCCCAGTGGCATCCGGCACCGCTCCCAAAGCGGCGCCTCCTAGCGCAGGCTTGGTCCTTTGCCTGCGTGAAAGGCCCCGCACTTTGGGAGGGACGCTCCGCCTACTCGTCCTTGACTCGGCCCTTGTCGCTGTAGATGGCGATGCAGTCGCTTTCTCCCGCGCCGTTCACCTTTGCAGCTTCCTACTTCGCTGCAGCCACGTCGTGTGTGCCTATCGTCTCGTGTGGGGGCTGGGGCACCTCCACGGTCGCCGCGTCGTGCGTGCACCTCTTCTCGTGGTGGGGCTGTGGCTCCTCCACGGCCTCAGGATGGAGCCACCCTGCAGCGATGGCCGCACGAGCCCGTCAACCAGTTGAGCCAGGCACATGCACAGGCGCCCCCTCCAGCCCACCGTCGGCCTCGTCAGCTGCGGCAGGCTTGGCCGCGACCGCGGTGGGGACAAAAGCAAGGGACCTCGGCGCGCACTACGAAAACCTCCGTGGAGGGAGCCTCGGACCACTCTGCGCCTGCTCGGGGTGGGCATCATGAGCACAAGCAAAACGAAAGCCATTCTCATCTGCATGCAGAGCATCGTTGCGCCTGAGGACGTCCACAGGTTCGGGCGTCCGACCGCACACAAAATCTTCCAGCAAGGGCACCACCGCAAGGATTCGGTCCAAGAGCTCGGGGTCCGAGTGCAAGCGCAACAGCAGCAGCAACACGTTCTCGTGCTGCGCTCGGTTGCCCTTCAGAGCACCATTGAACCTTTGGATGGCACGATCCGCGGAGGCCTTCGCCCAGGCCCTGCGGGCTTTCCTGCCTGCTGCGGAGCGCTTCCCGTGGTACTCGACCTGTGGCACCTTCACAATCTGCGGCTAATCACCGAACTCCACCTGGTGCTCATTCTGCAGCACCTTCACGTGATACCGGTGAAACAGACGCGCATCGGCCGCTATTCGTCCTCCTCCTCCTCCTCCTCCTCCTCCTCCTCCTCCTCCTCCTCCTCCTCCTCCTCCTCCTCCTCCTCCCCCTCGTTTCATGATTTCTCTCCCCTCCCCCTCCTCTCCCCCATCTTCCTCCCACTCCGTCTTCCTAGTCCTATGTGTGCCATCATCATCATCATCATCATCATCATCATCATCATCATCATCATCATCATCATCATCATCATCATCAGCATCATCATCATCATCATCATCACCATCATCAGCATCATCATCATCATCATCAGCATCATCAGCATCCTCATCATCACCATCATCATCATGAACAACACCATCATCATCATGATCATCATCATCATCATCATCAACATCATCATCATCACCACCATCATCATCAGCAGCATCATCATCATCATCATCATCATCATCATCATCATCATCATCATCATCATCATCATCACCAGCATCATCATCATCATCATCAGCATCAGCATCATCAGCATCAGCAGCATCAGCAGCAGCAGCCGCAGCAGCATCGCCATCATCATCGTCATCATCGTCATCATCATCATCCTCATCAGCATCATCATCAGCAGCATCAGCATCAGCATCAGCATCATCAGCAGCAGCATCATCAGCACCATCAGCATCATCATCATCATCATCAGCAGCAGCATCATCATCAGCAGCATCATCATAATCAGCATCACCACATTCATCATCATCAGCAGCATAAGCATCAGTATCAGCATCAGCATCCTCATCCTCATCATCATCATCAGCATCATCATCGTCATCACACAACAGCATCATCATCCTGAGCATCATCATCGGCATCATCAGAATCGTCGTCAGCTTCATCATCAGAATCAGCATTATCATGATCAGTGGCATGCGTAATAGTAATAGTACTAGTTATTCGTGGGTGGTAGTGGTATTAAACAATAACTCTCATTACTACTACTACTACTACTACTACTACTACTACTACTACTACTACTACTACTACTACTACTACTACTACTACCATTACTACTACCACTACTACTACTACTACTACTACTACTACTACTACTACTACTACTACTACTACTACTACTACTACTACTACTACTACTACTACTTACTACTTACTACTTACTACTACTACTACTACTACTACTATTACTACTACTACTACTACTACTACTACTACTACTACTACTACTACTACTACCACCACCACCACCACCACCACCACTACTACTACTACTACTACTACTACTACTACTACGACCATTACTACTACTAATACTACTACTACAACTACCACTACCACTACCACTACCACTACCACTACCACTACCACTACCACTACCACTACCACTACCACTACGACCACTACTACGACTACTACGATTGCTGCTGCTGCTACTACTGCCGCTGCTGCTACTACTACTACTACTACTACTACGACTACTACTACTACTACTACTACTACTACTACTACTACTACTACTACTACTACTAGTACGACGGCCACCACCACGACTACTACTGGTCCTACTACGATTGCTACTACTACGACCACTACTACGACTACTACGACTACTACTACTACTACTACTACTACGACGACTACTACT
>CAUYUJ010017465.1:172806-186172 GCA_963575745.1 Prorocentrum cordatum | reverse complement strand
CGACTACTACTACTACTACGACTACTACTACTACTACTACTACTACTACTACTACTACTACTATTACCACTACTACTACTACTACTACCACTACTACTACTACTACTACTACTACTACTACTACTACTACTACTACTACTACTACTACTACTACTACTACTACTACTACTGCCACGGCTACGACTACGACGACGACGACGACTACTACTACTACTACTACTACTACTACTACTACTACTACTCCTAGTACTACTACTACGCCTACTACTACTAATTAGCCTGGCGAAAGACCCAAACATATGCAGTTGTGAGTAATGCTGGTGTGAGTACCGTCTTCGGTGGATCTCCCTATGTGGCCACGAACCGTTTGAGGGGTGTGCCGAAATGGGTGTGGGGGCGGCATGCGAACGTTGCCACTGGGGCCTTCGGTGGAGCTCCTTATGGGGCCACGAAGCGTGTGAGGGGTGCACCGAAGTTGGTGTGGGGGCGGCATGCGAACGCAGCCACTGGGGCCTTCGGTGGAGCTCCCTGTGGGGCCACGAAACGTGTGAGGGTGTGCCGAAATTGATGTGGGGGCGGCATGCGGACCCTGCCACTGGGGCCTTCGGTGGAGCTCCCGATGGGACCACGAAACGTGTGAGGGGTGTGCCGAAATGGGTGTGGGGGCGCATGCGAACCCAGTCACTGGGGCCTTCAGTGGAAATCCCCATGGGGCCACGAAACGTGTGAGGGATGTGCCGAAATGGGTGTTGGGGAGGCATACGAACCAGGCCACTGGGGCATTCGGTGGAGCTCCCTATGGGGCCACGAAACGTGTGAGGGGTGTGCCGAAATGGGTGGTGGGGAGGCATGCGAACGCAGCCACTGGGGCCTTCGGTGGAGCTCCCTATGGGGCCACGAACGTGTGAGGGGTGTGCCGAAATTGGTGGTGGGGAGGCATGCGAACGCAGCCACTGGGGCCTTCGGTGGAGCTCCCTATGGGGCCACGAAACGTGTGAGGGGTGTGCGGGTGGTGGGGAGGCATGCGACCCTTGCCACTGGGGCCTTCGGTGGAGCTCCCTATGGGGCCACGAAACGTGTGAGGGGTGTGCCGAAATGGGTGGTGGGGAGGCATGCGGACCCTGCCACTGGGGCCTTCGGTGGAGCTCCCTATGGGGCCACGAAACGTGTGAGCGGTGTGCCGAAATGGGTGGTGGGAGGCATGCGGACCCTGCCACTGGGGCCTTCGGCGGAGCTCCCTATGGGGCCACGAAACGTGTGAGCGGTGTGCCGAAATGGGTGGTGGGGAGGCATGCGGACCCTGCCACTGGGGCCTTCGGTGGAGCTCCCTATGGGGCCACGAACCGTGTGAGGGGTGTGCCGAAATGGGTGGTGGGGATGCATGCGGACCCTGCCACTGGGGCCTTCGGTGGAGCTCCCTATGGGGCCACGAAACGTGTGAGGGGTGTGCCGAAATGGGTGGTGGGGAGGCATGCGAACCCTGCCACTGGGCCCTTCGGTGGAGCTCCCTATGGGGCCACGAAACGTGTGAGGGGTGTGCCGAAATGGGTGGTGGGGAGGCATGCGGACCCTGCCACTGGGGCCTTCGGTGGAGCTCCCTATGGGGCCACGAAACGTGTGAGGGGTGTGCCGAATGGGTGGTGGGGATGCATGCGGACCCTGCCACTGGGGCCTTCGGTGGATCTCCCTGTGGGGCCACGAAACGTGTGAGGGGTGGTGCCGAAATGGGGTGTGGATGCATGCGGACCCTGCCACTGGGGCATTCGTGGAGCTCCCCTATGGGGCCCACGAAACGTGTGAGGGGTGTGCCGAAATGGGAGAAATGATGATGGATGATGGATGATGGATGATGAATGATGGATGATGATGATGATGATGATGATGATGATGATGATGATGATGATGATGATGCTGATGATGATGATGATGATGATGATGATGATGATGATGATGATGATGATGGGAGGAGGGAGGAGGGGGAGGAGAGGAGAGGAGGAGGAGACGCGGACCACCGTCTCTTCAAAAACGGGACACTAACACACCGGGATGGTTGGAAAAACTACTGAAAAACTCCAACTCTACTCACTACTACTACTACTACTAACTACTACTACTAGGACTACTACTACAATAATACGACTTATTAACTACGTACTAACTAACTACTTACTACTACTACTACTACTATACCTACTACTCTACTACTACTAACTCCTACTACTACTACTAACTACTACTACTAGTATATTACTACACTACTACTACTACTACTGACTACTACTACTACTACTCTACTACTAGACTACTCTACTACTACTACTACTACTACTACGTAACTACGACGACTACTACTACTACTACTAACTACTACGACTAACTACTACTACTAATACTACTACTACTACTACTACTACTACTACTACTACTACTACTACTACTACTACTACTACTACTACTACTACTACTACTACTACTACTACTACTACGACTACTACTACTACTACTACTACGACTACTACTACTACTACTACTACTACTACTACTACTACTACTACTACTACTACTACTAGTGTTAGTGATGTACGTAGTGAGTCGTACCAGTCGTAATATGTGTACTAAATAATAGCACTAGCATAAACATTCGCAATAGTACTGATACTAGGTGTGGCGTTGTGTTCCTCTGAGTATGGTTCGTCGTATCATCATTCGGGTGCGTGTGTGTCGTGACATTCGTAATACCATTCATGGTCCGATTATCCCTGGACTACGGTATTTATTCGTATGAGTAGTACGAATAAAATACTTAATAGTATCGGTAACACATCATTAATGTCTTTATTGTTCGCTCGCCGTCCGCTCCACCGCATCACATGACTACTCCCTCCCCACACCGTCATGATAACTCCCCCCCCAGCCGTCCGTGCCGCTCCCCCCGCGCCTCCTCCTCCTCCCGAGGGGCGCCGTGCAAGGAACCCGCCCCTCCGTGTGCAATCCCGTGGCCACGTGGGTGACAACGAAGGCGGCGGACCCCACCACCACCGACCCGCCCACTAGCGGGGAGATGACCAGGAGGATCTTCTCCCGGATCGGCTCGTGAGCCTGGCTGCATACGCGCAGCTTCAAAATAGGGGCATGGGGGGACAGAGGAGGAGGAGGAAGAGGAGGAGCAGGAACCGAAGGAACAGGAGGAGCGGGAGGGTTCGCGTGGGAAGGAGGATCAGACGGACAGGACGAGGGAGAGAGAAATGCCAGTAAGATTGGTAAGGATAACAACGATTCGAATGTTCGCCTGTACGGCCCAAAAACGGCGCTAATACCGACGTATGTGGTACAATATACGTTGAACAACCCATACTGTGCAAGATATGTGGTGCAACATTTGTTGCGCAGTCGTTGTTGTGTACGGGGGCGCTTTGCAATCGATCATGCGCAATAGACGTGGTGCAATTCACCTTGCCGAACTTGAAATTGTCAACGCTTCTGCTCGCGAGAACACCCAACCCATCCACCCGCAACTTGGTTTGCCAAACGCATGCGGGAACGATTGCGATAAGTGCTCGGTGTTGCCTGGTGCATCTGTGCGGCCGCGCTAGTCCGCACATGCTCGCGCGCGCAACGGCCAGCTAGTTCGGTGCGACCACCGCGAACGCGGTGGCGCTGACCACTCGGCACATCCCAGCGGGCACTTCAGTGCGAGTCTGCAATTTTGGGCGGGCGCGGTATCATGGCAACGTCGACAACGGTAGACACGGTGATGATAGTACCCATGCTGGCGACGATGCTGACAGCGACGACGGGGCAGCCAGTGACGGCGCCGATGCTGATCACGCCGACGACGATGACGGCGTTTACGCGTCGGTGATGAAGGTTTTGGAAGGAGTTCGAAATTCGCGCGCGGCAGACGCGCGGGAGTGGCCCACATGGAATCAGTTGACACGGATCGTGCCACCCCAACACGCGCGCATTGTACGAAAATGGTGAACAAATGATTGTCTTAAAATGTTGTTTGGAAATACGTGTTGGGAAACCCTGTGATTGTATGAAATATTTTTGGGCACTCGATTCTACAATCCTTACGAAACCTATGGTTTTCGGCATCCGCGCGCGACAATATTTGTTGCAGAGGATGGCGGGGGGGGTCGATACCGCTTGGGCTGGGATGGTCCGTCTTTGTGGGTGCGGTCAGGCGTCGCGGTTGGAGGCTAAATACGCTCCAGCACGGCATATGTCCATGGTCGGGCCGCTGAGTAGTATCCAAATCATCGCTCGGTCAATATACCAGCCGACTAGGTCACAAGTGCTTCAGATTTGTGAAGGTAGGTTGAAACTCTCGTGTAGGCCCTCGTGGTTTGAGCTTGCTCCCAAGCTCAAGCTGATCTCGAACTGATCCACGGAATCGCGGATGAAATGTGTGCGCAGGACAGTAGGTGACAGCGGTCACGTGGATCAAGCCAGAGAGCAAAACACACTAAGACCAAACATGGGAGCCAACCGCACGATAAGGTGGCCACTTTCGCCACCAAATCGAACACAGAACGTACATCACAAACAACCGGCAATATGCAAATAGTATGACGGTATAAAAGGGCATGAGGTATGCGGCGCCGCGCGGCTGTGCGGCGACGCTCAGGGCGTGCACACCTCGAACCGAGACGGCCCGGGATCGCGCGTCGCGTCCCCTGGGACGCCTCCCCTTTCCAAGTCCCGTGGCTGTTCCGTGGTTTTCCGGTGTTGTCCCGCGGTTGTCCCGTGGGCGTCCCGTGGTAGAGCCGTGTTTGTCCAGTGGTGGTGCCGCGGTTGTCCAGCCACTCTCCCGTGGCTGCCCCTTGGCCGTCGCGGGGTTGCCCTGTGGTTATCCCGTTGTTGTCCCGTGGTTGTCCCATGGCTACCACCTTGTCCCATTATCGTCCCGTGATTATCCCGTTGCTGTCTCGTTGTGGTCACGCGAATGTCCCGTGGTTGCCCCGTGGTTGAACCGTGTTTGTCCCGTGGTCGTGCCGCGGTTGGCCCGCGGTTGCCCTTTGGTTGTCCCGTGGTTGTCCCGTGGTTGTCCCGTGGGTGTCCAGATTTTGCCCCGTTGTTGTCCCGTGGTTGTCCTTCGTTCTCTCCTGTGGTTGTGTACCGGTTGCCCCGTGTTTGTTCCGCACGTGTCGCGCGGCTGCCCAGTTGATAGGTAGAGAGAAAGAGAGTAAACTCTATAGATTCGCCACAGTGCCGCGCGGCACTGAGTGGAGTACCATCAGGTCGCTAGGAGTCCTGTGTACATAGAGTGATGAGTATTGCCGCGCGCTCTTGGGAGTTCCCGCGTGCTCTCTCGCTGGAAGCAAACAGCCCCAGAAAACGCCAGAAGGCCCCGAAGAGGCCCCCAAGACCGTCCAAGGGGCACCAAATCGCCCAAACACCGTTCCAAGAAGACCAAGACGGCCTCGGCCCAAGAGACGTCCCAAGAGGACCCCAAGAACCCCCCCAAGAGAGTTCCAAAAGGCCAAAAGAGTGAACTCCCGTCGGGGAAGGTTACGTCAGTCCGAACTTCAAGGATTTGTAGCACCTGGCCAATGTGTCAAACGTAGACCGTCAGTTGCTGCGCAGCGTTCTTGTTCTCAATTACTTCTGCCACCAGAGTGATGGTGACAATCACTTCTAGATGTTTGCAGCCCGCAGTGCAAGCCGAGCGAGCCGTTTGCCCACTGGAGGCCCCGATTAGTGTAGCGATGATCGACACATATGCCCGACGTTCTGGCCGCTCATAGCGCCGTGCAAGAGGAGTGTGATTCCTAGTGCCTCCCCTCGCTCCTCTTGCTCCTGTTTGAGCGCGTGTGTGCTCTTACCCTGCCCCCATCGCAACTGGTCGTGCTTACACAACTCCATATCAGACACTTGGTGTTGGAGCCCACGCACGGGAATCTCGCCGGGACGACCAAAACGCCACTGACCCCTACAAAACACACTGGGCCAAACAGGCACAACAAGCAATATCACGTAGCCCTTGCTGTCACCAGTTCAGGTGTACATTCTTCAACAGGGCTGTAGCCGCGGCGGCCGCCGTGGGGGAAGCGGGGCGGCGGTAGGGGTGAAAACAGATTCGCTGCGCAAGGCGAATCTCACGCTGCCCGAGCATGGCGCCTACATAATCCCACCTACTGCCGATTGGCGCAAGCAGGTCCGGGATCGCATCCTCGCTCCGCACACCCCTGGAGCACTTGGAGCAGGCTCCTTCATATCTGTCTGGGATGCGTCCCTATTTCTCCCCTCTTCCTCCTCCTTTTCCTCTTTCTCGCCCCCCCCCATCCTTTTTCCCCACCTCCGCTCTCCTCCTTTCCACGCTTTCCACGCAGCCGCAGTCTCCCGCATCCGAGGCGCAAAAGACTGAGCAAAAACACGCTTACACCTCCCCGAACTTGACTTGGGAGCTGCGACCGAACTGGCACCTCGAGCTAGGGTCCTTGCCCGCAAGGAGCATCGACAGACTCTTGTCTGCCGCCCCATTCCGAGGCCGTCCAGTCATTTCTCCTTCAAGAAGCGGGAGCGAAGGACCCCGAACCCCGCGCATTTCCGACACCAAACGACCTTCCCCGAGGGCCCTGAGCCCATCCAGAGCACGTGGGAGGGGTGGGCCGACGCGGAAATCTTGGGGATCCCTCGGCAGGAGAACGCGGCGAGGGCTCCTCTGGACTTCGCACGTTCCCCGCAGATGTCACACAGATAAGATTTACCTTCCCTACAGATCGTGTGTCCGCTGGGCTCTGGAACTAAAACCAGCCGGGGGGGCGTCAGGGGAGCGGCGGGGGGCCTTGGACTTGGCCTTGCAACGCTCCACATCCCTCAAGCCCCTCCGAAACGCTTCCCCAGCATGAAACCTAAAAACTTCCCTACCTGCTTGATCCCTTGGCAGACCGTATGATACCAGGAAAACGGAGGGCCTCTGGCTGCTCCTGCAGCAAGGTGCCGTCCCGAGCCAGGCTGTCGGCAGTCCTGTTGCCGACCCAGGCATAGAAGGGGAAACCTTGGACCTGCGCCTGGTTCCAAGAGAGATGGGAACGAATCTTACAGATAGACATGAGACTCCAGCCAGTGTCCAGAGCTTTGGCCAAGACCTTGACCCACACCTCAGAAAACGCAAGCCCCGAAACATCCTGGTCGGGGCCTAAGCTTCAGACATCAACGATAACTTTACAGTCCGTCCATATTTCCAGGGGACCAGCGTCGGCACTCATGAGCGCCATGTACAGGGCCCACAACTCCCCCCCCATGTTGGACTGCACAGGGTGGGGGAGAGGCCCAAACAAGCTGCCCGAGATCTGGCCCCCTGGGTCCACGCACGCCACGGCCCACCCAGCTCGAGAAAACCACGGCAGAGTGGGGTCGAGGGCGGAGCCGTCCAGACACGCAATCCCTCCGAGACGGCCAGACCTCGGGACGGTGTGCCACCTCCAGGGTTGCTGTACGAGGGTGCAGGGTTAGTAACGAAACGCTGAAGAAAGCAGTCCCCTGGTATAGAAGAGCCGCCACTTCGGGGAGGTAGCCGACTCTCCAGCCCTGACTAAACGATCGAACACTAAAAGCTGACGGAAATCACGGAGCGCGGGGCAGGAGAAACAGCGGTGCTGCTTGGTTCCCCAAGGGTGCCCACACGCCTGACAAGCAGCACCGCAAGAAACCCGAGCCAGGTAGAGGTCGACTTGGGCAGCCATCCCCCCCCCCCCCCCCGAAGCCACAGCAGCCAAGAGCGAGGCCTCCAGACCTTTGCCTGAAGCGGTGGTTTAGAGCGTTTCTTATTCCACCCCTCCTTCATCCCCTTCGGGGAGGGGTTTACCCCTCCCCCCACCCCCTCCCCACTGACCTGGACAGGGGGGGCCGCGACGCGTTGGAGCGTCCAAGATGAGCCAAAACGACTCCAAGAGGGCCTCAGGGAGCCCAAGATCGCCTCCCAGATGGTTCAAGATAGCGCAATATGCCTCAAGATGGTCCCGAAGATGCTCCAAGACGCTCCAAGACCGCCCCAAGACGGCTCTAAGTGTCCACTAGAGCTCCCCTCGGATGCCCCCAAGAAGCCACAAATGTTTCAAAGCCCTATGGAAATCAATGTTTTTAGCGTTCTCGCGGTTTCGCTTCCGATGCCCACCCGAGGCGTCAAGGTAGCCCCAAGATGGCTCAAGATAGCTCCAAGAAGGGCCCAAGAAAAGCCCGAAGACGGCGCAAAGAGCGCCCAAGAGCGCTCCAAGAGCCCTCCAAGAGCGGTTCAGGAGGCGATTTTAGAGGCTTTCCAGGAGCGACGCTACTTAGTGCTTCCGCTTTCTTTGACAAGAGGCCCCCAGGATGGCCCCAAGAGGCCCCCCAAGAGGCCCCCAGGAGGCCCCCGAGAGACCCCCAAGAGGCCTCAAGAGACCCCCCAGAGGCACCCAAGGGGCCCAGAGGCCCCAAGATGGCCCCAAGAGGCCCCAAGAGGCCCCCAGGAGGCCCCAAAGAGGATCCCGAACGGCCCACAGAGGCCCCCCCGAGGCACCCAAGACGCCGAAAAGCCCCTCAGGACGACCCTCTACTCGCCTGGGCGTCGTTTCTGGACGGGCTGGTGGATACGCGAAGCGTCTAGAATTCCTGAAAGACCTCCTGGGGCGGGCCCAAGAGGGGCACAAACGGCTCCACGCAACCTAGGCAGGCCTCATCGTTGAGGGTCAGATCCCGTAGAAGGGCGTCCTTGGTCCCAGAGCCGATGATAACTTTCACGGTCCTGGTCCCATATTCATAAAAATCCAGTATCAGCCCACAATGAGTCTCCCAAGAGCACCAGCTAAAACTTCCCCAGCCGAGCCTCCGAAGGGTAGCCAGCGTGGCTCCAGTGGGCCCATTGACCTTCTGCCATGGAGGGCCCCCTTCGGCCCCCAGGGTGTCGAAGACCCGCTTCATCTCAGCAGCAGGGGTCCAGCCAAGCCTAGCCGCGGTAGCCCAAGCCGTGAGGGGAGCCGAGTTGCCCACGTAGGCGGGGTCTGCCCACGGCGTCGGCGACAGCATAAACCCAATGGTTCGACTCCTGCCCTTGGCCTTCCCAAAGAGCGACACTCCTGCCGCTGCTCGTAGCATCCTCAGCCCATGACTGAGGCGCCGTAGTCCTGCAGGGTTGGCTCCTGCACGGACGATCCTGGCAAGCTTAACGAATGAGGATCGAAGAGCTCAGAACCTGTGGGCCCTTCTGCGAGCCTTGGAGATTCGATCGGCCGGGGTGAGATTCCGACGAGTTTTGCCCATGGTGAAATCCACACCCAGGTTCTTGACAACCGAAGCGCCCTGGAATCCCCAACGAGAGAGGTTCCGAGTGGCCCTATTGATAACAGACTGGTGCGTAGAGAATATGTTCCCTTTGGTCCTGGCGAGTACAATATCCAATGCCTCCAAACGCTTGCAAGTATATCTCACCACGTCGACGAGCTGCCTCGCAACAAACTTGACAGGCCCACGCATTTCCAACGTGATGTCATCGACCACATTCGTCGTCTTGGCGTAGGGGTACAGAAACATCACGTCGTCCAGCACAGGTAGCCGCAGCATCGTCAGGAGTGTCGTCGCGCATGCGCATCCTGCAATGATGGTCTGCCACACCACCACTGGGAGCGACGTAACCTGCCCCACTGCCAATAGACGAGGAGAACGATATATACGCATCAGCAACCTGAGCACATCCAAAGGAAACTTCGTCTTGACTGCGATGTCGATCAAATGGGCATGCTGTACTCGCTCATATGATTTGGATAAACCCAATAGCCCTGATCCAACAACCTCCAGTGACTCTCGCATAGTCAGCAACAAAGGCCTGCTCCCAGACTCCTCGTTCACAGGATGTGCCCGAGCACGCGTAGAAGTAGCTTCGCTTGTTTGAACCTTCCCATGCGCGCGCAACCGACCGTGAGCATCTGCCCCACACACGAATGAAGGTACTGAGGAGCCCAACCGGCCTGAATCCCCCATCTGGTTTCGCAAGCATTGCCATCATGATCAGTGAAGCCTGGGATGGTACCTTTCCGACGCCGAGCATGATGTGCCACAACAATCCCAGTGTCGTAAGGCACCTGTCAGAAACCCATGCCAAGTCACGAGGGCTGATCCTGTCAGAACCGACTGCTGTGCGCTCCCTGAATGACCTGGCAGCCTTGCGAATGTACTCGGCGCCGAATACAGGGATGCTAGCAGCCCCATTGGGATCAATTCCTTCACGGCGCAGGATATCTGTGATCAGTATGCATGGGTCCTTCTCATCGGGGCCTGGCACAGCTGGTTGACGTGGGCTCACGTCCCAGATCGCGCACCAATCTTCGTGCAAGGCCTCCACCTGCGCGCCCATACCGAGAGGCGCTCCATCGGATCCTGCAGCTGAAGGCTTCCATCCCACTGGCGCCTGAGAGAACTTGTGGGCGCGGCCTCCGCCCTTCCCACATGCATCAGCTACCCACTTACGCCAGGCCATGCCCCCCGCGCGCGTAGAGGCCTGCTCAAGAAGGGATGCAGAATACGCTGCCTCGGGGCTGTAGCCGCCCAACTCGTCTGCACCCATGTAGAGAACACCTGCAACTGTAGGGCACCAATTCTCCCAAAGAACTGGATCCTCGTCAGGCGGCCTGCTTCTCAGCACCTTGGATATGAGTCCCATACTACGTGACGGGAACCCTCCATTCGCGTGACGCACAATGTAAGCGAGCTCCTGGAACCTGGCAGCCACCTTCCTCCAGCCCCGAGCCTTCGCGCAGGAGAGGGCATAGGGGCCACCAGTGGTCTGCAACTCAGGTACACGCCTCAACTTCCAACCATTGCCTCGACCACGGTATCTGTTCTCCTCAGGTCCCTGAAGCCCATGCGCGGCGATGAGCTCCGACTCCATCAGGTCGAAGAAGCCCCCACATGCTGCATTCAGCGCATCCTGTGTGCAACAGGCGGGGTTCTCGCTCACGCGCGTCACCTCGCCTTCAACGGTGCTCCAGTCTGGAGGGGCTGGGAGAGGACATGCGGGCGCGGCGCTGGGAAACCTCCTCGGACCTGCCAAGGCGAAACATTCAGTGCGCACTAACTTCGACTTCAACACCAGCTTCACAGGATAGCGCGGCGCAAGAGCCGCGTCACGCATGACCGAGATGGATTCAGTGGAAGGGGCAAGCCCCGACGATACAAAAAAAAAACGATCTCTCTCCAAACATTCCCTTTCCTGCAAGTAGGCCGACCTGCCGCAGCAATGTGCCCCCCCCCCCCCCCCCCCCCCCCACCTTCCCAACCCAGCCGAAGCTTCTTCACTGGGAAGGCGGGCAGTTCCAGTCTCCGCCCACGACGCACGGCAACTTGAGCGTGTGGAGCACTTCCCCCAATCTGCACAATAGGTGCGACCCTTCTGTTCCCAGTGCATCACCCGTCGGAAGGTACAACGATACCGCGAGGGAACCTCCAGGAACAACACTACTTATCCAACTCATGGCCAGTCTCGGCGCTGATGGTAACTTGGGGTCCTTCCAAGGAGCCTCAGCCATTCCAACATGCGAGGGTACTGCGATAGCAACTCCAGAAGAAAGTCCACCAGCCTCCGTGCTGCGGCTAGGGCTGACCACTGTAGTCCACTTCCTAGATCTCGACTGCGATTCCCGCTCAGATTTGGAACCTGGCGAGGTTTGAACTTCTTGCAATAGCACAATGTTGGCCCCTGGGGCCTCCTTCTCCATGAACTTCTGGCAATTGCACCAGTCCGAGGTGTTGGCCGTCACAATCGAGACCAAGCCCTCGCTGGCGATTACCGATGCCGCGGCTGCATCCCCGCCGTCACCCGCGCTGCCTGCCGCCCGCGGTGCCCGACGCGGGCTGGGCGGGCGGCGGCGCCCCGCTCGCGGGGGCCGCTGCTGCTGCGGGGGGGGGGGGAGGGGTGGGGGGGAAGGAGGGGGGCGCGCCGCTGGCTGCTCCGCTGGCTGCTCCTCTGGCTGCCCCTGCACATCCACCTCCTCCCTTCTTGGACAACGCCTGGGCACGGGCGGCCTGGAAGGGGTCCTCAGTAGAAGACTTGGGGCTGGGCGGACCAGGGGCCGAGGGGGCCACGCAGGGTTCCTCGGGCGGGGCCTCAGCGGGGGCGGACGCAGGCCGGGCCCCAAGGTGGCCAGGAGGGCCAGGGCCCACAGAAGCCCCCTCGGCAGCCCCACTCTCGGTACGCCTCTTCTTGGCCGCCAGACGAGTGCGGAGCTCTCGCTGCTTCTCGACAGCCTCCTTGGCCTGGACACGGAAGGAGCCGAAAGCCTGCTGCGCTGCAGACTGAAAGAACTTGATGAGCGCCTCCTTCCTCCTCTGGGCCTCCTCAAGCTCCTCCTTCGACGCCTCCCAACCCGCCTCCTCCAATCCAAATAGACCACCATCGTCCAGCTCGACACCCTCCAGGCCCCCATCCATGAGAGTTTCCAGGGACAGGCGGGGCTTGATGGGCTGCTGGCTGCTGGGCTGCTGTGGCTGCTGCTGGACCGAGGCTGCGAGCTCCCTTACTGCTTCTGCATACTTTTCTTTTGCTTGCTGATGAGCCATAAAGGCTGCGGTCGTATCCTCCTTTGCCTGCAAGAACTCTGCCTCGACACGGTTGGCACGGGCGACCTGGCGACCCAACGCTGCCTGACACTTCTACTTCTCCTGCTTCGCAGGACCCCACTGCAACTTAGGAGGTGGGGGCTCAAGAACACGGAGCTTATCCTTGTACTTGTTGGCAGCCTCGAAACCCGAATTGGCATCCAGAAATTTGATGACAGACTCGATTTCCCCTTTGTTGGAACTCCCCAAAGTGTCCACAGAGGCCCCTCGAGTTTGCAGTCCCCCACGTACACGCCCAGGAGGGTGAGGACGGCCCAAATCACCCCACACACAGCTGGCCCTTTTCGGGAGGTCTTCACTTTCCCAGACGCCTGACCACTGGCGGCCGCAGTGCTTGCACCACGTCCACCACGACTTATTGACCTTGCACCCGCAAGCTCCACAACACCAGTTCCCTGCACGAGACCCATGCGCTGGCATAGCGCGCACCCCGCGCGCCGACCGAAGGGGTGGGGCCACGGCCCCTCACACAGCACACTAGGCACCTCGAGCAGAAGTTGGGAAGTTCAGGAGCAGGCCCCTTGAGCCAAAATGGCTTGAGCCAAAATGGCTCGAGTCAAAATGGCTACGGAAAACCTCCGCTCTCCTCCTCTTCCCCCTCCCCCTCCTCCTCCTCCTCCTCCTCCTCCTCCTCCTCCTCCTCCTCCTCCTCCTCCTCCCCCTCCTCCTCCTCCTCCTCCTACCTCCTCCCTCCTCCTCCTCCTCCTCCTCCTCCTCCTCCTCCTCCTCCTCCTCCTCCTCCTCCTCCTCCTCCCCCTCCTCCTCCTCCTCC
>CAUYUJ010017465.1:149407-172706 GCA_963575745.1 Prorocentrum cordatum | reverse complement strand
CGTTGATACGCGATGTTGAAATCCCAAGAATGGTGTTCTGGCACGGTTTAGGATTATCAGGACGCAAAGTCCGTGTTGATTCGCGGCGCTGGAGATTCTCAGACAGGTGCCTTCCAACGGGACACTTCCAGCAAATAGAACAAGTTAGGGCGCGTCTTGGGTTCACACTGGTCAGCCTCCTCATCCCCCGCCCCCTCGTCGTCCTCCTCCTCTTCCTCATTCCTCACTCGTCCTCCACCTCCTCATCATCATCCTCGCCCCTCCTGTGGAGCCTCGGACATGTCTACCTCTTAGCGAAAGATATATTGCCCAAACAATAGTTACTGGACGGCGAGTTGCGCCCCCACCTCCCTCTTGCTGGTAGAGTCCACGGTAGAGCAGCTTGTTCGTCGGTTCCATCCTTGGCCAAGGCACGGGGGGGTATCGCAAGGTGAGGTCGTTGGCATGCCTCCTCCCGTGGCGTCCACACTGGGGACAGTAACAACAAAAAAACGCCCAGGACCCCGATCCTGTAAGAGTCGCGCCCCTTTGCCAAAACCCTCGGCAAGCCTGAGTAAACACCCAGGATGACAACACTCCGCTTCGTCCACGGAATCTATCTTAGCGCTTCGCGCTCCGAAAAGCGCGAAGCGCGATTACCTTCGCGCATTCGCACCGCACCCCCCCTCGGAGCAGGATACGGGACTCGCGCCTCGCTCTGAAACTGTCCAGACAGCCAAGTGCGACAAACTTCGCACCCTCATGGTGGCCCTAGGTATGACACGCTCGCAGTAGCTCCGCGCCGCATCGATCTTACGGAGGTGGCCCTCAACGCATGGGTCTGGATTGATGCCGGCCACGGGCGGGGCCGTCCGAGGGGGCGCGGCTCGGGATGTGTTAGGCTGATTGCTGGGTTCCTCGCATGACAGGCAAACTAGCCTGGCTGAGTTCCTGAAGGGTGCTAGGAGCCTAAGGAGCTGCCAAGGGGCGCTTTTCTACTTGGGCCACGGAAGGGTGTCCCGTCGCTCCAAACTTAGCAGACATCAACCGTCAAGTTCGCAGGGGGGCGCGCAACAGGAAAACAGCGATGTCGATGCCTGGTCCGAGACTTCTGGGAGGGCACACAAACAGGCGCAATATCATCCAAACATGCGCCTTCTGATACTAAGAAAATGTGCCTCAAAACTTCCCAACGGGCTGAGCGGGAGACCGCGTCACGGCTGGGCCGTTCTCGAGGGCGATCAGGAGTTTATGGTTGTCTGTGACAACGGCGGCCCGCGCTCCCATGAAATCCAGCGACATGAGGAACGCACAGTGTGCAGCCAAATCTGAAGACTGCACAATGCCCGGAACGGGGCCGTACGCAACGACCGACACTTGCTCCGATTCACGTCTGACCGAACACATGGACCACGCCGAACACATGGACCACGCCGATCTGGTCACCCACTCGTCGCCCAGGCGCACGGACAAAATGAGAGGGGGGTACACCTGCGGCAGCCCCTCGGACTCGCCGCGCATGCATCCAACCGCGCCCTGCGCAGCCGCCGCCCCCAGCATTGCCTCGGGGACCCAAACGGCGTCGCCGCGGTTGTCCTCTCCGTCCTGCGTCACTCGCGTCCACATTGTCATCCTCCTACCCCCCTCGTCCTTCTGCCCCAAATAGATCGTTGCCAGATTTGTTGTAGGTAACCCTACTCATCACCCTCCTCCTCCTCCTCCTCCTCCTCCTCCTCCTCCTCCTCCTCCTCCTCCTCCTCATCATCATCATCATCATCATCATCATCATCATCATCATCATCATCATCCTCCTCCTGAGCATCATCATCATCATCATCAGCAGCAGCAGCAGCAGCATCATCCTCAACCTTATTATCACCATCATCATGATCATGATCATCATCATCATCATCATCATCATCATCATCAGCATCGTCATCATCATCATCATCATCATCATCAGCATCATCATAATCATCATCAGTATCATTATCAACATCATTATCATCATCATCATCATCATCATCATCATCATCATTCTCATCATCATCGTCATCATGCTTCTCAGCATCAGCATCAGCATCAGCATCATCATCAGTTTCATCATCCTCATCATCAGTTTCATCATCACCAGCAGCAGCCCATTATCATGAGCATCATCATCACCAACAACAGCAACCTCAACATCCTAATCAGCATCTTCAGCTTCATCACCATCGTCGTCGTCATCGTCATCGTCATCACCATCATCGTCATCGCCATCATCATCAGCATCAGCATCAGCAGCATCATCATCATCAGCAGAATCACCATCATCATCAGTTTCATCATCAGCATCAGCATCAGCAACAGCAGCCCATTATCATCAGCATCATCATCGCCAACAACAGCAACCACAACAGTATCATCAGCATCATTATCATCATCATCATCATCATCATCATCATCATCATCATCGTCGTCGTCGTCATCGTCATCGTCATCGTCATCAGTGTCATCATCATCATCATCATCATCATCATCATCATCATCATCATCATGATCAGCCTCATCATCATCAGCATCATCATCATCAGCATCACCATTATCAGCAGCAGCAGCACCACCATCATCTTCATCATCATCATTATCAGCAGCAGCAACATCAGCAGCATCAGCATCTGAATCATCATCATCATCATCGTCATCATCAACATCATCATTAGCATCACCACAATCATCATCATAATCAGTATCATCAGCATCATCGTCGTCATCAGCATCGTCATCAACATCATCATCATCATCATCATCATCATCATCATCATCATCCCAATCATCATCATCATCATCATAAGCAGCAGCAGCATCAGTATCATAATCATCGTCATCATCATCAGCATCAGCATCATCGTCATCATCAGCATCATCATCATCAGCAGAATCAGCATCAGCAGCAGCATCATCCTCATCATTAGTATCATCATCATGATCAGCATCACCATCAGCAGCATCATCATCATACTTATCATTAGTATCAGTATGAGCATCATCATCAGCAGCATCGTCATCATGTTCATCAGCATCAGCATAAGCATCACCATCATCATTACGATCATCATCAGTTTCATCATCATCAGAATCACCATCATCGTAATCAGCTCCATCATGAGCGTAAGCATCATCAGCATAAACATCATCAGCAGCAGCATCATCATCAGCATCAGCATAAGCATCAGCATCGTCAATATCATCATCAGTATCAGCATCAGCATCATCATCATCAGCAGCAGCAGTATCGTAATCATCATCATCGTAATCAGCATCAGTATCAGCATCATGATCATCATCATCACCATCACCAGCATCATCATCAGCAGCATCAGCATCATCAGCATCAGCATAATCATCAGAATGATCATCAGCATAATCAGAATCATTATCATTAGCATCATCATCATGATCAGCATCATGATCATCAGCACCATCAGCATCGTCACCATCATCACCCATACGCATCATAAACCTAGTCCTCATGATCATCCTCATCATCATACTCAGCATCATCATCACCATAATCACCACCACCATCACCACATCAGCGTCATCCAAATCATCAGCAGCAGCAATATCATCGTCGCCAGACTCGGCCGACCACTCTTTTGATCTCCACGCGAATGAGATTATTCCCCCACATGGCCCCCCCCACAGGGTCCAAATTGTGTGCTCGAGGAGGGAACTGTCGCGTCAGACCAGTTCCTTGCCCCCCCTCCCTGTTTCCAGGGGTTGCGGGGTCCCATCCCAAGAACCCTCTAAAAGGGCCACACGAGGGCACAAGATGCCTGCACGAGATGGTCCGAGAGACTTTCAAAAGCGCCCAGGACGCCTCAATACTGTCCAAATTGCCTCAAGAAGGCCCCGGAGGCCCCCAGACGGCCCAAGAGGGCCACAAGAGGACCCCCAGCAGGGAGCGGATATGGAATCCCACCAGCCCTTTAGGGCGCAGGTGGTCTACTGTGTTTTGTCTTCCATCAGCCCCTCTTCCCCTTCGGGGAAGGGTTTATCACTGTTCCTGATTACTATACACCCCCTCCCCCACCCGGCCGGCGGCCAACCCAGAACCATGCCGACTCCATGCGGGCCCGCCCCCCACCATCCCTCAAAAAACGATACAAACCGCACTCTGCCTCCACATTTGGAGCATGCGCGGTCAACCCGATGCGCCCCCCACCACCATCCCTGTCAACAAAACAATGCTAAGTATGCTAAGTATATTTTGGGGCAAAGTCTTGAGTCATGTTCGTGAGGCCCAAGAGCACTGTTTATGGTTTTTGATAAGGACGGCGGGGGTGTCAGCATGTTCCCTGCTGCACGCAGGGCTACCATCCCTGACAAGAAACAATACAACATGCACCTCGCTGCTAAATCTGGATCATGCGCGGCCATCCGCGATCACTGTCAGACGGTTTTTGACAAGGACGGCGGGGGTGGTGGCCTGCTGTGCGCAGGCCCACCAGACACAATGATGGGCATCGGTTTTCGACAAGGGTGGCGAGGGCCGACATGTTTCCCGATGTGTGCTGCCACGTGCGCAGGCGCACCTGACGCACTCTGCACGTGCCCCGGGCGCGGCGCACCTGGCGCGGCTGGAGTGTGCAGCACACCTGGCGCACTCGGAGCACGTGGCGCACCTGGCGCACCAGGCGTGCCTGGCACGCTCGGGCCCCAGGGGTGCCTGGCGCGCGTGGCGCCCCTGGCACGCGTGGCGCACCTCGCCCAAGCGTCGCGCACCTGAAGTCGGCTTTGGTTCCCAGTAGCTGCCCATCCAACGACGACCACTGAACATGCTTAGGCTCGGGTGTTACTTGTGTGTAGGGAGGGCGGGAGCGAGCTAGACGGCTTGCGAGCTTGACCCCATCCCCGTACCCCCTCCCCTGGACCTGGAGGGGGTCCCCTCCCGAGGGGTTGTAGCGTCCAAGAAGGTCCACGATGGCTCCAAGAGGGCCTCGGAGAGTCCAAGATGAGCTCCAAAATGGCTCAAGATATCCTCAGATGCCTCAAGATGGCTCCCAAGATGCTCCAAGAGGCCTCCAGACCGCTCAAAGACGGCTTCAAGTGGCCAAACAGCTCCCCAACGAGGCCCCGAAGAGACCAGAACCAGTCCAAAACCCAGGGAACAAGTAGCCTGGAGAAGGGCCCAACCAGATTCAGTTGTGAACACCGTCGTTGTATGCACCGCATTCGGAGGAGTTCCATATAGGGCCACGAAACATGTGAGGGGTGTGCCAAAATTTGCCTCGTGGGCGCATGCGAAAGCAGCTTCTGGGTCGTCGGTGAAATCCCCTGTGGGGCCATCAAACGCGCGAGAGGTGTGCCGAAATAGGTGCGGCGGGCGCATGCGAACGCAAGCATTGGGGCCGTCGGTGGAGCTCGCTATGGTGCCGCGAAACGTGTGAGGCGTGTGCCGACATGGGCGTGCGTGACGCATGCGAACGCAGCCTGGCGCCTTCGGTGGAGCTCCCCCTGGGGCCACGAAACGTGTGAGGGGTGTGCCGAATTGGGCGTGCGTGACGCATGCGGGCGGTGGCACTGGGGCCGTCGGTGGAGCTCCTTATGGGACCACGAAACGTGAGAGGGGTGTGCTCAAATTGGTGTGCGTGACGCATGCGGGCGGTGGTACTGGGGCCTTCGGTGGAGCTTTCTATGGAGCCGACGTGTGAGGGGTGTACCGAATTGGGTGTGCGTGGCGCATGCGGGCGGTGGCGCTGGGGCCTTCGGTGGAGCTCCCTCTGGGGCCACGAAAGCTGTGAGGGGTGTGCCGAATGGGGCGTGCGTGACGCATGCGGGTGGTGGCATGTGGCCTTCGGTGGAGCTCCATGTGGGGTCACGAAACGTGTGTGGTGGGCCGACACGGGTGTGCGTGACGCATGCGGGCGGTGGCACTGGGGCCTTCGGTGGAGCTCGCTATGGTGCCGCGAAACGTGTGAGGGGTGTGCCGACATGGGCGTGCGTGACGCATGCAGGCGGTGGCACGGGGGCCTTCGGTGGAAGTCCATGTGGGGCCGCGAAATGTGTGAGGGGTATGCCGACTTGGGCGTGCGTGACGCATGCGGGCGGTGGTACTGGGGCCTTCGGTGGAGCTCCCTCTGGAGCCTCGAGACGTGTGAGGGGTGTGCCGAAATGGGCGTGCGTGGCGCATGCGGGCGATGGCGCTGGGGCCTTCGGTGGAGCTCCCTCTGGGGCCACGAAAGCTGTGAGGGGTGTGCCGAATGGGGCGTGCGTGACGCATGCGGGCGGTGGCACTGGGGCCTTCGGTGGAGCTCCCTCTGAGGCCACGAAACGTGTGAGGGGTGTGCCGAATTGGGCGTGCGTGACGCATGCGGGCGGTGGCCATGGAGCCTTCGGTGGAGCTCCTTATAGGACCACGAAACGTGAGAGGGGTGTGCTGAAATGGGTGTGCGTGGCGCATGCGGGCGGTGGCGCTGGGGCCTTCGGTGGGGCTCCCTGGGGCCACGAAACCTGAGGAGTGTGCCGAAATGGGTGTGCGTGAAGCATGTGAGCGGTGAAGGAGGGGGGGGAAGGAGGAGTGAGTGACGCGGGGCGCTCTCTTTAAAACGAGGACACAACACCAGAGGATGGTTGGGAAAAACTTCTCAGAAGGCGCGCGGGCTTCTGAGAAGTCCCGCCGCCTTCTGAGAAGGCCTTCTCCTTCTCATTTCCCCCCCTCGCTCGTCACCGAACCAAGGCCACACTTTTGTCGTCGGCGGCGAGGAGGAGGCAGTCCGCTGCAGCGTGTAGCTGATCGGGGCAACCGAAATGCGAGCTGCACGGCGTGCAGGAGGAAAGAAAGAAGACGAGGGCGGCCACCACCAGGGACACACGAGAAAGCCCCACCCAAAAGGGTCCTGCGCGATCTGGCCAGCCTTGCATTGCACCGCAATCACGCCCCGTACACTGAAGCCACGCCACATCCGTGGACCTCTTCTGGAGCTCCAAAACCCCGAAAACCACGTGTGGAAATCAAGACAGCTCCGGAGGGCCTCAAAGTAGCCCAAGACGACTCCAAGACGGCCCAGGGGCCCCAGCACGGCCCAAGGGGCCACGAAGACGGCCGCCGCGGCCGCCAGGGTGAGGGCTCGACGAGGAAGACATGCGCAGACCGCATCCACGCAACATCACCGTGCCTGGCCAGAGCAATCATGGGCCCTGCCGTGATCTATACGCCCCATCTGGCGGAGGCCAGGCGAGTCTCCTCCTCCTCCTCCTCCTCCTCCTACTCCTCCTCCCCCTCCTCCTCCTCCTCCTCCTCCTCCTCCTCCTCCTCCGCAAACACACAATTATGGGGCCCAGGATGGCCCTGGACGAGTACAATAATAAGCTTCTGGCTCACCCCAGAAGCGCGCTGTGCGCTTTTTGTTCACCGTTCTGTGCTTCAGGCTCTTGACAGGCTGGTGGCGTACACCACCACTGGGGGTACGCCACCACCACTGATACCTCAGAGGGTACGCGTGCACTACCCCTGGGGTTGCACGCACATGCCCTCTGAGGAGGACGCATTCGGCGACTGTAGGGAAACCAGCATGTACCGATACCGCTGCTCCACAGACCTCTCCTGGGGTGCGTGCTGACGAGGATTTCGAGGCCAATCCAGCGGTGGCGGCGAGGGCCTCGCAGGAGGCCGAAAAAGCGGAAAACGGGCGAAGGGCAGCGGCATGGGCACCTTTCCCTGCTCCGAGATTGGCCCCTCGATCGCCGCCACGGCCGCCAGGGTGCCCTCGAAGCCCATCCAGGCCGCGAAGGCGCAGAGGGATCCTCGCCGAGCGGCCACTCTCACCCGCCTCCCTCGTCGGCCCTGCGCCGACCGCTCCCCAGCGCTCCGCCCGCCAGGATCCCGGCCAGGGAGAGAGGAGCCGGAGCGTGGACCATCGGTGCGGCGCCCGAGGGCCGCGAACTGCACTGCCGCCGGACCCAGGCCAGAAGCACATCCTTCAAGAACATGGGGCCCTCCCTCCTGCCGGGGCGGCACCAAGATGGCCCCAGAGAGGCCAAGATGGCCTCCAAGACCGCACACGACAGCCCAAGATGGTTCAGGACAGCTCCCATCATGCCTCCAAGCGGCTACAAGACCGCCCCAAGGCGGCTCCCATGGGCCACAGAGCCTCCCAAGGATGCCGCCGAGGGGCCAAGATCCTTACAAAACCTGCGGAACATCAATGTGTCCTTGTCTCTTGCCTTCTCGCCATTTCGCTTCCGATGGGCTTCTGAAGCCCCAGGATGGCTCCAAGATGGCCGAGTGTGGAGCAGCCCCTGGGCCTGCCCCCTGCGCCCCGCCTGGCCGGCCACCGACGGCATGTAGAGCTTTGTTGTTTGCTGGCGATGGGCGGGACATGTCTGGGCCAGCTGGCGGCTTTCGCAGAGGTGACCTGTCTGCTGCGCCTCGAGGCAGGCCCAAGCAAGAACCCGTCTGTTGGATCCTCCTACTCTTCCTCATCATCCTCCTTATCCTCCCCCCCTCTTGCGATGGGGAGAGGGGGGGCAGGAGGGGGATGAAAGATACTCTGTTGTTGAGTGAAGCTTTCCCCGTTCCCCTGGCTCGAAACTCACACGGGCGTATCAGACACTTGCACCAGAGCGAACTGAGGACCAAAAAAGAGTTGGGAAGATTGTCCTCCCTCATCCAGCTCTTCCGCTGCCTCCTCCAACTCCTGTTTTTCCGAAGCACACGCCAACCCGTACCCCCAATCGCCTGCAAAAGCTGCGGCATGGCATGCCCGCATACGCTCCCCGCCCCTCGCTCCCTCGCTCCCAGAGGGCATGACGGACCGCAAATCGTCTTCCGCAGCCTCCTTCTCCTCCTTCTCTCCTCCTCCTCCTCCTCCCTCCTGCTCCTCCTCCTCCTCCTCCTCCTCCTCCTCCCCTCCTCCTCCTCCTCCCTCCTGCTCCTCCTCCTCCTCCTCCTCCTCCCTCCTCCTCCTCCTCCTCCTCCTCCCTCCTGCTCCTCCTCCTCCTGCTCCTCCTCCCCCCTCCTCCTACGCTCCACTCCTCAATCCTGCGCCTCCTCATCCTCCTCCTCCTCCTCCTCCTCCTCCCTTCCTCTCCGCCTCCTCCCTCCTCCGCCTTTCCCTCCTGGCGCCTCCCTCTCCTACTCCTCATCCTCCTCCCTCCTGCGCCTCCTCCTCCTCCTCCTCCTCCTCCCTCCTGCTCGCGAGGGCGCGAGCGATGGCCCCGCGCGCTGCAGCCGTCTGCCCGCCCCGGGCAGAACCCGGCGGATATCCTATCTCGATGCCGATGACGGAGCGCAGGATCCCCAGGGCTCCTGGCTCTCGCGGCCACGGCGGGGGGGGCCGCGCGGCGAGCCAGACGGGGTGCGACTTCAATGTCAGTGCGCATGTGTACAGAAAGGGGTAGATGCCGGTATATGTCTGCATGCACTCGTGCGTCCGTGCGTGCGTGATATCGGAGGTGAAGGGGGTGAGATCGAAGTGGAGCGGAGAGCCCCCCTACCGGGAAATCGATTTCGGTTTCGTGTTCGTGCGTGCCGTGCGCGCGGGCGAGGCGAAGCTGCGTGGGCGGGCGAGAGGAAAGTCTCCTGTGGCTGAGGCGCGGCCGGACCAAATGTGTCTCTTCCGGGCGGCCGGTGGCGCGCGGTGTCCCGCCGGTGTCCCGCTGGTGTCCCGTCGGTGTCCCTGTGGCTGAGGCGCGGCCCGACCAAATGTGTCTCTTCTGGGCGGCCAGTGGCGCGCGGTGTTCCGCCGGTGTCCCGCCGGTGTCCCGCGGTGTCCCGCGGTGCCCCGCGGTGCCCCGCGGTGTCCCGCCGGTGTCCCGCGGTGTCCCGCGATGATGATGATGATGATGATGATGATGATGATGATGATGATGATGATGATGATGAGATGATGATGATGATGATGATGATGATGATGATGATGATGATGATGATGATGATGATGATGATGATGATGGTGATGCTGATGATGATGATACTGATGATGATGATGACGATGATGATGATGATGATGGTAATGCTGATGATGATGATGATGAGGACGATGATGATGATGATATGATGATGGTGTCCGGATGATGATGATGATGATGATGATGATGTCGATGATGATGATGATAACGACGACGATGATGATGATGATGCTGATGGTGTCCCGATGATGAGGATGATGATGATCATGATGATTATGTTGATGATCATGATGATGACAATGATGGTGTCCCGATGATGATGAGTATGATGATGTTGATGTTGATGATCCTGATTATGATTGTGTCCCGATGATGATGATGTTGCTGATGATGAGGTTGATGATGATTATGGCGTCCCGATGATGATGATGATTATTATGATGGTGATGATGATGATGATGATGGCGTCCCGATGGTAATGATGATGATGATGTTGATGCTGATGTTGGTAATGATGATGATAGTGCCCCGATGATGACGATGATGATGATGATGATGCTGATGATAATATTGATGATGCTGATGATGATGATGTCGATGATGAGGATGAGATGATGATGATGGTGTCCCGATGATGATGATGATAACGATGGTGATCATGATGGTGTCCCGATGATGATGCTGCTGATGATGATGATGACGATGACTGTGTCCCGATGCTGCTGATGATGATGATTGTGATGATGGTGATGATGATGATGGTGGTGTCCCGATGATGTTGATGACCGTGATGATGATGATGTTGGTGTTGATGATGAGGACGGTGTCCCGATTATGATGATGTTGGTGATGATGATGTTGATGTTGATGTTGTTGTAGATGATGATGATGAGGACGTTGATTGTGATAGCGGTTGTGATATCGATAGTGAGATCGATAGTGAGACCGAATGTTATATCGATTGTGAGATCGATTGTGAGATCGATTGTGAGATCGATACTCAGATCAATTGTGAGATAGATCGAGTGAGATCGATTGTGAGATCGATCGAGGGAGATCGATCGAGCGAGACCGATACTGAGATCGATAGTGAGATCGATAGTGAGACCGATCGAGTGAGACGTTGGTTCCTCCCCCCCCGAACCTCCTTATCACCCGAAGGGTGGTCGTATAGGTATGAAGATATGCGTGTACGCATGTGTGTGCATAGGTGCCTGCGTCTGTGTCTGCGTCTCCGTCTCTGACACTGTGTCTGTGTCCGTGTCTGTGTGTCTGTGTCTGTGCCTGTGTGTCTGTGTGTCTGTGTGTCTGTGTGTCTGTGTGTCTGTGTCTGTGCCTGTGTCTGTGTGTGCGTGTGCGTGTGCGTGTGCGCGTTAGCACTTCCACCTGCTGCTCGCGCCTGAGGATCTTCAGCGCCGCCGACTTAAGACAAGTTCGGGTACGTGTGCGTGCGAGTGGGTGTGTGCGTGTGTGCGCCTGTGCGCGTGTGTGTGTGTGCGGCGTGTGGGCGTGGGTGTGTGCGTGTGTGTGCGCGTGTGTGCATGTGTACGTGTGTGCGTGTGCGGCTGTGCGTGTGTGCGTGTGTCCATGTGTGAGTGTGTGCGTGTGTGCTTGTGCGTGTGCGTTATGTGTGTGTGCGTCTGAGCGTGTGTGCGTGTGCGCGTGTATGCGTGTGTGCGTGCGTGCGTGTGTGCGTATGTGTGTGTGTGTGCATGGGCGAGTGCGAGTGCGTGTGTGCGTCTGTGCGCGTGTGCGTGTGTGGGTGTGTGCGTGTGTGTGCGCCTGTGCGCCTGTGCGCCTGTGCGTGTGTGCGTCTGTGTGTGCGTGTGTGAGTGAGCGCGTGAATGCGTGTGTACTGATGTGCGTGTGTGCGTGTGTGCGTGTTCACGTGCGCGCGTGTGTGCGTGTGTGCGTATATGCGTGTGTGCGTGTGAGAATGCGTGCGTGTGCCTGTGCGCCTGTGCGTGTGTGCGTCTGCGTGTGTGCCTGTGCGTGCGTGTGTGTGCGCCTGTGCGCCTGTGCGTGTGTGCGCCTGTGCATGTGGGCGTGTGGGCGTGTGTACGTGTGTGCGTGTGTGCGTGTGCGTGTGTGCACCTGTGCGCCTGTGCGTGTGTGCGTGTGTGCGTGTGTACGTGTGTGGTGCGTGTGTGCGTGTGTGCGTGTGCGCCTGTGCGCCTGTGCGCCTGTGCGTGTGTGCGTGTGTGCGTGTGTGCGTGTGTGGTGCGTGTGTGCGTGTGTGCGTGTGTGCGTGTGCGCCTGTGCGTGTGTGCGTGTGTCCATGTGTGAGTGTGTCCGTGTGCGTGCGTACGTGTGTGCGTGTGTACGTGTGTGCGTGTGTGCGTGTGTGCGTGTGTGCGTGTGTGCGTATGTGCGTGTGCGTGTTCGTGCGGTGTGTGATGTGTGTGGTGTGTGGTGTGTTGTCTGTGATCTGTGGTGTGTGTGTGTGCGTGCTCGTGTGTGTGCGTCTGTGCCTTCTCTCTCGCTCTGCCTCTCTCTCTCTCGCTCTCGCTGTGTCTCGCTGGTATTTACTTGATACATAAAAATGTATATCCGCCGATCCGGCGTGTGAGTGTCTGAGAGCGTGGACTTGAGCTCGCTCAAGCTTCGCTCTCAAGGAGGGGGAGGGGGACGTTACTTCCGACGTCATTTCCGACGTTTTTCGGTAAACGGGGATACTTCCGACGTCATTTCCGACGTTTTTCGGTACCCGGGAACAGGGGGGTATAGAAAACTCCACTTCCGGAGCCCCGACCGCCCAAGACAGCCCAAGAGGAAGCCCAGAGAGGCCCCAGAGGCCCCCTAGACAATGCAAGAGGGCCCCGAATCGCCGAAACATCATTCTCATCATCCTCATCATCCTCATCATCATCATCATCATCTCGCTCTCACCCCCCCGGGATCGGCGGCACTGGCCAGAGGCCAGCCCACTATGACTTCTATGTGTGTGTACGTGTATACGCCCCCCCCCCCAGCGACCTCCCAAGTCGCCCAAAGCACGAATCCGCTCATCTTACACAGCCGCACGCTCGCTTCACTAACAAGCATTGGTTGGTTCACGACTCACTCATCAGCCTGTGACCCAGGCTGACGAACTCATTCGCTCGGCCCATCCGTCACGGACACTGTGCGCGCAAGCATGTCGGAGTCTGCCGGAGGCGCCGCCAAACACTGCGTAAGATTGCTTATGTTGTTTTGACTGTGAAACCACGAAGCTTGTCTGAGAACGGATAACTCTGGGAGTCCCTTTTGGTGGATTCCAATTTGAATCATCGGATGATCTCCACAACAAAATCCGATCGCAATCCTGAGTTGAAGGAGTTTGATTCGAACCCTTCACGAAATGAACTAAGTGTGTTCTTGCACCACGCGTTCGATTCAGGCATGATTGCTCGAGACCAAGCAAGACAGTGGGAAAGCCCTGATCGCTTATATCCCAAATATGCTCTGACAGAGCGATGCTTGCAAATTGTACTAATAAGCATCTGACGACACCAAGGAAATTGGTAATACCAAATTCATTATGGCAATCTCAGTCAAGCAAAGTTTAAGGCCATTGACAGACAGTGGAGACGATGCCATTCACTGGCAATTTAGCTCGACCATGGAAATAAAGGATGGGGAAGGTAGATCAGCTCCGTGTGATGACGTATGCCACACTCTGTCGACCCTGTACATGCCGATCACGCCGCAGAGTACGCAAACGGCCAGCAAGACTATCCACAGCAAAGCAGCATCGCCGTCGAAGACCATGACAAGACCTGCAGCGCGGCAATGATGCTGTCATCGGTGTAATGGCGGAGGCGAGAAGGGGGGATGGGAGCGGTCCCTCCCCGATGGCATCAAAACGCGACCCACGCATCTTCCGACCAGGCACAGGTAGCGCTCGACTCCCAGCCCTGTCCTGGGGCGTGTTCTGACCAGGACTTCGAGGCGAATACAATCACGCTGGCGAAGGCCCCAAAGACGGGACGCCAGTGCTCTCGACTGCTCTCGTGAATTGGCATCTCCCCCTCCCTTCCTCATTATCACGCTCCGCTCTCGCTCTCCCTCTCTATCTGTCTCTCTCTATATCTCTTTCGTTCTCTCTCTCTCTCTCTCTCTTTCTATCTCTCTCTCACTCTCTCTTTCTCTTTCTCTCTCTCTCTCTCTCTCTATCGCTCTCTCTCTCTCCCTCCCCAGATCTTATTCATGATGTCCCTCTATATGTAACTATATATATATATATGATGTTATATTGCTCTCTCTCTCTCTCTCTCTCCCCTCTCTCTCTCGCTGTGTATATATATATATATAACATGTGTACCGTCCCTGTACGTTGTGGGCGCCTGAGGGTGCCAGGTGCTGCCCTGTAGAGCTGTTGACGCATTACAATACAGGACCACCCACACTCCACCGGCAGGCCGCTGCATGCACCACCCCAATCCCGAAGCCTCGACCCCTCGCAGCAAACGGTTGATCCGCGCTGCCAGGGCTACGGCCCCTCGTAAAAAAAACGAGGCGTCCGCGCCCCGAGTTTCCGATACGGCCCAGGCAGGCCACGAAGGCAACCAAGAAGGCTGATGTCTCGAAGGCGGGCCAAGACTGCCCCGAGGCGGCCGGGTCTGGCATCAAGACTGCCCAAAATGCATCCAAACGGGCCCGAAGGGGCCCCAAGAGGCCCGACGGAAGCCAAAATCATGGGCCCCAACTGAGGTAGTTGAATGATTGTCGTATTCTCGCCTGTTCGGGCGTGCGTCAGCTCAAGGCGGCCCAAGAAGCCTACACGCTGGCTCTAAGACGGCCCAAAAGGCCCCCCAGGAGGGCCCAAAGAAGGGCCAAAGAGGCATATAAGACCGCCCCAAAGCGGCCCAGGAGGGCCTCAGGTGGGACCAAAGACGGCCATAGAAGGTCGGTCGACTGCCCACGACGGCGTCAAGACGTCCCCACGACGGCCCCCAAGCACCCACCATACGGCCAAGAGTTCCCCAAGACGGCCCAAGAGTCCAAAGACGGCATGAGAGGGCCCCGAAACGGCCCAAGAGAGCCCCAAGGGGGGCCCATGACTGCCTCACAGGAGGCCAAGACAGCCACAAGACGGCCCAAACGAGTTCCATGAGAGCTCCTTGAGTAGTGAAGACGAAAGGCGTCACATCTGACGGCCTTTCTCTACACTTACACAATATGAATACTACTCGCCTCTCACCCCCGCAAAAATGATGATGAGGTAGCCTGGCTTCCTCCGCGCTCTACTTGTTTTTTTTTTATAGGATGTCACATAGCTAGTATTGTGTTCAACTCCGAGCGTGTTCAATCCTTACAGAATGACGCTCCCACTACCGCGTTGGCTCCATGTTCCCTTTCTCAGCCCTCCCGAGTCATGGTCCCGCGGTATCGCTGACTTCGATTCATTGTTTCGGCTCTTACAAATCGTGTTCCTGCTGCAGCGTTGGCTTCGTTTCCGCGCTTCGAATCCATCCAAATCGTGCTCTCACTGCAGCGCTGGTATCATGTTTCATCGTGCTCCCACCGCAACGCTGATCTCATTGTGCGCGTCCCGCGTTCCAAGC
The DNA here is from genome assembly GCA_963575745.1 of Prorocentrum cordatum. Lineage (NCBI taxonomy): Eukaryota > Dinophyceae > Prorocentrales > Prorocentraceae > Prorocentrum > Prorocentrum cordatum. The sequence continues at coordinate 157,284 of CAUYUJ010017465.1, read as the reverse complement.
CGTCCATTTGCACTTCCCGTCCTGTGCCATTGCTGGTTTCCCTCTGACCTCGTTGTCGAAAAGTGCCACGTTCTCGACGCGATGTCATAATTACCATGTCGTGCTATAGCATGCATCGCGCACCCTCACGGGATCATGGCCCCGTTCGCCATGCGACTGTGCAAATCGAGTGGATTCCACGCAATAGTAAGGGACGCGAAGGAGGGGTAGGACGTCAGATATGACAAGTATGCACCTAGCTTCTCCTGCTCCTGCTCTCCCTCCCCCCGCCTCTTCCTCCTCCTCCTCCTCCTCCTCCTGCTCACCATCATCAGCAGCATCATCAGCATCAGCATCATCAGCATCATCATCATCATCATCATCATCATCATCATCATCATCATCATCATCATCATCATCAGCATCATCAGCATGATGATGATCATCATCATCATCATCATCATCATCATCATCATCAGCATCATCATCATCAGCAGCAGCAGCATCACCATCATCATCATCAGCAGCAGCAGCAACAGCAACATCGTCATCAGCATTACCATCATCAACAACGCCATCATCATCATCATCATCATCATCATCATCACCACCATCATCATCATCATCAGCAGCAGCAGCAGCATCGTCAACGTCGTCATCAGCATCATCATCAGCATCATTAGCATCATCACCAACAACATCAACCTCAATATCATCGTCAGCATCATCAAAACCATCGTCATCAGCATCATCAGCATCCTCGTCCTCATCCTCATCATAATCCTCATCCTCATCCTCTGCAATATCATCAGAACCATCATCATCAGCAGCATCGTCATCATCACCACCACCATCATCATCGTCGGCGCCGCCATCATCATCATCAGCAACAGCAGCAGCAGCACCAGCGTCATCATCATCATCATCATCATCATCATCAGCAGCAGTATCATCATCATCATCATCATCATCATCATCATCACCATCGTCAGCATCATCAGCATCAGCATAATCATAAGCATCATCATCACCATCATCATCACCATCATCAGCATCATCAGCATCACCATCATCGTCACGGCTCTCCCAAGCCTAGTGACACGAGGTGTTACATGTAACGGACTCCCGTGCCCCCTCGAACAGTCGTTACTCATAATGCTTAGCTTGCACGGTGGCGGGACTTGCCGCTAGCAGCTGGATATCTGCAGAAAGAGAGAGAGAGAGAGAGATGTATGTATTCATAGTGAGAGAGACAGAGAGAACGAGAGATGCACATATATATATATATGTGTATATATACACACATATACACATACTAGAACTAGGCGCGCGCTCCATGCAGTGGCGACTCTGGAGCACCCTCGGAGGTGGTACAAGGACCTGCGGCAAGTAAGTTTCGGGATCCCGGCGACGTGTCGAGGAGTCTTGGGGTTCCTTCAACGCTTCTTGTGCATCGCCGGATCCACCCGAAGACCGGAGGAGAAGGAGGAGGAAGAGGAGGAACTGAACAAAGAAGAGCGGTGCCCGAGTACGGCCACGAAGTCCACGCCACCAGGGCGAAACCGCGGAGCATCGAAGGCCAAAGGCGTTCAGAAGCGAATTTCTGGCGGGATGCAAAGCGACGCCACACGGGCGTCGGGCCGCATCGCATCGCCCGAACATCGCATCGGGTCGATCGGCTCGAAATGCACGCCCGGGCGTGGGGAGGGGGGGAAGGGCTGGCGGCCCGCAGGGAGCGGGGCGAGGCGGGGTGGCCTTCGAAGAAGGCAGGGGGAAGTTCGGTGCAGGGGGGCACATGCGAACCCTACCCCTACCCCCCACGGCTTCTGAGGGGCAGGGTGGGGTTCACTTCGCTCGGGAGCTCCCGAACGAAGTGAACCCCATCATCCCCCTCAGAAATCGTGGGGGGCAGGGGTAAGGTTCGCATGTGGCCCTCTACGGTGGTAACTCACGGGCGCCTCCCATACCATCGTGTTGGCTCTTGCGACTCGACGCTAATCGACGCGAACCGACGCTCATTCGGGGCTATCCCGCCGATTACCCGAAGCTCACCGAACAAGGCTTCCATGATTTGCTACCGAAGGAAAGGAAGTCTTGACAACTCTAAGGGGTTTCTGGGAGGGCCCGCCGGCAGGCGGGAGGGCTTCTGACAGGCCCCGCCGCATTTTGCGCGCCGCCAGGCGGAAGAGGAGAAGATGGGAGGGATCATAAGGGAACAATAGGAAGCAGTAGGAAACAGCAGGAGGAAAAACATATACTCGCGACTTGACGAGTCGCAGTATCAACGACCAAATGAAGCCGAAGGGAGTAGGGAGAAGTACGTACGCTCACCGTCGGCGCTCGTGGCTTAGCTTGGCATGGGGCTCTGAGTCGGCGTCGTCGTCGTCGTCGAACATTCGAGGTTCGATGATCGACGATGTCGCGGTCGTCGTCTGCCTGGGGGGCGTCTTCTGTCCTCTGAGGGACGCCTCTGGTGCATCTGGGAAAGTGTTGGGGCCACGCTGGGGCACAAGACCAGAAGCCGTCTGGGAGGGTTCCCTTGCCGTTTTGGGGGGCGCCTTGGGGCCCCCGTGGGGGGCTCTCGCGGGGGGGCCTCTTGGAGGCATCCTTGAGCGGTGTTGGCCGCCCTCGGAGGCCATGGGGCCCCCGTGGGGGCTCTCGCGGGGAGGCCTCTTGGGGGGCATCCTTGGACGATGTTGGACGCCCGGGGGCTGTTCTGTGCCGCCTTCGGGAGCCGTGGGCGCCCGTGGGCCCCCCTGGGGGCCGTCATCGGGTTCCCCTGGGGCCGTCTTGGGCCGTCTTCGGGCTCTCATAGGGCCGTCTTGGGCCCTCTTGGGGCAGTCTAAGGTGTCTGGGAGCCTCCTCGGGGCACCCGTAGGGGCCGTCTTCGGGCCTTCCGGGGGCCCTCTTGGGCCGTCTTCGGGCTCTCCTGGGGGTTTCTCGGGCTGTTTTGCGGCGGCTGGCGGCGGCGTCTGGAGCATCTGGGGGCCTCCCTTGGACCCCCCCTGGAGGCTGGCAGTGCCCTGCCTGAGCCCTCGTGGGCCTCCTTGGAGCCGTTTGGGGTAGTTTTCGGAGTCTCCCGGGGGTTTTTTGGGCTGTCTTGGGGCGTGCTGGGCGGCGTCTGGGGTCGTGCCCCACGCCGGGGCGGGCCGTCACGGGTAGATACTGAAACTTCACGCTTTTCTGAATGGAGTGGGGCGATTTCAACCACCCAGTGTCCTTTTGAAAGCCATATTGGAGCCCTCTCGGGGCTCTTGAGGGCCTCGTGGGCCTTCTGGAAGGGATCTTGCACGGTCCGAACACGCGGGGGCTTCTTGGAGACGTCTTGGGGACGGCCGGAGGCCTCTTGGACGCCTCGGGAAGGCTTTCGGGGGCCCCGGTCCTCCCATGCCCCGCCGCGGTCCTTGAGCGCGCCCAGGGGGCCTCGTCCGGGATATAAATATACACTAGAACCACGCGCGCGCCACGCGCGCGCTTTGGTTCTAGTCACGGTATCACTGCGCCAGCGGGCGCCGAGGCAAGCATCGCTCCGGTGGCCACGGCTCCCTGGCACCGAAGAGTGCCCAAGAGGCGCCAGGAGTCTCTGAGAGTCCTCTGAAGAACGCACGAAGGAGGCGAGTGCGGGGGGGAAGGAGGGGATGGAGGGCGGAGCTCGATCTCTTGGTGGCCCCACGCATCCTGGCCTGCCCCTCCACAGAGGCTGATCCTTCTCCTCTGGCGAAAACCCGGCAAAATCATTCGCCAGACTCCTTCTCAGGCTCTTCCGATGCAGTTTTTCATCCTGGATCTGTTTTGGGACGCCCAAGGGCTCAGAAACAACCCCCAGACGACTATAACAGCGAAGTGCCTCCAACGCCGAAGCCCACAAACCTCGACGCGGCGGCTGCCGAAGCAGGAGCTTCGATGGGCATGGTCCGCCGCGGTGCAGCGCGGCCGCGGGCGCCGGGGCCGTCGGCGAGGCCACGACGAAGGCTGGTTGGAAAATCATGGCCCCTGGTGCCCGGTGAGGCCACTCGAAGGAGAGCAACGTGAGACACGGCGTTGAGGCATCCTGGGCGGAGGAGGAGGGAGGAGCAGGAGGAGGAGGAGGAGGAGGAGGAGGGAGGAGGGGGAGGAGGGAAGGAGGAGTGGGAAAAGGAGGGAGTGGGGGAGGAGGAGGAAGTGGTGGGGGAGGAGCAGGAGGAGGAGGAGGAGGAGCAGGAGGAGGAGGAGAGCAGGAGGAGGAGGAAGGAGCAGGAGGAGGAGGAGGAAGAGGAGGAGGAGGAGGAGGAGGAAGACGAGAGAGGAGGAGAGGAGGAGGGAGGAGGAGGAGGAGCAGGAGGAGGAGGAGGAAGAGCAGGAGGAGGACGAGGAGGGGGAGGAGGAGGAAGGGGCGGGGGAGGAGGGGGGGGTGAGGAGGAGGAAGAGGAAGAGGACGAGGTGGAGGAGGAGGAGGAGGTGGCGTGACGTTTACCAAGGAGCGGAGGGGGGAGGAGAGGCAAAAGAAAGAGGACAAGGAGGAGGAGGCCACCTAGGAAATCATGGGCTCCGGAGCGCGCGCTCGGTGTCCTCGCGGTGCCGCGCGCGGTCACGCTGACCGATCGGTCACATCTGCTTGGCTATGAGGAAACATCGCCAGTCGCAGTGGACATCGCCCACGGAACTCCACGCGATCTTGGAGGCCCAGATGGCGAGCATGCGATCCAAGTCGGATGGCGGGACGACGTGCGGACGCGCGAACAGGGAGTCGCAGAGGGCCAGAGTGTTGCTAGTACTGGGAGCGTTCGAACAGGAAGGCGCAGAGATCACGACGAACCAATGGCCTCCGCTCATGGGGCCGCGGAACAGGTACGCGCGCGGACGGAAGAGGCCTTCTGTGGACGTGTGGTCGTCAAAGGGGGAGCCCAAACGGTGCTGCAGATCGTGGGGTGTCAGCGGCAGCATGGAGAGGTCGGCGCGCGTAAAGTTGCATGATAGCACGGCCACGTCGTAGTCGCCACTGTGATCCTCAAGCAGGTGCTCGATGCGGTCCCCAGTGCGGGCTGCGAGGGCTGTCTGCTCAAACCGCGTCTGGTCCACAGGTGTGAATGGACGATGGGTGGAGAGAGATGCTGCGGCAAGCGCGTGGCTGAAGGCATGGAGGCCGCAAGTGCTGCCTCGCTGCGTTCCCGCGGCGGTCGTCGCACCGGTCTGCGGCGCATTGTACCACGTCGGGGTCGAGTCGAACGGCAAGAGCGGCTCAGGGGAGGGAAGTCCAGTATCGTGAAGGAGAAGCCACGGAGGAGGGCCACGGGTGAGCTGTCGGGCACGCTTGGCGAGCGGACCGATGGTTGCGTCGCGAGATTCCGTAGGCCTGGAAGCGGAGCTTCCGCATGGCACTGTCGAACATAGGGGCGGTGGCCGGAAAGACATGCAGCTAGTGGTCGCCGAACGAGGTGCGGACGATGCAACTTCTGCAGCGGGCGTCTCAGCGGGAGGCGGCGGGCTTCCCTCTGGAGGGCGCGGCGCACGGCATCTCCGCGCGCGCTTCGCGGGGGGGGCCGGTGAGTCGCAATTGGGCGTGAGCACTTCGTGGGTCACGGCGCATGCGTGGGCGGCCGTCTCGTCGAAGGTGTCTTGCGCGGTGGCGCGGTGTCTAAAATACGCTGCGTGCATGCCGCGCAGCTCCGCGCCGGACTATCGTTCGTTGTCAAGAGCGCGTGCCGGCTTGCACGATTTGGTCTCGTGCAGGGCAGGGACTTCTTGCGCAGCGGTGGCGGCGACGTCTGCCTCTTTCGGTCGGGGTGCCTGGCCGTCCTCTCTGCGATCTACGCCCACACTCTCTCGAGCGGCGCTACTGTCAGGGCCAGGTGTGCGCGCTGCCTGCAGCAATGACGCGTCTACGATGTTGGCGGCGAATGCACGTGCAGGGCAACTCCCCGTAGGTGGCGCGAGGCCTTGCTCCGTCTGATGCGTCTCTTCTACCAAGACCATCGTTGCTTCAAAGCTTGACCCTCGAGAGATGGCAACGTAGAGTTGGCCGTGCGCGAAAACGGGCCGCGGAAGATAGACTCCCAGACGACCTTGCAGGGACTGGCCTTGCGATTTGTTGATGGTAATGGCCCAGGCCGGTTTCACGGGGCATCGATGTCTTCGGAGGACAAAAGGGAGCTCGCAATCGCCGCAGGACTCGCAACAAATCCGCGGGATGAGCTCGACGTTGCCTGCGAAAGGGCCTGCGACTATACGGACGACGAGGAAGTACGACCGCAGTGTTTCTACAACCAGCCGCGTTCCGTTGCACAGGCCGCGGTGCGGAGCGAAGTTCCGAAGGAGGATCACTAAGGAGCCGCTGCGCAAGCGCAACTCGTGCGGCGGGAGTCCAGCTGTTTGGATGCTGTTGAGAAGCTCGGTGGCGTAGGTATCACCGTGATCCACTTCGGCGATGGCCACGTCGTGGCTCCGGGACACTACTTCGGCATCGGGGGGCAACTTCGCGTGCATGAGGGCGTTGAGGGCGTCAGCAGCATCGTTCGTTGGCGTCGCAACGGCACGGGAAGCATAACACTGGTACCATTGCGCAGGCTCTACCGTGGCAAAGCCCTCGTACACCCACTCCAACAAATCTCCTGGTCTCCAAGAATGGGGGGCCAGAACGGCGTCGGGGAGTTCGACGACGCACGCCTCATACTCTCTGTCTACGTTTTTCGAATGGTGGAGAGGCGCACTCGCCGCCCCCGACCGCGGGGCGTTTCCTTGTAGATTTTCCCCTTGACGTATGAGAACCCCACTTTCGGCTTGTGTTTTCCACTCGGTATATTGGAGTTCCCCCATAAGAACAAGTGCCCTGGGGCATGAACTTTTGACGACGCCATTCCCTGACAATGGATCTTATATGTTCCATGATGGTGCCAACCTGAGGAGCACATACGAAGACAGTTTGGTACCCACGACCTTGTAACCACCAACATTCCATGTCTGAGGTTGCACGGGTATTATTGGTTGTTGTCCAATGTGACTGTATACCTTAAAAATCAAATGCTGAGGCCGGTCCCTTCGCTCGAACCTTTGCATACATGGTGCTCGAGTCTATAATGTGAATTTCGCTGATGCAATCTCGAGCCACAACAACTGATGCGATCTCGAGCCGCAACAACAAGACGGCCCCACGAACGGCACGAGATGACTACAAGATGGCCCGACGAGCGGTTTGTCAGAGCTTCGAGTGTAACTTCCCGGCGAGGAGTTGGATTGCGGAGTCCCTTTGAGTCGGTTTGGGGCCCGAGGCGGGCCTAAGACAACCCTAGAAGCCCCCAAGAACGTGCAAAATCGCTCCCAGATGACCCCACCGAATAATCCCTGAGCGCTCCGATTCGAACTCCCCGGCGAAAAGTTGGATTCTGGAGGTCTCCATGGGTCGTCTTGGAGCCCAAGACGGCCTGCGCGGGAGCCCTAGAAGATCCAAAGACGGCAGAGGCGGCACCGTGAACGCTCGAACTCGGCCCAAGAAGACCCCAACAAATAGTCTCTGAGCGCACCAAATCTAACTCCCCAGCGAGGAGTTGCATTTTGGGGTCCTCCATGAGTCGCCTTGGGGCCCGAGACAACCCGTAAGACAGCCTTACGCAGCTCAAACACGGCCAAGGCTATTCCAGCAACAGCCCAAGATAGCTCCAAAAGTGCTTCCATGGGGCCGAGCGAGTAGTCTCTCAGGGTTCCGACCCCCACTCCCCAGCAGAGTTGGATCAGAGTTGTCCATGAACCGCCTTGGAGGGAAAGACGACCGAAACTGGGGTTCTCACGCGTCAAAGGGAAAAACCTACAAGCAAGCGCCCCGCGGCTGCTTTGGACACGCCTCTTCCGGTGGCCAGTTATAGAAACCTCGGCTTAAAGTGTTTTCAATGTAAGGCGTCAAAAAATTATAGTCAGGTGCGTAATTT
>CAUYUJ010017465.1:131907-146907 GCA_963575745.1 Prorocentrum cordatum | reverse complement strand
GCTCTGCGACTATTGGTAAGTGTCACCTTGGAGCGAGTCTGGGCGTACGTGGGGCCGCCTTGGCCGTCTTTGAGGCTTCAGGGCTCTGTCATGGGCCGTCCGGGGCCCCAAGACGGCTCATGCGGGACTCCGAAAGCGAACTCCTCGCCGGGGAGTTGGATTCGAGGCTCTCAGAGACCGTTCCTTGTGCCATCTTGGTGGTATATGGTGCCGTTCCTGGCATCTTGGGACTCGCTAGCAGGCCTCTTGGGCCGTTTTTTGTGTTATCTCAAGGGCCGCCACAGCTTCTTGGAGCGACGAGGGGGTCTCTTGGAGCCCTGGTTTGCTCCAAATCGCCAAAACCCTGTAAAAAAACACAAGGAAAGTGAGGCCCCGGGCCCCCCATGCGCTGGCGAGGTCCCTGGGCGGGCCCCCCCGGACCGGGCCCCCCGGTATATATATATATATATATATATATATATATATATATACATACATATATATACATATATATATATACATGTCTACACATGTTTATGTGTATAAATATATGTGTATATATACATGTATATACATATATACATATATACATACAGGTGTGTGTGTGTGTGTGCGCACACGGGGTGCCCATACTCAATGGGCTACGAGCTCGTGCGTGTAATCAGGTGGGCCGGTAGTGATGGTTCTATCTCTCTCTCTCTCTCTCGCTTATCCTGTTTGCTGGACTGGTTCCTCCTCATCGTCGGCATCATCTCTCTTACCTTTTACCTTGTCACTGCCTGCTCCCCCCTCACTGCAATTCTCGTGCTTCTGTTCCTTATCCTCATGCCCCCCATCGAACCGAACACGAACACCGCCAGGCCCAACGCAAGCTGGTACGGCGTCGTGCGCAGGAGATCCCTCGCAACGTGGGGGACAGCATCATCCCTACCGATCACCATCATCATCATCATCATCATCAGCAGCAGCAGCAACAGCAACAACAGCAGCAGCAGTAGAATCGCCGGCATCACCATCATAATCATCATCTTAATAAGCATCATCATCATCAGCAGCAGCATCAGCATCAGCATCAGCATCAGCATCAGCATCAGCATCATCAGTCATCATCGCCATCGTCAGCATCATCATCTGCAGCGGCAGCATAATCAGCATCATCAGCATCACTAGCATCATCATCATCATCATCAACAACACCACCACCATCATTATCATCATCAGCATCATCAGCATCGTCCTCGTGATCATCATCATCTCATCAGAACCATCATCAGAATCAGCATCCTCACCATCATCATCATCACCAAATCATCAGCATTCACATCATCAGTATCATCGACCACATCATCATCAACATCATATCAGCGCATTCATCCCAGCATCATGATAATTATCATCAATATTATCGTCATCATCATCAACATCAGCGCCATAATCATCATCAATCATCATCATCATCATCATCATCATCAGCAACATCATCATCATCCTCATCATCATTATAACCTGAAATCACTATTGCCATCCTCACCATCATCATCTTCCAACGCCACCATCCCCCCTCTCCCATCCCTCCGACTGGTATATTATCCACGTGCGTCTGCGTCCTCCCCTTCCTCATCCTCATTCTCCTCCTGCCCCTCAACCTCCGCATCCTCCGCCTCCTCCTGCTCCTCCTCCTCCTCCTCCTCCTTCTCCTCCTCCCCCTCCTCCAGCTTCACATTATCCTGCTCATCCTCCTCTTGGCAGGTGTGTAGATGAGGCAAGATGTCGGTGCGAAGCACGGTCTTACACCAGAAACAACAAAAAACAAAAAGGGCAGACGAGCTCGATGGAACTCCGCTCTGTCCGATTCTACCAGCACAGGTGGCCGGAGGCTGAGCGCGCAAGTGCGAGCGAGTGGAAGGTCGCCAAAATTTCTTTGAGCAACGCCAACTGCACGCAGAAGGCGACGAGGATCGCGGAGGCAAGGGCGTAATGTAGAACACCACGCCACGAAGTCCTGTCCCGTTCGACCGGCGCCGAACGGCCACTGTCCGAGAGTAACGCCGACTGCACGCAGACGGCGTCGAGGAGCGAGGAGAAGAGGACGTAGAAGTGGAAGAACATGCCTCCCCGGAAGCCATGCCCCGTTCAGCCGGGCAGAATACTCCAACCAACGGACGCCGAACGGTCAATGTCCGAGAGGAGCGCCGGATGGCGCCCCAGATGAAGAACGCGAAATTGAGGAAGATCACGCCTTGTCTCAAGTCGTGCCCAAGCCGGCCGGGGAAGGTGAATCCCGCGGACGCCGGCCGGCCTTCCCAGAACACCTCGTGAAAGGCGGTGTGTGCGCCCCGCCGGCGGAGCCAGGACGGTCCCTGGAGAAAGCAACACCGCCCTGGACATCCGTCGGGCCAGGAAGAAGAGAGGTAGAGTCCAGCCCAGGGCCGGCTGCTGTCCGTGCGGTCATTGCCGCTGCCATCTAGAAATGGCCCGAGTCCAGCAGGCATACTTTGTGAAAACCTGCAGGTACGTGTTGTTCGTGTAGAAGTACTGTCGAATTCATGCGGTGCTCCCGGCTGGGAGCAGGAAATACTTTGCCCAGACAATCTCTAGTGCTTCAATGCCGAAGCATCGAAGCCCAACCACACGGCGAGGACGCGTTGTCATGGTTGTCTCATCCTTCTCTTCCTCCTCTCAGAGAGAGCGGCTTCTGTGAACGCTGGCTTGGCGGCAGAACCCCCCCCATTGAAGCCGACCCCCCCCCTCCCACACCCCCTCCTCCCATCCCTCCTCCGCCCCCCCCCCCTCCCCCCCTCCCCCCCCATCCCCCCCCCCCATCCCCCCCCCACACACACACACACCCACACCACACACACAAAAAAAAAAAAAAAAAAACACCTCCCGCCTCACCTCTCCTGCCCAGCGAGAACCCCTTGTGCGCCCCCCCCATTCCTCCCACCCCCCTTCCGAAGGGAAGGGGGGGGATGATCGGTCGACCCCCTGAGAGTGCAGGTACATAGGTTACGATGCGGGTTGACCTGTCTCATATTGGAATTCAGTCGAGTGGTGGTAAGGGTTGGAGGCGCCGACAATGTGGATGTTTCGGTCAGGACGGGGTTGGGTACGTGCCCGAGTAATGCCAATATGAGGCTGTCAATGGGGATATCTCGACCGATGCCTCAGGGGTATAAGGCCGAAAAGGTTGGTGTAATGTGCTCCAGGTTGGGGTAGATGTTGCGTCGCAACTGCTTTGAAGTACGACGTCTCAGATTCCTAGTACTGCCCGCATCCACTTCCCCCTGCTCCTCCTCATCCTCCTCCTCAGCAGCATCGTCAGCATCATCATCCTCATCCTCATCTCCATCACTCCCCCTATCAACATCATCACCAGTATTACTAACATCATCGTCGTCATCACTACAACCCACATATATACGACCACCACCACAACCCTCCTCCTCAGCATCGTCGTCAACCTCATCAACAGCACCAACGTCTCGATAATGACACGAACAATGAGCCGAATACTCATCATACAACTGAAACAGCCGGTGTAGTGATTTTGATTCTAAGGATAACGATAATAATACGAATAACAACCATAACATAATCAGTACCACCATCATCATCAATATGAGCATAAGCATCATCAGCATCATCAGATCCATCTTCATCAGCATCACCACCATCATGAAAAACACCACCATCGTCATCATCCTCGTCAGCAACGTCCGCATCATCAGCAGCAGCAGCATCAGCAGCAGCACTACAATCACCACCACGACCAAAAACATCAGCAGCACCATCATCATTGTCGTCAGCATCACCATCAGCATCTTCATATTCATCATCATGATCCTCATCATCATCAGCATCATCAGCATCAACGTCAGCATCGTCAACATCATCATCTTCATCAGTAGCATCACCGCCTTCAGCATCAACAACAGCATCAGCATCGTCATCACATTCATCATCACCATAATGATCGCCACCATCATCATCATCATCATCATCATCATCATCATCATCATCATTACCACCACCACCACTACCATCATCATCATCATCATCATCAGCATCATCATCATCAGCAGCAGCAGCAGCAACATCATAATCATCATCATCATCACCACCATCATCATCATCATCATCATCATCAGCATCATCAATCATCATCGACATCAGCAGCAGCATCATCCCCATCTTCAGCTTAAGCTGCATCTTCATCTTCAGCATCGTCATCTTCATCATCATCGTCATCATCATATTCATCATCCTCATCATCATCATCATCAGCGGCATCATCAATCATCATCGACATCAGCAGCAGCATTATCCCCATCTTCAGCTTCAGCTGCATCTTCATCTTCAGCATCTTCATCTTCATCATCATCGTCATCATCATCTTCATCTTCATCATCATCCGACCCCGACTCCGACGACGATCCTCGCCTCCTAATCATCCTCCTCCAGCTCCTCAACCTCGTCCTCCCAATAGATTCCTCCTCCTACTCCGCCTATCCCTCCTCGCGGCTCTAGCACATAAAGCCCCCCTCCCGCCGAATGAGTCGCGTACAGGCGACTGGGCTTCACTGTTGCGTCGAACTTCGAGCGAGCGTAGCTATCATCCTTCTTCTCCTTCTCCTCCCCCTCCTCCTCATCATCATCCTCATCATCATCACCATCAGCATCATCATGATCATCACCATCATCACCATCATCATCACCATAATGTCATCATCATCATCATCATGATCATCACCATCATTACCATCATCATCATCACCATCATTTCATCATCATCAGCATCATCAGCATCATCAGCATCACCATCAGCATCATCATCATTCCTATCCTGATAATTTTGTTGTCGGGGGCTATCCCTGTCAGCTTGGACAAAATTGCAATTTCACCGCCTGGCATCCGAAGGGGGGTGGACCGTGATCGGATTCCACGGCAGTTCGGACATTCCGACAAGTGACGCGGGCAGCCCATGCTGATGACAAGCTGCACTGCGTGTTCCTGTGTTGACTATGGCTTCTGCCACCGCGTTGAACCGTTCGGCCTTGAATGCTCTACGCCAATGCAGGTCCACAAAGGTCGCTGGGGGTCCGCAGCGTTGAACGCCCGAGTCCGCGTTTTCGCCATGTCAAGGCGGCACGAACCGACCGCATGACGGTCCCCTTTCCAGGACGAGGGCAGGATCGGCATAACATCGAATAGGGCCAGCTCAACTACATGTGCAGACCTGGGTCGATCCTGGGCGCAGGGTGGGCCTGGCTAGGATGGCGAGGCGTTGACCTAAGGAACCCAAAATAAGGAACGAGGCCCCTTTCTCCCATCAGTTCAACCTCGATTTCCGATGGAAAACCTCAGGAAAACCCGAGGCAAACTTTGAAACAGTCAAGGAACACCGAGCCCCTCCCCAGCGAGAAGGGTTCCTTCTTCAGCGCCCCGACTGTAGTTGGCGCCCTCCGAACAACGGCAATTTTGCGGCCCACACATCGCGAGGGAGGCGACAGCAAAGCGTCTGAACCCAAGCCGCCGTCTTATGTTGCATCTTCGGAAGGGACCTTCTCTGTTCCATGCGCCGCTATAACTCTGCGTCGAATCCACGCCGAGTCCAAACGGAACCCGCGTCGGGCACAAGAAAAAAAGGCACCTTCAAGACAGACGTGGCCCCCCGAGGATACACTTCGAGGGGGCAGGCACGAGTATCTCGATCACCAAACTCCCCTTCTGGGAGAACAAAAATATACCGACACTGTCACTCCATAGACCTCTCCGAGGCTGACCAGAAGTCTCGAGGCGAATGACTCCGTGGCGACGAAGGCCTCCGAGAGCAGGGCACCGGTATCGGCATGTCTGCCCACAGCTCACAATACTCTCAGGACCGATCTCCAGACCCCTCTAGGCAAGCGCGTTCCACTATACTCGCAAAGGAACTACTCGCAAATGGCCTGCATCCGCCGCGGGAGATGCGCGATCCATTGCATAAAGGAAGACATGTCATTCCAAACGCTTGGAAGTAGGCATCTCTGCGAGTAGCGGAGCGCGCTGGGTGACCCTCTCGGGGCGCACGGAAGCCCGCGACGACAGACCGATGAAGCGATCCAACCCGAACCACTCCCCCTCAAGGCCGTGCACGGCGACAGCACAACCGAAAGCCGACCGAACCGACAGCGAAACCGAAACCGCCCGAAACCGACAGGCCGAAAGCAGCCTAGAAGGACGCAGCGACGCGGCAACGATGCACGAACCGACCGAATCGAAGAGACCGCGAATCAACCGACGGCGACGCCAACCGGACCGACCGAACCATGAACACCCTCTTCGGGTGTTGCTGGAATCTCTCTGGCCCAATGTGCTCCCAGGATTTCCAAGAAGTCCCCCACGGCCTCCAAAACACCCTCAAGAGGCCCAGAAGGTCCCAGAGGCTCAACAATTGAGCGAAGCAGCCTTAACAGCCCCCCGTTTGAGATCCGACGTCTCAAGAAATTCGCATCATCGTCGAAAATCACGACTGGAGCCTTAGACCTCATCTTCCTGCACCATTTTTCAAGCCTGATCGATTCGGGTGGGTCCCAGGGCCCGAAGACCGGCGAAAATGCCCGTTGCGATGAAATTGCAACGCCGGGGCTAAAGGGTCTGAGGGGCAACGATAGGGGGGACTGGCATGGGGGGAACATCGGCCCAGAATCGGCGATACATCGCGTATAGCTCGGCGACAGGCCCCGATCGTGAGTCTGCGCGTTTTTAGGCAGGTCGCGGCTATCGGGCCCCGTATCGGCGAGGAATGGGAATCGGAGTCCACGCATCCCCCCTATATCCCCCCGCATGTCAGCTTGTGATTAACAAAACCGTGGGGGGCGCATGTTTAAAACAATAATTCCCATGCTCGGGCGAATCGCAGGGTGGCGCCCGCCACATTGAAAATCAACGGGGCGGCGCCGGTGATTAGCGCCGACGCCCGGCCGCCAACGAGGGGCAAGGCGGGGGGGGTGTTGGAGGAAAGGGCGAGCCAGGGCGCCCCTATTTCTGTCGAAACTATTCGGGCCTGCGGGCAAGGCCGGCTTGACGAAAACTGGGCGCAGCATAGGGGGATTTGCCAAGCAGTTCACGTTGCTGATTTTCCACGCGCCTCATAGCGCCGCGGCCATGCGTCGAGGACTGGCCCTTCGGCCGGGCGACCGAAACAAGTTGCGCGCAGCAGGCTTTGCAACCCCCCCTTTCCTTCCCCAGCCTTTCGTCCGACCCGAGCAAGGCAGGTAGTCCTCCTCCCCCCTCTGTCGCCGTCGTCGCCGCCGTCCCCCGTCATGCCTGCGCCCGTTTCCAGCGGCCGCTCTCTTCGTCGACAACGACGACGACGACGAAGACGACGACGACGACGACAACGACGACGACGACGACGACGACGCGACGAGGACGAGGACGACGGACAGCGGACGGCAGACGGCGACGGCGGCGACGACGACGACGACGCACTGCGGATGCCCTATGGGGGGGTTGCGCTTGCGCAGGCCCGTTGTAGTCGACGACGACGACGACGACGAAGACGAAGACGAAGACAACGACGACGACGACGACGACGACGACGACGACAAGGACAGCGAAGAACAAGAAGACGACGACGACGACGACGACGACGACGACGACCACGACGACGACCACGACGACGACCACGACGACGACGACGACGACGACGACGACGACGACGACGACGACGACGACGGCGGCGACGCAGAGGGGGAACGAAAATTCGGTTCGGATGTGTAATTACGACCCTGTTTTGAGGCTGTCATCCAGGGGGGTACACGATCCCCTCGGCGGCGCCAGCGACGACCCCCTGGCGTGCGTGATTTAAAAAAAAGTTTCGCGCCCCGCGGGGTCTATTCATCAGCCCCGGGGGGGGGGGGGCCTCTTGTTAATCACAAGCTGACATTATCGTTGCCCTCGAGGGCCTCCCTCCCGAAATCGGGGGCGCCCAAAAGGGGGGGCGTCCAAGAGGGCGGGGGGTACAAATCATGGCGGGCGGCACGTGCGCGGCCAAGGGGGGGCGGGGAAGGAGTGAAATAAGAAGAGGCGCCATGAAATCTGGGGAGGCATCATGGCCCCCGCCATGAGATCCACCCCCCCAGTCACCACCCCCCTCTTGGCCGCCCTCGACATAGACAGTGGGCGCCAGCAGCAACACAGGGGGGTTGCCCCCACCGGGCGAAGATGATCCTGGATGCTGGCGTTGGTGATGATGTTCTGGCCACTCAGACAGCCCGACGATTACCACCCTCGCCGACATCGGGAGTAAAGTCGGGGCGCTGAAGAAGGAACCATTTTCGTTGGGGAGAGGTTCCGTGTTCCTTAAGTGTTTTACATTGTGCCTTGGGTTGTCCTTCGGTTCTCCATGTGGAATCGAAATTGAATGTATGGGAAAAATGGGCCTCGTTCCATATTTAGGATTCCTTAGGTCAACGCCCCGACTGTACCTTCCCTCGGTGAAGGCACACCGCCGATCTCGGTGGCGCTGCCAGCCTCTCGGCCTCCGTCCTCCTCCTCCTCCTCCTCCTCCTCCTCCTCCTCCTCCTCCTCCTCCTCCTCCTCCCTCCTCCTCCTCCTCCGTCCTCCGTCCTCCTCCTCCTCCTCCTCCTCCTCCTCCTCCTCCTCCTCCTCCGTCCCTCCTCCTCCTCCTCCTCCTCCTCCTCCTCTCCTCCTCCTCCTCCTCCTCCGTCCTCCGTCTCCTCCTCCTCCTCCTCCTCCTCCTCCTCCTCCTCCTCCTCCTCCTCCTCCTCCTCCTCTCCGATCCCTCCCGAGAGCGGCAGGGCGGGCCACAGCTCGTCCACGGCCTCCCTGAGCACGGCGGCCGGGGAGCCGCCGCGCGCCGCGGCGGGGCCCAGGCCCGCGGGCTCCCGGGCCGGCGCCGCCTGGCGGGGCCGGCGGGGCCGGCGGGGGCCCGCCCACACGGGAGGAGGAGGGAAGATGGTGTAAAAAAATATATTCTAATATTCAATAAATTTGAATTTGAAGCTGATTGTGTTATATTGACTTCGATGTAGAGGCTAAATGACTAAATGACTGCAAGAGTACCTTGTCACATGACTGCTTGACAGCGCGGGCGCGCGCGCGCCCGCCTGGAACTGGTCGAGCAGCGAGTGGCCGCCGCTCTATCGGGAGGGGGTTGTGCCTCGGGCAGCCTCCTCCTTTGCCTTGATTCGGGCATGCAATGCTGCCATACGAACCTCGTAGGACAGGACAGAATCAGGATTCGATCGAGTGACGCTTGTGGAACTCGAAGAGGGCTGGGCACTGTCGAGGGCGACTCTCTGGAGGGGCGCGACGGAATCGATGCGTCTGGCCAGCCGCTTATGCGGACCGACTCCCCTCCTGAGATTTCGCAGCACTTCTTCACCCTTCGACGTAGGCTTCACGCAAGGGGAGCGAAGCTTGTCTTTACGACGCTGCTGAGCCCAGGCCCCACACAAAAAACAAACAAAAACTGGAGCTGTGCAGGCAGGCCCCGCGCAGCTCCAGCTGGACACGCTTCCCTGGGAAACAGCAACCAACTGGTGGCCCAGGGGATTTTGCCTGAAATCTCTCAAAAACTTGGGCAACCCTCTGCAGCCCAGCATGGGCCTGTCACGTCCAGGCTCCGAAACGCTGAGACAATTCCTACACTGAGTGCCGATAGAGGTTCTGCACCAGTCATGCCAGTTGTCTTTCATAGTGTGCCTCGACCGCTCGAACACAGGGAGCCTGGAAAACCTCTCCTCAAGCTCGAAACACGGGAGAACGTGGGCACACAACTTCACAAAGTGATTGGCCTGGGTGCAAGCTTCCTCTACCCTCACAAGGAACTCAGGAGAAGCAGATGGGTGCAAGAGCGCAGCTTTTTTGGCGAACACATCGGCGACCACGTTGGCGTCCGTGATCCGCCTATCCTCGTCCGAGAGCGCCTGGTCCTGCTCGCCAGACTTGTGGGCCTCGACGTGGTGGACGCTCTGGATGTTGTCGTAGCCGCGCATTTGGTGGCCGAAGAACTGCACGCACGAGTACATTGACTTGGCCTGCAACTGTTCCTGCTCCGACTTCAGTGCCGCCTTCACCACTGCCATAAAATCTGCATATACCGTGGACGGTCGGTCGGCGATCTGCCCAACGAAAGCCATGCTCAGGAATTCCGCCATCGCTGACAACTGGGGCATGGCTCTGGGGACCGCGCCGCACATGACTGCAACTGGCGTGTCAGCCGTCGGGTTCATCAGCACCACAGCCCACCCAGCCCTCTGAAGAGTGACCAGTGAAGGCTTGCTGCAGGATCCATCAACTGCGAATTCCAACCTGTCACCTTGTACAAGTTGCTCGGCTAATTGCTCAGGTTCAGCATCAATATCTTCGCCCTCAGGAATGGCTACATGCGCCTCAACACCTGGATCGAGCTCTGGGATGTCGCTGTCCTCGTAGATGAAGCAGCCTTGGGTGAAGCATCTCTCATCTGGATGATCAAAACCAGCTTGGATAAAAGATGCTGGCACCTCGGATTCGGCTCTAGCTGCAGTCACCTCTGGCAAGGAACAAACAAACAGCCTGTGGTGAACCGTATCTGCTGCTCCACACTTGCATCGACCATCAGTTTGGTATCCTCTGAGACGTGCTCGCTCCTTGTTCCAATGGCCTTCCACCGCCGACGTGCGAACAAGAAATTTCTGATGCTTATTGAGACGACGGCTCTTGGGCCGAACTGCTGCACGAACCAAATCAAATGAAACGCGAGATCCTGGTGGCGCTCCCCATTTGTCTGCCAAGGTCATCTCAAGTTGACGCTGCATGGCTTTGCCCATGAGATCCTCGAGAATGCCTGGCGTGAGTTGCTCCGGGGGTATGTCAGCTCCTCGGTGATCTTTCCAAACTGTACTTGACTGAACTGACCAACCAACTCTGCGTACACACAGTGCTGCGCGAACCAGGGGACCTCTCGTTTGCTTCCATTCCAGTGCTGCAACATCAAGGTGGAGTAAGGCCTTGTCCCACCATGACTTGAGCACCTGCAAGGATACCACTGCTGTGTCTGGCTGCGATACTGCCATCCAGACCATTCGACTCCATTGCAACGCTGGTGCCACAGCCTGACGCAATGCGGGGTCGCCGTCTAATACCAGCTTTGCTGTGATCGAAACGCCTCCGTGGAATGGTTTGACCTGCCTGCAGTAGTCACGCCGCAGCTGCAATAACTCAGCGCTGTCGAGTCCCAATATATCCACTCCGTAAGTTAGCGCTGGCCTGGCGCCAGCGCGAAAAACTTTGCCAATCCTTTGTTCTTTAAGCTCAGGCAAGGCTCTATTGTACCGTCTCAGCTTGAGAAGACGCAGACGGTGCTTGGCCTTGCGCTTGGACATCTTCGCTCGGGTTCTCGGTGCCACACGAACTCTGCCTGCTGCCTGATCCGCGCCAAGATAGGTGGTCGATGTGACAGCCTTGTCTGCCGAAAACCCGAGCTTGATAGCAACTTCCTCGGCCAGATCTCTCGTGGCGGCGAGGACTGCGAACTTCTCATTGATTGCGGCTCCAAGTGCGGCGGCCGTCCCCAAGAAGACTTTGCCAGCTTCGACCGCGAGGGAGGTGACTGAGGACCTGTCAGCACTTTCGACTCCCATGCTTGAGTCGTCTATATAGCTGGCGAAGTCGACTAAGGGATGGAGCGCCACATAATAATCGCACTGCTCGACTGCGTGCACTTTGCTGGCCATGTCAGCCACCCCGAAGCCAGCAGGAATACCGCACTCTGCATGTCCAGGTTGATTGCCGTGATGCTGCAGCAGTCGGATCAGTCTTGGCGCACGCCAGGTGTTGTAGGTGAGCTTGACTGATGCCGTGGCCGCTCCGAAGCGAATAAACTTCTGCCGCAGCTGCTTCAACTCGATGTTCTCGTAATACTTCGAATAATCTGCTATGAGCGTGACAGAAAACCGATCTGAGGCTGTGCTGGCTTCTGCGCGAGCTGCTAGCTTCCATGCACTGCCGATTGGACTGCGACCCTTGCCAGCGCCCCAGTATTTCCTGTCCAACACCTTCATCAACTCATCATATTCGCATCTTCTCATCCTTTGCCAAACGCGGTAGGCCGACGCGCACAAGATAATGAGACGGTGGCCTCCCTGAGGCTTTGGCAACATAGGCATGAGAATACATACCAATTGCTTGGGAAGCATCCCAAGTGATTCCATGGCTTCGTACAGAACTGCTAGCACTCTCAATGCATCGCCACTTAGATGCAACAGGTGTCGAGGATGAAGTCCGTCGAGGCCCGCTGACGTGGTGCTTGGAAAAGTGCGAGCGGCTCTGCGAATGTCTTCAAGTTCCGCTCGTCGATGAGAGCTTCTGTCGGGAATCCAAGCTCTAGGGGCCTCCGTGGAGCTTCGCCATATCGGTTTGTATTCAGCTTCCATGGCAGCAACAACATAATGAGGATGAGCTGAATACTTCCCAGCGCTAGTCATAACTGTGGTGGGAGCCTGTACTTGTCGAACTTGCGTCAGTCTGTGAAGGCCTCGAAGTCCTCCAGCGCTGGCTTGACGACACCAATCGTTCCATCTCGCTTTACTGTCCTTGTCGGCTCCCTGAAAGGCTTGGTCAACATCACCCTGCCATTCGTCTTGCAGCTCACGTATGGCGTCTGCATGAAAGTGACCGCTGGCGACTCGACGTGCTTGCTCGACACTGGCGTCCAACCTGCGGTTTAGGCCTTGCCCAGGGTAAGCGGAAGACTGCAGAATGAGAACCTCGTCCTGCAACTTGTTAATCTCCTCGGGCTGACGGCTTTCACGCAGTTGAGCACTTGTTGTCATCATATCAGAAAGCCATTTCCATCCGTCTGCACGCGCTTGGATACCAGGAACGTCCTTCAGCTCATAGTGGATGTCCACCCATCTTGGCTGCAGGAATTTGGAGTATACACCGTAATATTTGACCTCTGTGCAAGTAATATGAGCAATACGACGGGCTGCTTGCTCAGCGAACTGACCCCATGCCAACGCTAGCAGACCCCAAGCTGCATCTGGCCGTGCTTCTTCAGCTAGAACCAACGCCTCGTCAGCATACCTGGCAGCCCGACTCCAGGGATCATCTGGTAAGTGAGGGCCTTCAGGGATGACTGGTGGCAACTTCGGTGCCGCGCCGTAGGTCAAGACTTGCAAGGACTTGCCTACTGCCGCCATGTGCAGATGAACTGGCCTGTGCGGCTTGATGTGCCACTCGGCGTCCACCGTGACGGTGCGAAAAAGAAGCATGGCGGCCTCGCTCGGTGCGAAGTAGTCGATCGTAGATGCTGAAGTTGGAGTGCGGCAGGTAACCTCTTTCGGAGCGGTGATCTCCACATGCGCATGTAGTGGAAAGGTCGACTCCTCAACAACATCTGTGCTCATGTTCCAGCCACCTCCAATGAGTGCTGGATGAATGAGTCCAGCCATCTCTTCTCCAGCTCTGGCGAGAATGGTCGCGTTCCTAACTGTCATGCCCTCGCACGTGTGGAGGCAGATGTTAAATATACTCAGGGTCGGCCAGCCTGGGACGTCCACTTGAATGTGTTGCGCTCGGTGTGCAACTATTTCCGACGTGTTAGCTGCAGGTGGCCAGCGCAGACCAATCCCATTGCGAGCAAAAGCAGAGACGCCTGCCGTGGGGAGGTGACCTGCTGCGGGAGCTCCTGGTAGTGCGATGACTGGCCAACCCATCTTGGCGGCGAAACTGTAGAGCTCCTCCACGTCGTGTGTGAAATAACCGATCTCATGGGCCAGGATGATCTTGGCCTTGCTTGCTTTGACTCGCTTCTTTAACGTATTGCGCCCCTGGTTGGCGTTGAAGGTCTCGATCAAATGCATCTGGAGAGCGCTCTCGGGAGTAGCTGGAGCCTGACTGCGACCACCACATACTCTGAGGCTGCTCACTCTTGGAAGCAGATCTCGGCTGGCGTTAGACGAATTCTGCGCGCCAGATTGCCAGTTTGCATGAGCTGCTTCCAACGTCTGCGGCGACGAGTCCGTCGACTCGGACTGCCCAGGGACCCCCAAGATCCAGGGAACGCAAGTGATGGGATCGTTGGCATGTGGCCTGCATCCAATGTCAGGCTGACCATACCCATCAGCTGCAATACTTCCACCATTTGCGGAGGCTGCAAGAATCTGAACTGAAGAAGCCGAGCTCATCGAAGTCGGCCCATTACTGGAACTGCTTGTGCTATCTCCTCCTGCGTCGAGCCATTGACCTTGGATGGGTAGCGGTGAGCGTGTTAGGAGCCAGTCGCGCACTGACCTGGATCGCCATGATCAGGGCTGCGAGTACGACTCCTCTTGGCTTTGTGGAGCTTGTTGATGAGCTCAAGCAGCTTGGTGGCCTCGTCACCCTGGGCTGCGTCACTCTGCAAGTCGTTCCACAATTCTTGAGCTTCCTGCAGGTTGAGTTCATCGTCAGTGCCACGCTTGTTGCTGGCGTCGGTGCCCGCCTGCGGCATGGGCACATCCTTCTTCTTGAACTTCTCGCGAATGAACTGCTGGTACTTGGCGAAAACGGGGTCGGCCGAGAACTTGGCATAGAACTCCACGAGCTCTGGGACGGCTTTGACCTCTTCGCTCTCCGCATCCAGCTTGAACGTATCCTCGTCGAGCGCCTCGTCCTTGACATTGGTCGAGGGCTGCTGCGGGTTGAGCTTGGCCGCACTCTCGGCGACCTCCTGCTGCAGTATCTTGACCTCGGACGTCTTGGCGATGATCGCGCTCTCTTTCCCTGAAATATCTTGTTGTATATGTGCCACCTTGCGCTGCAACTCTTCCAGCTCGCTCTGCTGCCTGACCAGCTGCTGCTTGGACTTCTCGAGCTTCTGCATCGCTGTCTTGCGCGCCGTGGCGGGGGGGGCGCAGCGCTTTAGCCTGAGCCCGAAGATCTTCGAGCGCAGCCTTGTTCGCGTCGTGCACGGCGCCGCCGAACTCGGCAGTGTCCCTGACGACCTTCTCGTACACCTCGATCTGCTTGAGAATTTTGGCACGCTTG
>CAUYUJ010017465.1:119407-129407 GCA_963575745.1 Prorocentrum cordatum | reverse complement strand
CCGCGGCCAGTCTTCAAGCTCTTACTCATTCACTGTCTACTGTGCGTAGTTCGCCTTCAGTGGGAATCTCTCTGTATCGTGGTGCACAACAGTACGAAGGATGGCGCCGAAGGAAGGTGCGTGCAGAAGTGGCAGGAGAGTGGCAATGTAAGTGGTGCAAAGGCAGCTGGACTGGTGCGAAGTTGGCCAGCCATGCTCATCGGAAGAGTTGCTTTGGGTGTGGAGTGGCCAAGGATAGTGCGCACGCGGGCCCGCCTACAACGTCCTCTACGGAGCCAAGCGTGTCGCTACAAGCCGCTCCTTGGCACGAAGAGAGGAAGGCGATGCAGCAGCAGCTCAACTTGTTGGGGAAGCGGCTCAGGGAGTCTAATGCGAAGTCGCAGCAGCTGGATGGCGGGGGCGAGGACAACATGGACGCGGATACTCATAACGATGCAACACGTGGTAACAAAGATCCGAAGTTGGAAATGAGCTCATCGAGACGATGAACGGAGTGGACGATGAAGCCGTCCGCGCTCGCCGTGGAGAGGCCATCAAAGAACGCGAAGAATGGCGTAGTAAGGACCTGGAGCAGAAGCCGCTGCAGGTTCGCATCACCCGCATCGAGCCGAAGGTCAAGACATGCCAGCACAGCCTGCTCCATTGGCAGCAAAGGGAAGATGGCGTCAAGTCCAAGATTGAGGAGCTCGAGAAGCAAGCTGAGGATGCACATGAACAGTGCGTGACTAAAGGCAAGGAGTTGTTGGAACTGGAACAGCAGCGTCATCAGCTGGTGGGTCAAGCTGCTGGCCCTCCTGGTGGGAACGGTGGTCAGCAAAAAAGACGCCCAAGCATCGCTGGCGAGCCTCACTGCGGACACTGAGCTTCCGGCCGAGGCGCTGGGCGAGATGCTGCGGGCTCGGGGTGGGCCTGTTGAGGCTACGGAGGCTATGGTTGCGAGTTGCAGAGCCAAAGCGGATGCGAAGGCCTCCGCCGCGGCCCAAGAAGCTGAAGCTGAACGACGTCGGGCTGCAGAACGCGACGAACAACAGGAAGAGGAAGACGAGGACTACTCCGCTAAGGAGCAGTTCGACCCGAAGAAGTGGAGGGACGTGTTCGCTAAGCATGCTGGCGGCGGTGTCGATGTATCTGTTCCTGCGGACGATGAAGAGCTACGTGAATATGCAAAGCGACTTTTCAGTGGCATGGAAGATATCGTACCAGGTCTCCAGCAACGCAAGGTGGACACAGCCCTGACAGCGTGAGGATCATGAATGGCCAGCTTCGGGCATGGTTAGTGGTGAATTTTACAATCGAATGAAGAAGGTGCAAAAATCACAACGCTCAACGTCACTGGCGCTTCAGCGTTACACAAATACTTGGTTGGGCGTGAAGCCATGGTGTTAGCAGCGCAGGAACATCACGTTGTGGAGTCAAACGTTGCGAAGGTGCAGCGGCAGACGGCCAGGTTGGGTTGGCATGGTGCGTGGGCTCCGGCTCTACCAGGTCAAGGTTCGGGCCCGACAGGCGGCGCGGCGGCGCTGACCCCGAAGGACGCGGAGGTCATGAAACCGACGCCAGGCGACTCCATCATCGAGCATGGTCGAGCGACAGCTGCTCGTGTTATGGGAGGCGTCCACGGCGGCACGATCGTGGTATCGCTTTTTCCTGCGGCATTCGGAGAAAGTGTCAGGGCCAACCTGCGGAAGCTGAAGAAGGTGGCGGAAGATGCGAATGAGATAGGAGGAGAAGGGGCTCCCATGGATGGCGATGGGCGACTTCAACATGTCTCGCGAGGAGTTGCGTGAAGGTGGCTTACCTTTTTTTCGCGGGGTGGTGCGTGCGAGCCCAACGTGCTTAACCTCAACTCCAGGAAGCAGGATCGACTTTTTCAGCATTTCGCTTTCGCTGGACAATCGCACTGGGAGTGCAAACGCAAGCTGGATGACCACGACTTTCCCTCATCTACCTGCGACGGTTTTTCTGAAGGGCGAGGTCGTGGAGCTGTGGTGCTGTAAGTTGGTGGAGCCCAAGTACCTACCTAAAAGGGCCAAGGCAGGACGTGCGCGACCTCCAGAAGGATGGGAAGTTTTACTTGAGGAAATGAAGGCAGTGACGAATGTTGATGAGCTTACCCGGCAGTGGGACGACGTCATGATGGGGGCTCTCTTGGAGGAAGTTTTGGGTTTGAATGACATTGCGGGTGCCAATAAGGCCAGCTACGCCCAGGCAGAACCAACGCCGCGACTAGTCAAGGAGAAGCTGGAGTTACCCAAGATGGAGCCTCATTCTGGCCAGGGCACGGAGGAAGACGTGGCTCGGCAAAAGTGTGCAAGGTGGATGCAACAGCTTCGCTCGATGAGGACTCAGGCCATTCTGGCGCTTGGCGAGGGCTACGACGTGAACATCGACAAAGTGCCCAACAGGCTCGTTGAGTTCACTTCTCTGGTCGATGCTATGGGGAAGGCAAGGCGGACACGGAGTTTCTTGTCAGCGGAGGCCCATGGTATCCTGGCTTATGGCTACAGGACGTTTGCGATGCCAGGCTTCGAGGGCCAGGTCGAGCAGGCCAGGGTGCGGGACCCTAAGATGCAGAAGGGGGCGCGCGATGGATGGAAGAGCTGGCTCCCGAAAGCTGTCAGCGGCGGTGAAAGCGCGGCGTTTCGGTTCTCCAACGTTACTGAAGTTCAAGAGCTGGTCGATGCAGGCGACGGCGCCCAGCCTTTCGCACGGGTGGAGAAGCGTTTGCAGAGATGGCTAGATGCATGGCGTGAACACGGTGGTGATGTTCTTCGGCGTCCGGCTGACTTTGGCTCGTGGGCTGAGCTACCTCCACCTTCGGCTGGCGATCTTTGAGAGGCTGCAGGCAATCGGGGATGGACAGACCCCCCTTTAGTAAAACGTGGTTTAGTGAAAACGACCTGAGGCCCAAACCTGGAGGGTGCGAGCCTGGAAAAACAACGGCCACGGCGCCCTCTCGAGAACCGAAAACGGACAATTCACTAATCGACGTGTCACTGTTGGGGGTTCTGTCCACCCCCGAGGCAAGTTCCCAGAAAAGATTGGCTCGGGCCACTTTCGTGTCCATCCTCGTGAGCTTCAGAGGTCGCCGCTCGTCGTGATCCCGCGCGTGGCGGAGGCGTTTTCAACATGTGCGAGCAGCTGGAAGCTTGGCCTACCAACAGACTGGCGTCAGAGATGGTGCGAGTGGGTAAACCCGACGGGGGTCATAGGCCGATGGCCCTCTCACATACGATGTCGCGCTGGTGGGGCCGAGCCAGGCGCGAGATCTCGGTGAAGCGGGGGCAGCAGCACAAGGGCAACGTCTTCTGGGGCAGTGGCAGTGGCAGGACGTCGTCCGACAGCGCGTGCGAGCAGAACATCACGGCGGATATTGCTAGGATGACGGCCCAGCACGCGATCACGGTCCGCCACGAGGCCCTCTTGCGAGAAGCTCGAGCCGTAGGTTCCCCTTTACGACTGGCGTGGTGCATCATCATGCAGTGCTCGCAGCCGCGGTATATCCAGGCTTGTGGTAGCCATTCCAGTATCGCGCAGGTGTTTCAGGGTATACAGGCTGGTTGTAGTCACGCAACGACGCTGCTCAGCGTACATACTGTTGCTCCGAAGCTTGAAGGATACAAGACGGATCTACAGGTCGACCACACCGCGAGGGCCGATGGATGATCGGCCCCTGCAGCGGGTCGGTCAAAATTTGGACAGAGCAGGGGGCCTGTGGAACGCTCCAGCGTACCTGTGCAAGATGACCAAAGAGCTGGGGTTGTTCGCGCAGGCTAAGAAGCCCCACTTCGTGGCTACATCCATGGAGGCGCAACGGGCTTTGGAAATGTAGTTTCAGCAATTGCGCATGGAGCCGAAACCTAATGCTCGAAACGTGGGCCATGAGTTAATGGGCAGCAAGGTCAAGCGCACGATCGAGAAGTGACGGCTTCACAATGCAGCTGAACGTGAACCGAGGTTGAGAACTTTAAGGCAAGGCACCGGGGCAAAGGCAACTTTACTTTGGAGAGCAGGTGTCTATGCGCCGGTTGGTCATGGTGGTAAAGCGTCGGGCATCTCAGATACGGCTATGCTCAAGCTTCGTCGGCTGGCAGGTGTGGCTGCTGGCTGCCCACAGAAAGGAAGGTCGCTGACGTGCTATTTGGCGACGCAGAAGCAGGAGTTCATGGACCCCATGTTCGATAGCACGGCAGATTTGGCTGAGCGGTACGCAGCATGGCAGTGGGACGGCAGGTTTCCAGGTGCGTCGCCATGGCGAGCTTGGGCGGCAATGCAAGAATGGCTACGGCATAACCCCAGTTGGGCGCTCTGTACGGGACCGATTGCAGACTCGACGTTAACCCTCAGCAGGATTGGAAGTTCGCGAGCCCAACGCATTTCAAGACTCGGGAAGGCACGCCCATATCTTCGTTGACCACACCGCCCAAAGATGTTCGAGCCACGGTTGTCGAAGGCGTGCGGCAATGGCAGCATAGTCGTATGATTGGCCATGCTCCCGAAGCATCGGGGTGCGAATATTTGCGGCACGGGGCGATGCGCAAAGGGGGTCTACCCCTGGAGGCCACATAACAAGGGGCCGCGCATGCAGTGCGGCCTGGTGCTCCAGACTTCACTGGCGCCGACAGCGGGACATCGGACAAGGGTGCCGGGATAGCGCAGACTGCCCACGGTGTGGGGCCAAGGAGGCGAGCCCGGGGCACTTGTGGCACGAGCGCGACGAGCTGGCGCAGGACGAGGACGCGGACCTGTCCGGCAAGGCCAAGTTGCAGCGGCGACGTCTTGGGCAGGCGGCCGGGGAGCAAGGCTTTGGCAAGGTGTGCAACGCCTTATTCGAGTTCGTGACGCTGGTACCTTTGCTGCCGCAGGTGCCTGCTCCACTGGGCAACCCTCCCGTCTTTTACTGGGGGGGGGGGGGACGACGACCAGAACGGCAGCAACCGGATCGTGGCCAGCAGCGCGGACAGCCCGAGCGACATAGGCCCCCCACTTGATGGCGTCTCGGCCCAGCGAGAGGTGACCATCCAGGACTGCGCGGACATGCGAGCGGACCTTCACAAGATTGGGCAGCAGCGTGGTTCGACGACACCATCAACGTTCCCGAGTCCAACGCGCACTGGATGGAGTGGTGCCAGCCCTTTCTCGAGGCGATGTCCCAAAGAGAGCGTGACGATGCGCCGCAGCGACTGCTAAACAGGTGGTTCCCAGGGCATACGCTGCAGCAGATCATGAAGATATCACGTGCGCGTGCTTGGCGGCAAACTACAGAGCGACGGCGGAATTCGATTCTGGGCCTGGCTAGATTGCCGCGACAGGAACGATACGATCGCGAGGTTCGTCACTGGAGTTGGCTGGCTGACTCACGCGCTATGCTCAGGACGATATTGGGAGACAGGGCGCCACAACCACGACCTCGCAGACCAGGCCCAGATGAGGATCAGGCGACCGATCAGGCTGCATCATGAACAAGGTTTTCTTCAGTAGGGTGCCCAGGTCCAGGCGCGATGGGATCTGCCACTTTGACCACTGCGGCTTCGGCGCCCCAGCACATCAAGCAGACCCCGCTGGGCGGCTACGCGCCGAGCGGAAACGGGGCGGAGCGAGGTGGGCTCGCGACCCCGCCCCACCTTTGTCTCGCTCGTCTGGAGCACCCCTCCACTTTGTGACGACAGGGCAGCTTTTAATACATAGGATGTTTAAAAACATTGGATTGTTTAATGCATGACTGATTTATGAATAATTTGCGCATGAAGTCATCGTTGTTTTTATATCAAATCCCTGCATGTTGGATACATGATCCGCACGCGGAGCATGTATTAAAAACGGCACTGGAGGCCTGCTCGGGCCCCCCCATGGGACTGGGCCTGGGCAGGTCAGGCCCACACACCCCAGGACACCTCGCGCACCGACGCTGGACCTGGGCCTCGGCACGGTGGCCACCAGCCTCGGGACGAGCGGGGCCGAAGCACGCCGCCGTGGGCTTCGCAGTTGTGTCCGAGCAGGGCCACGCGCTGGGGCACTCGCGTCTACACCGACGGAGCTGCGGCCAACTCAAACCTTCCCCGAGCGCAGGAGGAGCGGATGGGCGGCGGCGGAGCTAGACAGTCAAGGCTGGCCGTGCAGAGCGAGATATGGAGGAGCGCCTGGTCCAAACCAGTCGGTCCCCTACGCCGAGAGGCACGCTGCGGCGCAAGCGCTGAAGGTGGCGGCGGTGCCTGCTACGGTCGTGGCGGACCACCTCTCGCTCGTCTACGAGTCCAAGCGCGGCTGGTCGGTCAACGCAGGCGCTCGGGCTAAGCACGCAGGTCTTTGGCGGAAGATGGTGGAGCTGACAAAGAGCGAGAGGTCTCCTACCTTTCTGCCGCAAGGGTCTCATCTGTCGCACGACCAGGCCGCGGAGAAGGGACGCAACCTTATCGACTGGATTGGCAACCAGTGGGCTGAGTATTCGCGGGCTTGGGGAGAGACGATGACGCTATACCAGAAAGCGTGTCTTCGGGATTGCAAGCAGAAGTTCGAGAGCTCGGTGGATGCCGTAGCGATGCTGGGGCAGCTGGCACAACGACATGCCGAGTGGGCGCAGAAGCTGGAGAAGAGTGAGACCGCCAAAGTCGTCACCGCGAAGGTGCCAGCAGCGAACATCGAGCACCACGACTTCTGGCACGATTCTACCCCAAGCGTACCCAGGTGCTGAAGGCGCGGGAAGTGCAATGCTACGGCGCGGACGGACCATGCACTACGGAGTTTGCGTACCAAGGAGAAGTTCAAATATTGCGAATCGACCGAGATGATGAGCTGGGCCGCGGACTGTTTTTTCCGCGATCACCCCCAATTCGTGCCTGTGAACGAGCAGCCCAATGAAGAAGCGCTGGCGTCGAGGCCATCCGAGCCAGGCGCCCTCAAGCACTTTCGGAATCTCGGTCATGCGCCGTGCGTGTTCGGGCCAATTACCGTATGCAAAAGGTGTGCAAGATGTTGTGTTAGCGGAGGCCGGGTGTTGGGCTTGAACGCGGGATGGTCCTGGACCGTCTGTAGATCCAAGTACGCGCGCTGACCAGAAGTCCGCCATCAAGCGTGCCATGGGCCAGAAGCATCCAAGGACTGGGGTGTATTTGAGTTGCAGGTCGACGAGTTCGGCGTCGACCCAACCCCAGCGCGGCGAGGGGTTCGGCCGCACACCAAGCGCATGAGTGCGATGGCCATCATGCTGCACATCGTCTGGCTCCTGAGCTTCGTGTGCGGCAACCCCGACACCCCTGCGCGGCGGGGGTGGGCCACTGTTCGTGTGCGTCGACTTCGGCGACGTCCTGTCCCCCGCGAGACGGGGGGGTAGGCCTCAGTCCCTGGACATCGGCTCCGGGAGCTCCCTGCCGACGGCCTCCTGAGGCTTTGGGCCGCCGTGGCGGCGGCGCGTCCGCCGCGGCGCCCACGGGCCGCGTGGAGTCGGTCGCTCGCGGCAGACTCCGCTCTCGGCCGAGCGCGATCCTCCTCCTCCTCCTCCTCATCCTTCTCCTCCTCCTCCTCCTCCTCCTCCTCCTCCTCCTCCTCCTCCTCCTCCTCCCTCCTCCTCCTCCTCCTCCCTCCTCCTCCTCCTCCTCCTCCTCCTCCTCCTCCTCCTCCTCCTCCTCCTCCTCCTCCTCCTCCTCCTCCCTCCTCCTCCTCCTCCTCCTCCCCTCCTCCTCCTCCTCCTCCTCCTCCGACTCCGCCTCCGCCTCCCTCCGCCTCCGCCTCCGCCTCCTCCGCCTCTTCCTCCGCCTCCGCCTCCGCCTCCTCCGCCTTCTCCCCCTCCTCCCCCTCCTCCTCCTCCTCTTCTTCGTCTTCTTCTTCGTCTTCTTTTTATTATTCTTCTTCTTATTATTATTATTCCTCTTATTCGTATTCTTCGTATTAGTAGTGTGATTATTATTCTTATGGTGGTTATTATTCTTATTAGTAGTATTATTATGCTTACTCTTCGTATTACTATTCTTCTTAGTATGATTATTAGTATTGTTCGTCTTAGTCGTATTCTTATTATTACTACTATTATTAGTAGTAGTAGTATTATTAGTCGTATTATTCTTCGTAGTATTATTGTCAGTATTCTTCTTATGATCATTATTACTAGTATTCTTAATAGTCGTCTCATTATTCTTCTTCGTAGAAGGACTAGTCTTATTAATCGTCTTCTTCGTATTATTATTTTCTTATTCTTATTATCCGTATGAGTGTTATTACTATTATTCTTATTATTGTTCTTTTCATTAATATTCTTAGCATTGTTATTAGTATGCTTATTCTTCTGTTTATTATTATTATTGTTCCTCCTCCTCCGCCTCCTCCTCCTCCATCCCTTTGCCCTAAAAATAACTCCTCCTTTCGCACCCCGAGGCCGGTTTTTAGGGCGGGCCAGGCGTTTCGCCTGAGACTTCCTCACCAGGTGACTCTGAAGCTTACCACATTGGCAACAATTTCACGGATTGAGGGCGGGTGGTTTTCAAAATGTGGCTCTCGCCTTAGAGTCGCGCACACTCGTTTTTAACATTTGCAAGGGCTTCACGGATAGAGGGCGGGTGGTTTTCAAAATGTGGCTCTAGCCTTGGAGCCGCGCACCTTCGTTTTAAAAATTTAAGAGCTTCACGGATTGAGGGCGGGTGGTTTCAAAATGTGGCTCTCGCCTTAGCGCCGCGCATATTCGTTTTGAACATTTGCAAGAGCTTCACGGATTGAGGGGGAATGGTTTTCAAACTGTGGTTCTCGCCTTAGCGCCGCGTACACTCGTTAAAAAATCAAGAGCTTCACGGATTGAGGGCGAGTGGTTTTCAAAATGTGGCTCTCGCCTTAGGGCCGCGCACATTCATTCTAACAAGAATCAAGAGCTGCACGGATTGAGGGCGGTTCCTTCTCAAAATGTGGCTCTCGCCTGAGCGCCGCGCAAATTCGAATTTAAAAAATGCAAGAGCTTCACGGAGTCCCATAATCAACGTACCAGACATGGCGTGTTTAGAAGAATTCCCGGTTCTGCGGGTGCAACAGTTACGTTGGTTCGTTGTCTTGAATTCCTAGGCATGGCGTTCTGGCACGACTGAGGATCGTCAAGGCGCAACAGTCAGGTTGATCGGTGGTTTTGGAATCCCGAGAACAATGTTTCAGCATGCTTCAGGGTCGTCAAATGGGTGTCTTCCAACGAGGCAGTTCCATCAGTGGAAATGAACCGTTGCAAGGGCCTGAGAGAGAGCTTGGAGGGAGGGTTTACTCCAAACTGCTTGATGACACTTGAGTCTACACTGGTCCTCCTCCTCCTCCTCCGCCTCCTCCTCCACCCCTCCCTCCTCCTCCTCCTCCTCCTCCTCCTCCTCCTCCTCCTCCTCCTCCTCCTCTCCACGTCCTCCTCCTCCTCCTCCTCCTCCTCCTCCTCCTCCTCCTCCTCCTCCTCCTCCTCCTCCTCCTCATCCCCTACCCCCCCCCCCGCCCCTCCTTCCTCCTCCTCGTCCCGCCTCCTCCTCCTCCGCCCTCCTCCCTCCTCGTCCTCCTCCTCTTCCTCCTCCTCTCCTCAAAATCGATCATCAGCAGCAAGCAGCAGCAGCAGCAGCAGCAGGCAGCGAAGCATCATCATCTCATCATCATCATCATCATCTCATCAGCAGCAGCAGCAGCCCAGCAGCGGCAATCATCATCATCATCATCATCATCATCATCATCCAGCATCATCATCATCTCTCATCATCCATATGTTTATCATCATCATCATCATCATCATCATCATCATCAGCATCAGTCATCAGCATCATCATCATCATCATCATCATCATCATCAGCATCAGCATCAGCATCATCATCATCATCATCATCATCATCATCATCATCATCATCATCATCGTCATCGTCGTCGTCATCATCATAATCATCGTCAGCATCATCATCATCATCGTCAGCATCATCAGCATCAGCATCATCAGCATCAGCATCAGCATCAGCGTCATCGACATCATCATCATCATCATCATCATCATCATCATCATCA
>CAUYUJ010017465.1:97500-119307 GCA_963575745.1 Prorocentrum cordatum | reverse complement strand
GATCCTCCTCCTCCTCCGCCTCCTCCTCCTCCTCCGCCTCATCCTCTTCCTCCTCCTCATCCTCCTCATCCGCCTCATTCTCCTCGATCCCTTTGTCCTAAAAATAACTCCTCCTTTCGCTCCCCGGGGACACTTTTTAGGGCGGGCCGGGCATTTCGCCTGAGACTTCCTCACCATATGACTCTGAAGCCTACACATTGGCAACAATTTCCTCCCCCTCCTCCTCCTCCTCCTCCTCCTCCTCCTCCTCCTCCTCCTCCTCCTCCTCCTCCTCGTCCGCTCCTCCTCCTCCTCGTCCTCATCCTCCTCCTCCTCCTCCTCCTCCTCCTCCTCCTCCTCCTCCTCCTCCTCCTCCTCCTCCTCCCCCTCCTCCTCCTCCTCCTCCTCATCCTCCCCTCCTCCCTCTCCTCCCCTTCCTCCCCCTCCTCCTCCTCCTCCTCCTCCTCCTCCTCCTCCTCCTCCTCCTCCTCCTCCTCCTCCTCCTCCTCCTCCTCCTCCTCCTATTCCTCCTCCGCCTCCTCACCATCCTCCTCCTCATCCTCCTCCCCCTCCTCCCCGTCCTCCCCCTCCTTCCCCTCCGTTTCCTCCTCTCCCCCCACCCCCCCCTCCTCCTCGTCCTCCTCCTCCTTCTCCTCCTCCTCCTCCTCCTCATCCTCCTCCTCCTCCTCGTCCTCATCGTCCTGGTCGTCCTCCTCGTCCTGCTCCTCCTCCGCCTCCTCCTCCTCCTCCTCCCCTTGCCTTGATAAAAACAGATCCTCCCTGTCGACGTGTCGGTAGGGCGGGCACGGCGTTTCGCCTGAGATTTCTCACCACGTATGACCACGAAGCTTGAAAAGGTGCAACAACTTGACGGGTGGAGGGTGGGCAGTTTTTTGTGGCTCTCGCCTTAGCGCCGCGCACAAGCGCTTCACGGATGAGAGCGGCTCGTTTTCGAAATGTGGTTCTCGTCTTAGCGCGCCGTGCGAGTTACAGTTGAAAGTCTGCAATAGTTGCAAGGGTGGAAAGCGGGCAGTTGTCAGAATGTGGTTCTCGCCTTAGCACCGCGCACATTCGCCTTAAAAGTGTGCAACCGCTTCAAGCATGAATGGGGGCTCTGTTTTCAAAATGTGGCTCTCGCCTTGGCGCCGCGCACATGCGTCTCAACATTCGCAAGCGCGTCACGGATGAGGGCGGCTCGTTGACGAAATGTGGCTCTCGTCTTAGCGCCGCGCATGTTACATTTGAAAGTCAGCAATAGTTGCAAGGATGGAGGGCGGGCAGTTGTCAGATTGTGGCTCTCGCCGTAGCACCGCGCACATTCGCCTTAAACGTGTGCAACAGTTTCAAGCATGAATGCTCTGTTTTCGAAATGTGGCTCTCGCCTTAGCGCAGTGCGCATTCCTTCTGAAAGTCGACAATCGTTGCAAGGATTCGCATGGTCGAAGTCCCAGGAATGGTGTTCTGGTAAGATTTAGGATTGTCGGAATTGAAGTTCCAGGACCGGTGTTCTAGCACGACTTCGGATTGTCAGACGGTTGCCTTCCAATAGGGCATTCCCTGCAATGGGAATACACTTGGCTAGTGCCCCATGAAGAAGAACATTGGAGGGAGAATTGATTGAAACATCGTTGATGCGTCTTGAGTTTACACTGGTACTCCTCCTCCTCCTCCTCATTGCCGCCACCTCTCCCCCCCGCATCTCTCCGTCTTCCTCACTGAGGGCAAACATGGCGGCACCAAGCCCATGGAATACAAACATAACGAATGCAACAACTGTTGCTCACTGAACGCGCTTGTGCAATGAAGGCGCTTGTACACCAACTGCAAACAATAAACATAAAATCACAATATGGGATCACCTTGAAACACGCGCGTTTTAACACATGTTCGTCTTTAGTTTGGTAGTCCCCGAACGTGGTGGTGACAACAAACGGCGGTGAGTCTCAGGCGATTTGGTGTCACCACCCGGTTGGGGGACTCGCGTGCATTTTCGAGGATGTCCCAAACGCTGGTGGCTCCAGGAGTCACAAAGCCCAGTGGTGACCCCGTGTTCCAACACCCGGCGTCGACTTCTGTGGGATTCCAAGTCACCACCTGATATCTCACCACTTGGTTTGGGGGCTCCCAATTAGTGCGCGCATTGCCTCCTTTTCCTCCTCGTCCAACCGGGCGGCCTTCTAGGAAGGCGGCGGGGTTCCAAGAAGGCAGGATGGCTTTAGCGGAGGCTGCCGAAAAGCAAGACATTGCAGCTTGCCCAACTGGTCATGAAAAGACACCTGCACGGGGCAATGAATGGACAGGTTCGAACAACGAATAGGCTCAACCTTGGCGGCAACACCTTTGGCCAGACCGTCGCTGGCCAAGAAAAAATCAAGGTAAGCCCAGCTGGGCTGCGACAGGTGTGTTCCCCTGGCGCCAGGATTCGGAGCTCAACATCCGCATGATCCAGGACCTCCGACGCGAAAACGACACTGGGCCGAATGCTGACGACACCTCCCACCAAAAACGGAATGCCTAAGACATGTTAATGACAAAACAAAAAGATGGCGTGGAGGGGGGGGGCTGGAGGAAGCAGGATGGAATGAGGTGGAGGAGGAGAAGAAACATGGAGACGACGGACAGAGGCCTCCTAGATGGGCTCGGAGTAGATGTGGACGGAAGATCGCGCCGCATCTCCGATGCATTGGCGATGCATCGGCGATGCGTCGGCGATGCACCGGCGATGCACCATCGGCGTGGGTGTCCAAGAGGGGGGGGTGCAAATCATGACCAGCGGCATGTGCGCGGCCCAGCGGGGGGGTCAGGGACGTACTGAAAC
This sequence comes from Prorocentrum cordatum, assembly GCA_963575745.1. Taxonomy (NCBI): domain Eukaryota; class Dinophyceae; order Prorocentrales; family Prorocentraceae; genus Prorocentrum; species Prorocentrum cordatum. The sequence continues at coordinate 116,510 of CAUYUJ010017465.1, read as the reverse complement.
AAGAAGATGCGCCACGAAATCTGGGGAAATGTCATGGCCCCCGCCATGATATCCACCCCCCCCGGTCATCACCCCCCTCCTTTCCGCCCCCGAAGAACGGAGCAGGACGGACGAGGACGGAGCGAGGAGGCACGAGGACCCTGCCCGACCCCCCAGAGGAGGAGGAGGAGGAGGAGGAGGAGGAGGAGGAGGACGAGGAGGAGGAGGAGGAGGAAGAGGAGGAGAGGGCCTCTCTGGCGCCCACGGCGGGGAAGCCGACCGCCAGCACGAGGGCGGCCCCCGCCGCGGCCAGGGCCAGCGCTGCCAGGCGCCTGGCGCCGACAGCCGCGGCCCGAGGCGACGACGACGACGACGACGACGACGACGACGACGACGACGACGACGACGACGACGACGACGACCCCTCACTCTCAACTTGTGGAGTTTGGCTTCCTCGCTTCCGGCCCCGGGGAACAGCTCCCGGGCCGCGGCGGCCCGGCCCTGGGGGCTCCCGGGGGGAGGCCCGCCGGCGCCACAGCGAGCCTCGACTCGGAGGCTGGCGGACCAGGCACCCGCGGCGCTCTCGCGGCGGCATCGGCGGCGGCGTCGGCGGCGCGCGTCGGCGGCGCGCGTCGGCGGCGCGCCTCGGTGGCGGCGGCGTCGGCGGCAGTCGATGCCGCGAGGGGCAAGGAAGAGGCCTCCCGGGTGGGGTCGGAGTGGACGGGGTCGGAGGATCGCGCTGCATCGTCGATGCATCGCCGATGCCTCACCGATGCATCACCGATGCATCGGCGATGCATCGGCGACGAGTCGGCGACGCCGGCGCGGAGAGAAAGTCGGGCTCCACATCGAAAGGCATCCCCGATGCATCGGCGATGCGGCGCGCTCCTCGATTCCATCTACTCCGACCCCATCTAGGAGGCTTAGACACGGGGGGGTGGGGGGCGAGCATTCCGACAGTGCCCTCTTGGAAGCCTCCGAGCGCCTATGGGAAAGCGCACGGCGCATGTTCCTCTGATCTCTATGTCCTGCAAGCGCGCATCGGAACCCGCTCTGGATCGAGAAACATCCCCCCCATGGGAGGGACGAGAGGTACAGCAGGCTCCTGCCGCGACGACGTCGGCGCTGGTCTCTGAGACCGCGCGGACCACTCCGCCTCGGCAGACCGCGGCTGACCGACAGCGCAGATCCTCCGACGCCGGCCGACTCCGGGCCGCTGGCAACGTTCCACCGTGGACGCCCGCGCTGAGGACACCGCCGCGTCGACGCTGCGCGAACCAGCCGTGCGGGGCAGCGTGTCGCGGAAGAGGTGCGGATTTCGGGCGGGCTCCGACGAGGCGCCTCGAAGGCGCCTGGGAGGGCAGCATGCGACCCGTCTACGGCGACTCTGGGCCGTGCGCGGGGAGCAGGGGCGCGGGACCCCGAGCATGTCATCAGGGGGGGCCTGAACAGAAGGAACCTGAGGCGGAGCACGAGGCGGAAGGAACGTCTGCATCGCACGGCACGTGTCGGATCGGAACCACGTGCTGCCTGTCGCGCACAACGGTTGGCATGTTGTTGCGCATATGCGCGACGTATGCGTGACACAAATACTCCTCCTCCCACTCCTCCTCGGACCCCTCCTCCTACTCCTCCTCATCCTTCCCCCCCCCATTATCCTCATCCAGATCATCATTCTCTGAAAATGTTCGAAGAGGGGGATGAGCGGGAAGACGGGAGGAGGCGGGAGAAAATGAAAACGGAGGAGGAACATGGAGCAAAGAACGATGGCGACCAAGAAAAGGATAAGAGGCGAAATATGGAGGACAAGGAGGAGGATGAAGACCAGCATCAGCGGCAGCCGAAACCCCTTCTTCCTACTACTAGTGTTGCTGGCGCGACCACATAATAAAGGAACTCAAAAGGCACCGTGTGCCCACAATGCGCGTAAGCCTTGGGCAGGGCCAAGGCAGCGGGTGGTCTCGGCTCCACACCAGCAGCCATTGGGACATTACTATACAATTCTGCCGGTGCGGGTTCTGCATGTGAGCGTGTTTTTATTCGGCATTTCGATATTGGGCGGAAAGGGCGGGGGGAGGGGGTGGGGTCTGGCTCCGGAACTCTGCTTCATGCCACTGCTTGCGACAGTGCGTCCCGCGAGGGGAGACCCCACCTGCTCGAAACAGGCGCCAAAAACAGGCAAGATCTACTCCATGGGGGGTGGAGGGGGGTGCAAGGGCCGCGCCGATCGGCAAAAGTCGGCGGTGGACAAACCTCCCTTGAGTAGATAGACCTCCCATTAGTGGAAAGCGCCTGGGACCGAAACCGACGGACCTGGACCCGCAAAAATGACGGCCGCGACGCCCTCCCGCGAACCGAACACGGCCAATTCCTTGATCGACGTGTCAGGGTAGGAAGTCTGTCCACCCCCGAAAAAGTATATATATATGTATTATATATATATATATATAAAAAAAAAAAAAAAAAAAAAAAAAAAAAAAAAAAAAAAAAAAAAAAAAAAAAAAAAAAAAAAAAAAAAAAAAAAAACGATCACCATCGTTCACGACACGAGAGCGCCACGAGGCTTCCGCGGGGCACGCGGCGCGCACAACCACTCTGTTGGCCCGGCAGGGGGGGGGGGGCGCACCCGGGGCCACGGGGGGGCCCCTCCGGCAGACGCCCACCGAGGAGGGGCCCGCGCCCGGGGACGGCCCTCGCGGGGCCCTCCAGCCGAGGAGACTCCGAACATTTACGCTTGTGCCCCTCAGCTGTTCCCTTCCCCCTCGTCCTTCCCCACCGCGCCACCCGGGGAGGAGGAGGAGGAGGGAGGAGGAGGAGGAGGAGGAGGAGGAGGAGGAGGAGGAGGAGGAGGAGGAGGTGGAGGAGGAGGAGGAGGAGGAAGGAGGAGGAGGAGGAGGAGGAGGAGGAGGAGGAGGAGGAACGGGAGGAGGAGGAGGAGGATGGAGGAGAGGAGGAGGAGGAGGAGGAGGAGGAGGTGGAGGAAACGGGAGGAGGAGGAGGAGAAAGGAGGAGGAGAGGAGGGAGGAGGGGCCGGGAGGAGGAGGAGGAGGAGGAGGAGAGGAGGAGGAGGAGGAGGGGGGCACCCGGGGCCCCTCCCGCACCTCCCGCAGACGCCCGAGCCGAGGGGGGGGGCGCGCCTGGGGGCGACCATCGCGGGGCCCTGGCGGCCGACCGCGGGGCGCGGCCGCGTCGGGCGCGGGGCGCCTCCGGCCAGCGCCCGGCGCCGCCTGAGGCCGCCGTCGCCGTGATGACTGAGCTGTCCCAGGAAAGGCGAGGACGAGTACTCCAGATTTCGTAATAAAAAGGGAGGGGGTCTGGACCCTCCAAGACAAGCCATTTCAGACCTCCCCCGTGGGAGAACCCTCCAAAACATCGTCCCCAGACCCCCCAGGCCCTCCAAGATAGCCTGGAAGAGACCCCCCCCCAGAATGAGACCCCCCTCCCTTTATTACGAAATCTGGAGTACGTACGAGGACATCAACCACGACGAGCAACCCATGCCACACGCCAACGGGGCCGGCGGATATGCATTTCACGGGAATGCTTTGGAACAACTTCCCGGCCCAGAAATTCCCGCCCGCGGTTATCATGGCAGAAGATTTCTGGATGCTCTTTCAGCGCAAGTGTGATCTAAAAAACGCAAGTGTGAAAAAAAACTCAGGTGCGACTGAAAAAACTTAGCTCCATCACACCCGAGATGCTCATCACAAAAATGTGGTTGCTACCGTACTTGAATGTTTTCTCACAGTTCCCCCGCAAACGGCTGTCACGGAAGCCTCTGTCGCCGAAGCCTGCTGGACATGGCAAGGCTGTGCTGACAGGCCGCCGTCACTGAAGTGACCTGGGAACTGCCATGGGTCCAAGGAGAGGCAGCGAGGACGAGGAGGAGAATGAACGGGGAGGAGCAGGACAAGAGGCGCCGAGGCGAATTGACTAAGCGTTGCATGTGCATTCCCATTTGTCCAACCGACCATCGCTTGAGACCGCCGCCTGCTAGCGTGAAGGACACGGGCCCTGGATGCTTGTCATAGCTTTCTGTCCTATGGGACCCTCCGCGGACCCCTGGGCTGTCAGCGAACGAATCAAAATGGAGAACGTGTCCTGGGGCAAGCCCTGGGGGCTGGGACCCATGTCCCTCGGCTGGGGGCCCCTTCCTTCCCAGCGACGCCTCCCTGGCCGCCCGCGTCGTCCTGGGACCTCCTCACGCCGTCAGAAACCGCGACGGAAGGGGGCCGCCTTCGGACCCGAGGGACCGTCAGCAGGGCCGGCTGGGAAGGGGTTCGGGCGGTGCCCGCACCCCGGAAACACCATGACGCCGGACGTACGGGTCGCCGTCCTTCCCTCTTGCCGCGCTCCGCCTGCGTGCGTTGGGAAGGCACGCATCCTGCCAGCACAGATCGGCAAGAGACATGGCCCCAGTAAGCGCGGCCCCCACATCAGGCGCTCCTGACAAGCGCGCCTCCGCCTCCCCCCCCCACCCTGGCGCACGATGCTGGCGGCAAAGCGCGCCCACGCGGCACCGAGGCCCCGCCCGAACTCTCCCACGGCAACGAAACCTTCACTGGGCGGGAAGACGGGAGGGGGTGCACAAAGGGTTCTGGCGGGAACTCTTCCTCCTCCTCCTCCTCCTCCTCCTCCTCCTCCTCCTCCTCCTCCTCCTCCTCCTCCTCCTCCATCCCGGATCTTGTGGCAGCGAGGTCTTCAGACGCAGCCGTCCTCCTCCTCCTCCTGCATACTCTCCTTCGTCGCACCCAAGGCCAGTCGGAAAGGCAGGCCGGGCGTTTCGCCTGAGACTCCCGTTGAATCGATGCGCATCAAGCTGAAAAACTGGCAACAGCTTCACAGATGGATAAGGGGTCGCTTCATCAGTGTGGCTCTCGCCTTAGCACTGCGAACAGTCGTTCCAAAACATTGCAAAAGCTTCACGAATTAAGGGTGGGTCGTTTTCAATATGTGGCTCTCCCCTTAGCACCGCGCGCATTCGTTTTAAAATTCATAGGAATTTCACAGATGAAAGGCGGCTCGTTTTCAAAGAATGATTATCGCCTTAAGCCACGCACTATCGGTTTGGGTCGTTTTCAAAATGTGGTTTACGCCTTAGCGCCGCGCACATTCGCTTCAAACAGTCGCAAAAGCTTCACGGACTGAGGACGGTTCCTTTTTAAAAGGTGGCTCTCGCCTTAGCGCCGCGCATATTCGTTCGAAGCAGTTGCAAGAATGTCACTGATTCATATGGCTAAGATACCAGTAACGGCGTGTTTTAAACGATTCGTGATTGTCAGGACGCAACAGCTATGTTGAATCGCAATGTTGACATCCCAGGGATGGTTTTCTGGCGGTTCAGGACCGTCAAGACGCAACAAAACACGCTGACTCGAGGCGTTGAAATCCTGACAAAGTGTTCTGGCACGCGTCTGGATTTTCACACGGATGTCCCACAACGGGGCACTTCCCTCGGTGGAAATAAGTCCTCGTAGGGGTCTATGGAGGGAGAGCTTGTGGGGACGGTGTACTCCAACATCGTTGATGAGTCGTGCGTTTACCATGGTACTCCTCCTCCTCCTCCTCTTCCTCCTCCTCCTCACCCTCCTCCTCCTCCTCCTCATCCATCTCGTCCTCCTCCTCCTCCTCCCTCCTCCTCCTCCTCCCCCTCCTCCTCCTCCTCATCCTCCCCCTCCTCCACCTCGTCCCCCCCTCCTCTTCCCCTCCTCCACTCCTTTTCCTTATACATAACTCCTCCGTGTCGCACCCCGAGGCTGGTCGAAGAGGCGGGCTGATCATATCGCCTGAGACTTCTTCACCACTTATAGCCCTGAAGCTTGGAATTCGGCAACAGCTTCACAAATAGAGGGCGGGTGGTTTTCATAATATGATGATCACATGAGCGCCGCGCACATTCGTATCAAAATTTGAAAGAGCTTCACGGGTTGAGGACAGGTCGTGTTCAAAATGCGGTTATCGCCTTAGCACAGCGCACAATCGCATTAAAACATGAATCAGCTTCACAGATTGAGGGCGGGTCGTTTTCAACATGTGGTCATGGCCTTAACGCCGCGCACATTCGCTTTAAACATTCGCAAGACCTTCACAGATTGAGGGCGGTTCGTTTTCAAAATGTTGTTCTCGCCATGGCGCCGCGCATACTCGTCTTAAGCATTTGCAAATAGATTCACGGTTTTTCCCATGGTCAATGTGCCCGCAAGTGTTTTGGAAAGACTCGGGAATGAAGGCGCATCAGTTACGTTGATTCGCGGTGTCGGAATCCCAGGAATGGTGTTCTGGCACGGTTCAGGATCGTCAAGACGCAACAGTAACGCTGACTCGTGGCGTTCACATCCCAAGAATGGTTTTTTAGCACGCGTCTGGATTTTCACACGGATGTCCCCCAACATGGCACTTCCCTGTGGAAATTAATCTTTGTACGGGCCTAGGAAGAGGGAGGTTGCGGGGAAGGTGGATTACAATATCATTGATGAGTTTGGGGTTCACTTTGGTCCTTTCCACCTCGTCCTCCTCCTCCTCCTCCTCCACCTCCTCTTCCTCTTCCTCTTCCTCCTCTTCCTCCTCCTGCTCCTCATCCTTCTCCTTTTCCTCCTCCTCCTGCATTCTTGCTCCTGCTTAACAACTCCTCCCCCCGAGGCCAAGCGGAAGGACGGGCCGGGCATTTTGCCTGAGACTTCCTCACCATCACGAGCCTCAAGCTGAAGCAAGACAAACAGTTTCACACATGAGACGCGGATCGCTCAACAAATATGGCTGTCGCCTGGGCGCCGCGCGCACTCGTTTCCAAAGGTTGCAAGACCTTCAAAGATGAGGACAAGTCGTTTTCAAAGTGTGGTCCCCACGTTACCGCCGCGAAGACTCCTTTAGGGCGGCTCGCTTTCGAAATGTGGTGTTCTGGAGAGATTCAGGACCGTCAAGACGCGACAATCAGGTTTATTACTCGTGGCGTTGAAATCCTGGGACCAGGTTATTCTGCACGTCTCCGGATTTTCACACGGACGTCCCCCAGCGGGGCACTTCCGTCAGTGGAAAGGAGTACGTATCTGCAGGGGCCTCTGAAGAAGGAGTTCGGAGGGAGGGTGTCTTCCAACGTCGCCGCGGGCAAGGGCAAGGGCAGCAACGGCACCGACAGCGAGGGCGGCAAGGTCGACCCTGGCGGTCAGCGTTGACTGGGTTCCGACAGGTATGGCGAGAAGGGGACGGTCGTGGACAGCACGATGTTCTGTTCCTCACATGTTTCGCCGTCCGTTGGGACTTCGGCGGCATCAAAAGCTAACTTCATGTTCAGCACTCTCTTCCATGCGAATGCTACGTCTCTTGGGGACGAGGCGTGGGAACATGTGATGGAGGGCAAATACGACTACGTGAGCGTCGTGGAGACACGCACCAGCGAGTCATCGTGCAAGCAGTGAGATAAGACGGCCAGGGCTGCTGGCTGTCGTAGTTTGACTCATCATGCTCGGTCCCGAACCCAGAAGGTTGCGGCTCCCATGGCCGAGAGGGCCAACGAGGGCGGCGAGTGCTTCGTGGCCAAGACGCACCTGCAGGTCGAGTCCAGGTACAGCGACTTCCACACAGGTGCGCAACTTCGTTCGGCTGGCCACAATCAGTTGGATGGAGTTCAAGTTACACCCTGCGAAATGCTTTAGAAATCATGGGTTAAGAAATTCATAGTCTCAGAAATTGAATAAAACCCAGAACTTCTATCAAAATCTTGGGATTTACATTGAAACAGTAAGAATAATCGAGACTCTGGACGAAAACTTGGGTTTTCTTAAGCATCGCCCAGGGTGTACAATTGTTCATGTGCAAGGGCATTCCATGGCGCGTGTCACCTGCCATGGCCTGCCGTCGCTGGGCTGCACGGGTGACGACGTCCAGCGGTTCAAGAAAATTGGAGCCGTGATCAACACCGTGCAGACGCCTTACATCTCAGTTGACGACTCCAGCATACAGGTTGCCAAGATGCAAAAGTCCGCGCTCCTGTCCAAGCTCATCGGCGAGCCCATCATCCTCACCGCTGACAACACATTTCCTCCACGTGCGAGGCGGGCAAGGATGGGACCACAAACGATGGCGTCATCTGCAGTTCGGCGGCTCGGTGCTGCATCGGCAGCATCAAAGGGGTTGCCAACGTGCCGTGGAAGCCTTATGTGGGGCTGGTGCTGCAGTTGAGGTCGTCGGGGCAGCAGCTCAGCACGAGGCAGCTCGAGTTGCCGGACGACGTGCCGCAACGGGGCCGCCCTGCCACCGAGCCGCCGCCGGTCTCGAAGTCCAGCCGCGCTCGCCAGGAGAAGGATGAAAAAAAATCCCAGCGACTTGCCGCCAGGGAGGCTCAGTTCACCGCACTCTTCGGGGAGAAGGCTCCTCAGGGGGCCGCGCCTGAGGGCGCTCTATCAGTGATGTGAGTTCGATCGGTGAAAGGCAGGAAACCTGGGGGCCCTGACGAGGCGTTCTTGCAAGCGATGTGCGATGAGAGGCTCGAATATGAGTGTGATCCTTGGGCTGATGAAACGTGCTTCACGCCAGCGGTAGTTCCGATAAGGGAGGAGCCCCCTGATTCGGGTTTGTCTTTAGGACAGATCGACCTGGCTAGTGGGTCCCGCGTCCGCTCGGGAGGCGCCGCGGACGGCGCGAGCGCGTTTGATCTCCCCGATTTCAACGCAGGTGGCACCCAGTCCCCCCTCCAGACGCGAATTTAGATCCAAATTTAAACCATTTAAACGATGAGGAGTCTGTTGTGTTCTGTGTTCGCGAGGAAACCTGGCACAGGTGCAGGGCTGAGGTCGGATTCACACCGGCGGAGCAGTGACAATCCCTCCCCCTTCCTTTCCTCCTCTGTAGCATTTTGGCTTACTGATTATTCGGCGATAGTCTACATCAGTGCCTCGTATGCCTCTGGGGCGCGAGCAACAGAAACCACTCTCCGTGCGCAGCATGGCAGACAGGTCCCTCCTGGCGCGAGTCGCAGTACTGGTTTCGTTCAAAAAGCCGATCATCATTCAGTCAAGCAGCGGACGTTGCCTGTTGGTGGAGCCGTCTTCACGTTGCGCTTCATCATCTTGCTCGGAATCAGAAGCGACCAAAAGGACAACGGCAGCGCGATCATGTGCTGGAGTCCGTGAGCAGCGTGGCCGACGAGTGCCCACCGCTTGCCCACACTGGGCTGCGCGTGCGTGCTGGAGGCGATGCAGCTTGGACGAGGTGGCAGGCTTTCTTCAAGGGCGTGCGGGCTGCGACTGAGAAGGAGGTGGACTTCTTCGCCCAGCGGGCCGAGCCAGTAGCAGCCAGGTGCCAACGACGAGCTCTTTCCGCTTCGCTTAGGGAGTTCACGGCATGGATGCAGAATCCTGAGGCTCTTGGTCGATTGCACAAGACGTTATATCAAGGATGAGCCGACCACTCGGTTTGAGATTGTTTCCGATGAGTCTTGTTGGTCCACCCGCGGGACATCATAGATCACAAGGCTGCTCAGTGGCCCAGGCTGTGGGCTCCAACAGCTGGCGACGCGGAGCAGCTGCGCGAGTCTTTTCGCGAAGGTCGAGAGCGTGCCGCTTACGAGCCGCTGCCATGCATCACGGGTCTTTGCACTCGGCGAGCAGCGCATCGTATGAAGGCCAACGCCGGCATGGGAGTGGATCGGTTCTCTCCCACAGACATCGACAGGCTCCCTGCAGCAGCTCTTGACGCATTGATCGAACTGTATATGGCCATCGAGGCCACGGCTGCATGGCCGCATTAGGTTCTTCTAGTGTTGGGCACGCTCTTGCCAAAGAAGGCCGACGGGGATCAAATGATAGGGCTCTTCGCAATGTTCCGCAGGATTTCGAGCCTTGCGCGGGGGCCTGTAGTTACCGCGTGGAACGACGACACGGCAGCCCATTGGGATGTCGCCGCGCAGGGCAACGCCGCCCTTCGAGAGGCATTCGTTCGGACGTTGGAGCAGGAAGCAAGGCAGGCACTTTCTATTTAGACTGGTCCTGGGCTCTTAGATGTGGAGAAGTTCTACGACTCGATTCAATGGAGGCATCTTATACCACGAGCCCTGGCTTTGGGGTTTCCAGCTGCTGCTCATTGCTTGGAGATGCTACAATGCATGGCACCTCGCACAGTCAGACAGAACGGGTCGTGCAGTGAAGTTATTTGCCCTACGCAGTCTGTGCGGGGAGGCACCAGGTTCGCGAAGATCATGGTCTTCTTCACGATCCAGCAAGTGTGCTTGGCACACCCAGCAATGGGGCGCAGGATTTAGGTAGATGACTTGTCTCAACGCACAGTCGGGTCACGGGCTGCGGTTAGACCTCTGTTGATTCAGAGTCTTCTTCTTATGTGTCGTGGGTTGCGAAAAGTTGAGCTCAAGGCTGCTTCCAAAAGTATCGCGATGTGCTCGAATCGTGTGGATGCGCGAGCAGTCGCGCGCGTTCTTCGAGGGAGTGGCTTCCCAGTCCAGCCTCAGCGGGCCGCGGCGTACCTTGGGAGAGATCTGGGCGGTGGAAGTTCCATGCACGCGGCACGAGGACTGCGCGACGAGCGCGCGCAGATTTGTCGGAGGCGGCACTCGTTTCCGCGTGACTTCGAAGCTGGAGAAGCTTGGCGCACAGGCCGCATGATCACAAGCGCTTCAAATACACGGTGCATGTGGATCTCAATTGCTGATGTATCGCCGTCGGCTTGCGGCGTCATGTGGTTCTTCAGGCCGAGGGCGATGTCTCACGACTGCGATTGCACTGAATGCCCATCTCGGCAGCGATCCTGCCATCAGGATGCCGACGGAGTGCGTCAGGGTGCGGTTTCATAGTTGGCGCGAGGAACCGTCGCCCAGGCCCAGTGCGCTGGCAGCTTGGGCACGTACGGCTGACCAGCTGCGCCAGGTCGATCGGGCTCAGAGGTCCAGGCACAGCAAGGGGCCGATGTCGGCCATCATCACTCTGTTGCTCAACAACGGCTGGGACCCCGAGTCTGCTTTATGTTGGGCCATGCCAGTCAGCCAGTCTGGGGAAGAGGTCGGGTGGCTATGTCCAGGCAAGGCCTGGACTGGACACGCTGCAGAGGATGAACCTCTGGCTTTTGTCGCGGATCTGCAGGATAGCATTCGTCAGCAGTAGCGGGCGATGCGGCCAAGCCTTCCTGTGGCGATGGGTTGGGCAGGAGGTGCTGGCATGGTGTCTCTTCGGCGTATGCGCTGCCAACTTATCGCCACGCCAGGGACTTTGTCACCGCACGGCCGAGGCATTGCACATGTGGCCAGAGGTGGTTGTTGGCCACGCACTCCTCGAGTGGACGCAGCGGGCGCCAAAGCGGCAGGCATCAGCCGCCTCTGCCCGAGGTGCCTCAAAGAGCCTGAGGACATGTTTCGTCGAGGTTGGGGCTGCGAGAAGAACGAGGGCTCTGCTGCATACGCGCAGTCGGCCGACCTTGTTCCCCAAGCACAGTCCAGATGGGAAAGTGAGGAGCGTTTCTGCTTGAGGGTCATGATCTCATCAGCGTGGACAGCCTGCCCATCAGCCAACGATCAGGAGGAGTGGTTTGTGCCAGGTGAGGCGGCTGGCATCGACTGCATCGACCCCATCGCGTTCGGCGAGGACAGTCCGCTTGCTCGGCGATGCCAGTGGAGGGGGCGATTCGGCCGGCCCGCGTTTCAGGAGAGTTGGGCCTTCAGTGGTGCACCTAACTTCGTTCGAGCCCTCGGAGGTGGCAGCCACGGTGTCGGGAGGGCTCCCAGGGGCATGGCAGAGCGTGCCCAGGGGTGAGCTGCACGCCTTTCTCGTTGCAGTTCGCTGCTCTCGTGGACGGGCACTCTGCGTGACAGACAATGCGATGGTTGCAGACGGCTGGAGTGCGAGATTATATGTTCCCCCCGTCGGAGAGCACGCAGTTCTTTGGCACACTATCGGCCCAGAGTTTCAAGCACCTTGGCGACTGGTGGTGGGCAACGCCGTGGCTGATATCGTGGCGGGCGTTGCCGCTGCGAGATGTCGAGTGCCCGAGGATGTGCGTTTCCGTATCCATACCGTGGAGAAGCAAGCTTACCATGGTCGTAACATGTTGATTCGGGCGACGGTGGAAACGTTCGATTGCGAAGCCGAGCTGGAGAACAGTGAGGGTCCGAGGAAGAGAGGGTCTGCTCCTCCCCCGCCCACGTCCTGCTGCAGTGCGCCGTTTCGCATCTCGTCACGCGGTGGATGACTCAGGGAAGAGATGTTTTGTGTGCTGCAATTCTGCGTCGCTTGCCACACGTGCCGAGTGGATGGAGCCCGAGTGCTTTCAGCCGAGTGTTGTTGATGGGAGATGATCTGCTCTCCCCTCCTATGCTCGCCTACATCTCGGGGGGCTCGGTACACAATAGCCCTCATATACGCCTGCATAGGCAGTTCCAACTGTGGTGTTGTGCGGGTTGCGATTTTTACGCTAGTACTCACAAATTAAACCTGAGACATAGTTGCCTTGTGGTTACAAATGTAAGCCGTCGTGGGTGTACTCAGATAGATGGCCGGCCTCCGCCTCCGCCTCCTTCTAGCATTCCTCTTCCTCCTGTTTCTCCTCCTCCTCTTCCTATGAGTACTATGTTTATGTGTCTTATGCTTATCATTATTACCAGTATGATCCGTATCACTATGATCATTCGTGTTATTATTCGTCTGACTCGTATTCTTCTGATTCGCAGTATGATTATCATTATTATTATTCGTATTCGCCTTAGTCTTCGTATGATTAGTAGTAATATTATTCCTCCTCCGCCTCCTCCTTTTCCTCCTCCTCCTCATCCTCCTCCGCCTCCGCCTCCGCATCATCCTCCGCCTCCTCCTCCTCCTCCTCCGTTTCCTCCTCCTCCTTCTCCTCCTCCTCCATTCCTCCTCCTTCTAGATCACATCTCCCTGTCGCACCCCAAACCAGTTTTTAGGGCGTTTCGTCTGAGACTTCCCCACCATTTATGACTCTGAGGCTTAAGATGTGACAACAGCTTCACAGATGGAGGGCGGGTCGTTCTCAGAATGTGGCGCTCGTCTTAGCAACGCGCACATTCTTTCTGAAAATGCTCAAGAATTTCACCGATGGTGGACGGGTTGTTTTCAAAATGTGGCTCTCGCCTTGAAGCGCGCACATTCGATTGAACATTGTAAGAGTTTCACGGATTGAGGGCGTGCCGTTTTCGAAATGTGGCTCGCGCCTTCGGGCCGCGCACATTCGTTTAACAGAACTTGCGAGAGCTTCACGGATTGAGGGCGGGTCGTTTTCGAAATGTGGCTCTCGCTTCAGCGCCGCGCACATTCGTTTAAACAAATTGCAAGAGCTTCACAGGATGAGGGCGGGTCGTGTTCGAAATGTGGCTCTCGCCTTAGCGCCGCGCACATTCGTTTAAACAAAGTGTAAGAGCGTCACGGGTTGAGGGCGGGTCGTTTTCAAAATGTAGTTCTCGGCTTAGCGCCGCGCACATTCGTCATACAAATATGCAAGAGATTCACAGATTGAGGGCGGATCGTTTTCGAAATGTGGCTCTAGCCTTCGCGCCGCGCACATTCATTGAACAGAACTCGCAAGAGCTTCACGGATGGAGGACGGGTCGTTTTCGAAATGTGGCTCTCGCCTTAGCGCCGCGCACATTCATTTAGCAAAAATTACAAGAGCTTCACGGATGGAGGGCGGATCGAGTTACAAAAGTTTGACGGATGCCAATGATCAACGTACTAGAATTGGCGTTATGGAAGGATTCTGAAGGGGAACTGGGACACACAAATAAACAGGATTCCCCATATGTTCCCATATTTGCTGGGTGTTTGTCTTCCCCCAAAACTCCCAGATGCTTCCATATTTTCCTGGGAGTCGACGATTCAGTGTGTCTGTGTGTTTGTTTGTCCCTCCTGAGATTCAGCATTATGCGGGCGAACAGTTATGTTGATTCGCGGTGTTGAAGTCCCAAAAATGGCATTATGGGACGATTCCAGATCGTCGAGACGCAACAGTCAGATTGATACGTGGCGTTGAAATCCCGAGAACCATGTTTTGGCACGCTTCAGAATCTTCAAACGGTTGTCTGCAACGAGGCAGTTCCCTCAATGTACATGAACCGTTGTAGGGGCCTTTGACGAGGGAGCAGGAAGGGTTAATTCCAACATCGTTGATGACTCTTGGGTTTACTCTGGTCCTCCTCCTCCTCTTCCTCCTCCTCCTCCTCCTCCTCCTCCTCCTCCTCCTCCCCCCTCCCTTCGCCCTCTCTCCGCCCTCCCTGCGCCTTCCTTCCGCCCTCCTTCCGCCCTCCTCCTCCTCCTCCTCCTCCTCCTCCTCCTCCTCCTCCTCAGCCTCCTCCTCCCTCCGTCCTCCCTCCGCCCTTCCTTCGCCCTCCCTCCGCCCTCCCTCCGCCTTCCTTCCGCCCTCCTTCCGCCCTCCTCCTCCTCCTCCTCCTCCTCCTCAGCCTCCTCCTCCCTCCGTCCTCCCTCCGCCCTCCCTCCGCCCTCCCTCCGCCCTCCTCCTCCGCCCTCCTTCCGCCCTCCCTCCCCCTCCTCCTCTCCTCCTCCTCCTCCTCCCTCCTCCTCCTCCTCCTCCTCCTCCTCCTCCTCCTCCTCCTCCTCCGCTGGTGCCAGAACCGCCCCGCGCGTGGCCTCGCCACACGGGGATTGCCCCTTCGCGCCCCGCCCCCTCGCGCTGGCAGAAGGGGCGGCGCGGCCGCGGCCGCGGCCGCGGCTCGGCGCGGCGGCTGCGCGGCAGGGGAGGCGTGGCACGCGGCGGGCGCGGGCGTCGCGATGGCAGCGGCGAGGAGGGGGGAGGGAGGGAGGGAGGGAGGGGAGGGGAGGGGGAGGGAGGGGAGGGAGGGGAGGAGAGGGCGGGGCTAGGGGGGCAGGAGGGGAGGAAGGAGGGAGGGACAGGAGGGAGAAGAGGGAGGAGGGAGGAAGAGGTACGGAGGAGGCAGGAAGAGGAGGAGGAGGAGGAGGAGGAGGAGGAGGAGGAGGAGGTAAAGCGGGTTCACGACACGATGACGTCGGCGCTGGTCTCTGACACCGCGTAGATCTGCTTCAGCGTTGGCCGGCTGCAGCTTCTCAACTGCGAGGAAATCGTTCGGTATGGGCCGAGTCTGGGCCACTGGTGGCGTTAGTCCTCAAACGCCCACGCCTGCGTCGCCGCCGCGTCGACGCGGCGCGAACATCAAGTACACAGGACATCCGGAGGCCTCTGGAGACCTTCGAACGGCTAGTGCAGAGGACATCCGAGAGGACGCACGACTCTTCCTGGGGCAACCTTGGACACATCACAGTAAGCTGCACAAGCAACACTTTCGGAGGACCGTGCGGAATTCTCGAGTCGGGGCTGAACCCCTCTCCCACAAACACACACACACACTCGCGTGCGAGTCTTACCGTATGACTGCAAGACTACCCTTGCCTATGATATGCAGTAAGCATGGGAAGGCACTGAGAGAACGCGAGGGCCTGCCCACCGATCGAAACTTCACACCTCCTTCTAGAAGGGGGAGGGGAAGGAGGGTATGCGGAGGGAGGAGAGAGGCGTGCGATCGCGTACGCGCGTGACTCTAATTGTTCGGGGGCGAGTCGGCAGCGGTGCAGCCAGCTTCGGGCTCCTCCGCCCAAGCTCTGGACAGGCTGCGCAAAGCCATCACCGATCATGCAGCAATACCTTAGGGGCCTCGTCTGGCGCAGCTTTCTTCGCTTCCTTCTGACACTTGAGGGAGACGCGCGTGCGGGAAGTGGGCGGCTTCTCTCACGAGCCGCCTGCGATCCCGTTCGGTAAGAGCGTAGGTTGATCAGCCTGCTGCCAGATATGTGTGGTCGCAATGCTGACCGCACTGCCCCACTGGGGGCTGGTTGGGCTACGAGCCTTGCCTGGCTCACCATTGCTGGCTATGCAACACAACTTGCAATGAGTAAGGTCGGGCGCCACATCGGGTGCCGCCAAGGCCAGTATGCGAGGTGGGAATTTATCCATATCCACCGCCTGGGGACCGACGTCCTGGTGCCCCAGCGGGCGGTGGATATGAATATATTTTGGCCCCCGGGGGCCTGGCGGCGGGTGGCGCCGCTGGGTTCCTTGCAGGCCGGGCTTCTGCTGGCGGTGCGCTTCCCGCGATGAGGCAGGGGAAGCTCAGCCGGCGAGGTCGCCCCGTTATTCGGTTGCGGCCTTGGAGGGGCCTCTGTCCGAGGCGGGAATTTATACATGACCACCGCCTGGAGGATCAATTTTCGGGGACCTCGGCAGGCGGTGGATATGGACATTTTCGGCCGAAGATCAGGAAGCCCAACGCCACGAACGCGCCCGTGCACGCGATCTGGGGCACCGACGGACCCAGCGGGCAGCTGCAAGCCCCACCGGTCACGGCGGGGCAGCCCGGGATCTCCAGGCACATGAGGTCGGGGCGCGGAAGAGCAGCGGGGCAGGCCGCTGCCAAAAAAGCTGTGTAGGTAATAGAGGGGCCCAATCACAGTAGAATGTCTGAGACTTTCGTACCAGATGGTGTCCTGGAGATGGCAGACACTGGGAGCTTGAGCCAACACAACTACAGCCTCTCAACGTTGCTGCACATGCTTCGCTACATGCAATGGCTAATATCCGAACATCTCCGAACGCTTCCGACATCTCCTAAAAGGAGGTGAAGGACTCCCTGAGACCTCCGAGAGCTTTCAAATCCCCCAAACACGTTCCGAGAGCCCTCCGAGAACATTTGCCCCGAACCCCTTCGAAGACGTCCAACAGCGTCCAGAACCTTCCAAGAACCTGCAAGACAACCTTCGAGGAACCCGCGTCAGAAAAGGAAGAGGAGGGCACGACGACGGCGACGACAACGACGAGAACAAGCTAACGACAACGGCGACCATGAAAATGACGACGACGACGACCACAACGACGACCACGTCAACAATTAACGACCACGACGACGACGAGCGACGACGACGACGACGACGACGACGACGACGACGACGACGACCGACGACGACCGACGACGACGACGACGACGAGCACTTGCGCGCTCGCGCGCGCGCGTGCGCCCGCTGGTCGGTGCTCCTTCAGCGTCGTTGGCGTCATCTGGTCGTTCCGGGGGAGCTGAGCGCTGTTGAGCGGGTCCTGGACGCGCCGGGCGATCGGCCCTCCTCCCCCCTCTCCGTCCCCCCCCTCCCCCTCTAGCGGACCCTGCCCATCCACCTCCTCCTCCTCCTCCTCCTCCTCCTCCTCCTCCTCCTCCTCCTCCTTCTCCCACTCCCCCACTCCCCCCCGCTGCCCCTCGTTCCGCCTCTGTCCTGCTTCCTCCATGCCCCCTCCTTCGTCCTGCCTCCTCCCGCCCACCCTCTCCTTACTCATCCTGCTCCCTCCTCCTGTTCCTCCGCATCCTCCATCCTCCATCCTACATCCCCCTTTTCCATGTCCATCCTCCTCCTCCACAACCCTCCTCCTCCTCCTCCTCCTCCTCCTCCTCCTCATCATCATCATCATCATCATCATCCTCCTCCTCCTCCTCCTCCTCCTCCTCCTCCTCCTCCTCATCATCATCATCATCATCATCATCATCATCATCATCATCATCATCATCATCATAATCATCATCATCATCATCATCATCATCATCATCATCATCATCATCATCATCATCGTCATCGTCATCGTCATCACTATCGTCATCGTCATCGTCATCATCATCGTCTTCTTCCTCTGAGTATGATGACTTTCTTCTTATCACTACTCATTCTTATTTTGAATACTATTAAAATTCGTCGTTTTCGTCGTGTTCTGGCTATAAAAATGGTTATGCAAATTCTTGTGATTCGCATTAGTGTTCGTACTACCCGTCGTACTACGATGATTCTGCGTATTCGCAGTACGAGTGGAATTCTTCTGTTGGTTACCAGTATTCGTCATTTCTTCATATATGTAATAAAAATGTCGGTCTCCTTTTTTTCTCTCAGCGTTATTAATATATATTCAGTATGATTATTCTGCTTCGTATGCTTAGACTGCTGCCTCTGCTGATTCGTGCGAGTGAGATTGTTATTCCTCCTCCTCATCATCATCATCATCCGCCTCCGTCTCCGCCTCCCCCTCCTCCTCCTCCTCCTATTCTTCCTCCTTGTATTATTCTTACTATTAGTATTATGAGTTCAAGGTGTCGCCTCGTCATTCTTAGTTTCTTTGTATGTTATTTAAAAGTAGTAGTAGCAGCAGCAGCAGTAGTAGTAGTCGTAGCTGTAGCTGTAGCTGTAGTAGTGGTAGTAGTAGTAGTAGTAGTAGTAGTAGTAGTAGTAGTAGTAGTAGTCGTAGTAGTAGTAGTAGTAGCAGCAGTAGCAGTAGTAGTAGTAGCAGCAGTAGTAGTAGTAGTCGTAGTAGTAGTAGTAGTAGTACGAGTAGTAGTAGTATTAGTAGTAGTAGTAGTAGTAGTAGTAGTAGTAGTAGTAGTGATAGTATGATTCGTCGTAGTCTTAATAGTAGTAGTAGGAGGAGGAGGAGGAGGAGCAGTAGTAGTATTGTAATAATACATATGCGTATTACTATGATGAGGCGTATGTTTAATAGTGACAGGGATATTACTAGCATTATCATGTATAGTGTTATTGGACAGTTTACGACTCGTCGTATTACCCATTTGTCGAACTACCCCCCTTCGCAGCATTAGTAGTATTGTTCGCAGCCGTAGTATTAGTATTAGTATGGTTCGTGATTTAGTTGTAGCATTGTCTTACTAGTATGCGTGTGAGTAGTACTCTTCGAGTCGTAGTAGTATTAGTGAGCTTCGTCTTATTAGTCGTCGTATTACTCGTATTGGTATTATTTGTGTTACCCGTAGTAGTACCATTGTGCTTATTGCTACGATTATGTTCATTCGTACGTATAGTCATAATATCGATAGTATGTTGAGTCGTTTCCATATTCTTTCAAAATATTGGTATTAGCAGTATTCGTAGTATGAGTAGTGTGCTTCGTATTCTAAGTCGTCTGCTTATTATTGTGAGTTTCGGTATCACCCATATGTTTTATTCATTCTCATCTTCTTAATACGATTACAAATATCCAAATTAGTACTAATATTGAAA
>CAUYUJ010017465.1:25000-95000 GCA_963575745.1 Prorocentrum cordatum | reverse complement strand
CCATCATCATCATCAGAAGCATAATCATCATCATCATCATCACCACCAACAACAACAACAACAACAACAACAACTGCATCAACAGCATCAACAGCATCAACAGCATCATCACAATCATCCTGAAGCACCCTGGGCTGGTGTTCCACCAAGAGGTTTCTTCGTTACCTACGACATTAAAGCTCGAATTTTCCAGCACCTACACGGATGGGCGGCGGATCGTTTTCAAAAGGTGGTTGTATTGCTTTATCGCCGCACGCTCAATTATTTCCGATGGGTCATACAAATGCGAGCAAAGAGCACGGGTGGTGTTCAATATGTAGCTTGTCCTCCTCCCACTCCTCCCCTTCCTCCCCCTCCTCCCTCATCCCTCCTCCCTCCTCCCTCCTCCTCCCTCCACCTCCTACTCCACCACCTCCACCTCCACCTCCACCTCCTCCTCCTCCTCCTCCTCCTCCTCCTCCTCCTCCTCCTCCACCTCCTCACCCTCTCCCTCCCCCTCCTCCTCCTCCTCCTCCTCCCCCTTCACCTCCTCCTCTTCTTCCTCCTCCTCATCCTCCTCCTCCATTCCTTCTCCTTCTAGATAACTCCTGCCTCTCGCACCCCGAGGCCAGTTTTCAGGGCGGGCCGGGCGTTTCGGCTGAGACTTCCTCACCATTTATGACTCTGAAGCTCAAAACGTGACAACCGCTCCACGAATTGCGGGCGGGTCGTTTTCAAAATGTGGATCTCACCTTAGCGCCGCGCACATTCGCATTAAACATGTGCAAGAATTTCACGGACTGAGGGCGGGTCGTTTTCAAAATGCGGCTCGCGCCTTCGAGCCGCGCACATTCGTTTTAAACATTTGCAAGAATTTCACAGATAAGGCGGGTCGTCTTCAAAATGTGGATCTCGCCTTCGCGCCGCGCACTTTCGTTATAGAAATGTGCCAGAGCTTCACGGATAGAGAGCGGGTCGCTTTCAACATGTGGCTCTTGCCTTATCGCCGCGCAAATTCGTTTTCAACATTTGCAAGAATTTCACGGATTGAGGGCGGGTCGTTTTCAAAATGTGGCTCTCGCCTTGGCGCCGCGCACATTCGTTATAGAAATGTGCAAGAGCTTCACGGATAGAGGGCGGGTCGTTTTCAACATGTGGCTCTCGCATTAGCGCCGCGCACATCTGTTTTAGAAACGTATAAAGATTTATTGAATTGAGGGCGGGACGTTTTCAAAATGTGGCTCTCGCCTTCGCGCCGCGCACATTCGTTTTCAACATGTGCAAGAACTTCACGGATTGAGGGTGGGTGGTTTTGAAAATGTGGCTCTCGCCTTAGCGCCGCGCACATTCGTTCTCGAAAGTTGCAAAAACTTCACGGATTCCCATGATCAACGTACCAGGAATGGCGTTTTGGAAGGAGTCAGGATTACGCGGGTGTAACAATTATGTTGATTCGCAAAGTTGAAGTCCCAAAAATGGCGCTTTGGCACGATTCCGGATCGTCAAGACGCAGCAGTCCGGTGGATGCGTGGCGTTGAAATCCCGAGAACAATGTTTTGGCATGCTGCAGGGTGTTCAAACGGTTGTCGTCCAACGAGGCGGTTCCCTCAATGGAAATTAACCCTTGTGGGGGCCTATGAAAAGGGAGCTTGGAGGGAGGGTTAACTCCAACATCGTTGAAGACTCTTGGTTTCACACTGGTCATCCTCCTCCTCCTCCTCTTCCTCCTCATCCTCCCCCTCCTCCTGGTCCTCCTCCTCCTCCTCCTCCTCCTCCTCCTCCTCCTCCTCCTCCTCCCCCTCCTCCTCCCCCTCCTCCTCCTCCTCCCCCTCCTCCTCCTCCTCCTCCTCCTCCACCCCTTCCCCGTGGCGACGCGCCAGGCGCGGAGGCTCGGGGGAGGAGCGGCCTTGAGGCCGAACTTGCGCTGGATGAGACCTGCGCGGGGCTCGGGAGGCAGAGGGCGCCGCCCAGGCGCCGGGATAGAGCCAGGCCGGGAACTCCTGCTACGCAGAAGGGTATCGAGGCTCGTGCGTCGAGAGGCAGGCTTTTCCCCCATCAGTGCTCTTGCACTTGGGGGTCTTTACTCCTGGTCTGTGGAACTGGGCCTCGGTGTTGGTTCGGCGGCCCCGCGCTTGTCGTCGCCGCCCCGTCGCCGCATCGTCGCCGCCCGTCGTCTGGGCCTGGGTGTTGGTTTGGCAGCCCCGTGCGTGCCGTCGCCGCCCCGTCGCCGACTCGTGTTGATTCGACATCACCGTTCTTGCCATCGCCACCCCGTCGCCGCCTCGTCGCCACGACAAGGACTGCGCCACATTGAGTGCATCACATCGGTTGCACCACATCACGACATAGATTGCAACACATGGACTACACCACATAGATTGCACAGCAGAGGTTGCACAGCATATATTGCTCTACCTAGATGACACAACATAGATTGCGCACCACATGGATTGCACAACATAGACATTAATCCCATCAGCCCTTTGGGCGTGAGTGGTTTAGCGAGCTCTCTCTGTCCTCAACCCCCATCTTCCCCTTCGGGGAGGGGTTTACCCCTCCCCCTACCCCCTCCCCCTGGACCTGGAGAGGGAGTTCCGAGTGGTGTCAAGGGGGTCTTATTCGACGCCTGGGAGGGCCAAAAAACGACGACCCTCACGAGGATTCTGGCCCCGAGGGGGGGGGGGGAGTTTGGTGCCTCAGCTCGTCTTTGAAGCAAAAATCATTGATTTTACTAGGGTTTCGGCCCCATTTTGGGCTTCTGAGGGGGCAGCGCTCATCGTCCTTCATAGCAAAATCATTGATTTTACGAAGGTTTTGGGCTCATTTTGTCCTCCTCAGGGGGCAGCGCTCATTTGCGCTTCTGAGGAGGTCGCAAGAGGCCCCAAGATGGCCCCAAGAGGCCCCCAGGAGGCTCCCAAGAGGCCTCCAAGAGGCCCCCAAGAGGCCCCCAGGAGGCCCCAAGAGGCCCCCAAGAGGCCCCCAAGAGGCCCCCAAGAGGCCCCAAGAGGCCCCCAAGAGGCCCCCAAGAGGCCCCCAAGAGGCCCCCAAGAGGCCCCAAGAGGCTCCAAGAGGCCCCCAAGAGGCCCCACGAGGAGCCCGAACGACTCACACCAGGACGAGGGGCCCGAACGACTCACACCACGAAGAGCCCGAACGACTCACACCACAAGGAGGGGCCCGAACGACTCACACCAGGACGAGGCGCCCGAACGACTCACACCACGAGGAGCCCGAACGACTCACACCACGACGCGGGCCCCGAACGACTCACACCACGAGGAGCCCGAACGAGTCACACCAGGAGGAGGGGCCCGAACGACTCACACCAGGACGAGGGGCCCGAACAACTCACACCACGAGAAGCCCGAACGACTCACACCAGGACGAAGAGCCCGAACGACTCACACCACGAAGAGCCCGAACGACTCACACCAGGAAGAAGGGCCCGAACGACTCACACCAGGACGAGAAACCCCAAACGACTCAAATCACGAGGAGCGCTTTCTCTCCCTCCTCCTCCGCCTCGTCCTTCTCCCGCTCCCCCCACAAGGAGGATGTACAAGGAGGCGGGAGGAAGGAGGAACAGGGGAGATATGCGGGGCCAAGCGGACACACGCCTGAAAAACACGACTGTCGGCATGCTTCGCAAGAGTTGCTGCTGTGAGATGGGCTGGTGGGGATACGCGAAGCGTAAAGAATTGCACAACCTCGATTGCACCACATATATTGCTCCACATCGATTGCACAACCTATAGTGTGAACCACCTAGATTGCACCATCTATATTGGCTCAACATAGATCCAGCAACATATATATATATACAAATATACATGTTGTACCACATAGATGTCACCACATAGATTGCACCACATATATTGCACAACACCGATTGAACACCGTTTTCGTATTCGGCGTTTCGGCATTGGCCGACAGGGGGAGTGGGGGTCTGGCTCCAGACCTCTGCTTAGTGCGACTGCTTTAAACATCGCCTTCAACTTTCACATGATTGAAACATTACCGAACAGTACGCACAACAAGAATACATCCAATACTGGAAACAACGAAACGATTCAACAAGAATTAGCAATGAAAACATTGAACACAAAGGAATGATAAGGAATCGAGAAGGAGCACAAACATTTCAGGAGAAAGCGATTTACAGGAGGTGATTCACAGAAGTAAGCGAGAGCATCAAGAGGAAGAGAAATGTTGCAGAAGAAGGCGGAAATCAACAGAAGGAGAATGAGCTTAGCAAAAAATGGAAAGAATTCAGCAGAAGGAGTCAGCATAAATAATTCAGCAGAAGGAAAATGTTCAGGATTTGCATTTCCAGAGGACCTCACAACAACTGGCTACAGCTTGGGGAATGAGTTCTTTACAGCGCATCTGGCGCCCTGGAGCCCTTCTTTTCCCGAGGGCCAGCCCGAAAACAGAATGCACAGTTGCGCAAAACAATGATTCGCGTGTCCCCAGGGGGGAGCAGAAACCCCGTGCTTACCCCACCTGCTTGGAACAGGTGCCGAGAACATCCACAGGGGGGGGGCGAGGGCCCGCGCCCATCGGCAAAACAATGATAGAGGCCTCCCAGATGGGGTCGGAGTAGATGGGGTCGGGGGATCGCGCCGCATCGCCGATACATCGGCGATGTACCGGCGGTGCGCCGGCGATGCAGCGTCGACATGGGCGGTGCATCGGCGACGTCGGCTTGGAGCCAGTCGGGCTCCACATCGGGCCGCATCGCCGATGCGTCGGCGATGCGGCGCGATCCTCCGACCCCATCTACTCCGACCCCATCTGGGAGGCCTAGGCACGAATAAGAAAACAATCACAATGGAATACACACTGCTTGGAGTCCACGCTGGCTGACACTGTGTAAGGTCACTGCGGGCGCCCTCGTCTGAAAATGACGCATCCGTCTCAAAATGATGGTCGATAGCACACCCCGAGAGAGGTCAGGGTGTCGAATGCTCCGGGTCGCCGTGAAGAAATTGACACCACCACCACCACCACCATGCCTGTGCAGGGCCATCCTGGACCCTGGTGCGCTGTATGCGCCCTCCTGACCGAGGCCTGGCCGGGCACGGTGGTGTAAGCAGGCAAGCCCTCTGTGGAAGGCCGCGCCCTTCCTGGCGTCAGATCTGGGTGCTGCGGACGGCAGGTGGACTCCTACCGCCACGTCTTGCGCTCTGGTCGAGCCGGGAATGGGAGCGGCCAAGAGGGGGGTGTCCAAGCAGGGGGGGGTGCGAATCATGACCCGCGGCATGTGCGCGGCTCTGGGGGGGGGGGCTGGGGACGTAATTAAATAAGAAGACGCGCCATGAAATCTGAGGAAATATCATGGCCCACGCCATGATATCCACCCCCCCCAGTCATCACCCCCCTCTTTGCCGCCCCCGACAGGAATGGTCCATCAGGCTTGGAGAGAGCCGACCCTTGGATCCGGGCAGGGACACGCTCGGACTGCAGCAGATTACCAGCCCGGAACATGTCCCTGTCCCTAAGCTGGGCATCCGCCCCCTCACAGTGCCAATCTTGGGGATTCCCTTTAGTTTTTCGGGGCGCACCCCTAAGATTGTCATCGCCGTTCGGCGTGTCAGTCTTAGGGATAGGGATAAGTTCGAGGCTGGTGAACACATCAATCCAAGCTGGCTGTACACCCTGCGAAATGCTTTAGAAATCATGGGTTCAGAAATTCATAGTCTCAGAACTTGAATAAAAACCCAAAATTTCCATTCAAATCTTGGGATTTACATTGAAACATTAAGAATAATCGGGACTCTGGCCGAAAACTTGGGTTTTCTTAAGCATCGCCTAAGGTGTAGGGATAAGTTCGAGGCTGGTGAACACATCAATCCAAGCTGGCCGTACGCTCGGGGGAGCGCTCGGCCAGCGATGGAGCGGAGACAGAATCACCACCGCACGTCGTGCCATCGCCGCGGCCCTCCAACAAAAAAAGTCGACCACGACCTCGCGGGTGCGCTCGGTCGTGGAGGTGGCGGCACGTGCAGTACGCTGCCAGCTCCTGCTGACCCCTGTCCCGCAAGATACGCAAGTTGCCGCCGCTCGGACGCCCACTTCCCGTGCCTTTTGCGATGTCGTGCGTGTCATAATTGCTCGAGGGTCCAGGATGGTCCTCGGTGGTTCTCGCCGAGAAAAAAGGTACACCCTGCGAAATGCTTAAGAAATCATGGGTTCAGAAATTCGTAGTCTCAGAAATTGACTAAAAACCCAGAATGCCTATTCAAATCTTAGGATTCACATCGAAACATCAAGAATAATCGAGACTCTGGCCGAAAACTTGGGTTTTCTTGAGCATCGTGTAGGGTGTGCACGTCCGAGCGATGCCAAGGCAGCGTGTGCCCGTGCTGGGTCGGATGGGGCCCTGCGACGCCGGACCCGGTGATCGGGCGGGCTTCCGCAAACACTCGGCGGACACTTTTTTGGATTCGCGGGTCGAGAGCGCACCTCTTCCGGTCGAAGCTAAGCGGGCCGCGCAGAGCTTGAATTATAGGGCGACGACATCTATACATATCCACTGCTCCCTGGCGAGGCCCATCCTGAACCCAGCAGCTGTGTATACGCTGCGCCCTCCTGGCGTGGCCAGGAGGGCGTATGCACAACTCCTGGGTTCAGGATGGGCCTGGCCAGGGAGCAGTGGATATGTATAGATTTCGTCGCCCGAAATTACGCAGAGAAGGGGAAGGAGAA
Organism: Prorocentrum cordatum; assembly: GCA_963575745.1. Classification (NCBI taxonomy): domain Eukaryota; class Dinophyceae; order Prorocentrales; family Prorocentraceae; genus Prorocentrum; species Prorocentrum cordatum. Next base: position 88,313 of record CAUYUJ010017465.1, on the reverse strand, counting down.
GCTCGGCGGACACGCATCCGGCAAGAGGGAAGAAAAATCGGCGGTGGCAACCTGAGCGGATGGCCACGGGGGAGCACGGGTGCCTCCCAGGGCTCCAACGGCCCCGCGACTGGACGACGCTCGAACACGGAGACGTGCAGTGGCCCCACCCCAGGCTGCTTGCCCCTGTGGGAGCCACCGAAGAAGGAGAGCAAGGCCTGTAACAATCTGCATGTTCCAACGCAAGTCCATCTTGAGCTCCTGGGCACCCGCCATCATGGAGTGGCACAGGTAGAGATGAGCATGATGACGCGTCAGATCAGATGCAGGCACGCAACAATTATTATCGTATGTTCCCCGCGCACGTCTCCTCCCTGAAGAACCGCGACTACAACATCGTCGGCCTGCCAACTGCCGAGCCCACGACCCCCTTGTCCAAAGGCATGATTCAGGAACTGACCCCACTGGAACCGTTGGATACTTTCCCTTGCTTCTCGATGGCTGTGCTGCTGGCGATTACGGGCAAGAAGCAAGCTGGGATAATATTCGTCCAGAGCACTCACTCACCTCCTCTTACTCCTTATCCATCTCCACTGCATGTCCCTGTTCCATGTTTACCTGATTATCACCCTCGTCCCTCTTCGTTTTCAGCGCACTCCTCCGAGGCGTCCACGTCCTCCCGCTGCTTATCATCCTCCTCGTCCTGTTCCTACTCCCCTTGTGCATCCTGCTCCTCAACTCCTTCTGCTTGTGTTCCTGCTTCTCCTCCTCCTCCCCGTCGGCATGCTCCTTCGCGAGGTGCTTCAGGGATTACGGTACCTGTCTGTCCCCCGCAGTCGATTGCCCCGTAAACAAAATGTGGGAATTGTCTTAGCAGTCTCCAAGTGCAGCTTCGGTCAAACAAGTGAGCGACAAGCTGTTCCTCGATCAGTGTCGTTGGTCGAGGTGCTATCGCGAAGTGCGGCTACATCCGAAGTCTCCTGCGCCTGATCTCGACCGCCGCCAAGTTCCCTTCGAGGGCGAGGCGGCGAGAGAACAAAGGCGCAGGCGTTGTGGATGCCATGGCAATGGACACCCTAACAATCCTGTCATTGAAATGTGTTCCAAAATGTTAGAAAATGAATATCGTTCAACCGATCCCCATCCCCAGCGGAGTGGCCTGGGCCCCACTGGCCGATTTACCCCCCTAGATGGGGACATGGGTCGTTGCCTTCGGGTTTCGAGGGTGTATCCCCAACCGGGGTGATAATTAGGTGGAGGTCTCGAAGCGGATGGGGATGGGGATGGGGATTGGTTAAACGATAACGAGAAAAATGTTCTAAAAATGTTTAAAACATGCTGCTTACGTGCTTAGAATATGTTTACAAGTGGAAATGTTTGGGCAATATGCTTCCTCTCCATTGATCGTCCTCCACAGCGCAGGCGCAGGCTGAGGTCTTGTCGCTCTTCCAGCAGGCGCTGTCCAAGTCGGAGGCGTCCGAACTCGAGGCCGCGCTGGCCGCCCAGAGAGCACGGAACGGGTCCGTGGCGACCCCGGCACGGGCCGCCCCAGAAACACGGATCGACGCCATGGCGACGCCGTGCACGGCCGCCGAGGTCGACCAGGTAAACAAAACAGACGGAGCTTACAGTGGAGGCCAGTCCACAAGAAACCTTCCACGAGAGACCCAACACCCTGAGACCCCAGTGCGTCCATCGATTGTTTGGTGTGGTAACGTCACGCTGTCGATAGCGAAACCATCGAACCCAAGAAGACCAGGGCACCCTGAAGGCAAGCAGGGTGTTTCTTAGCATGGGTCGCCAACCCAACCCTGGGGCATGCGAAAAGGATGCGTCCGAATGGCCCTCTCGGGGTGTGTCCCAAGGTTTCCCTTCTTTTCCGAACGGCTTCAATTTTTCGTCGAAAAAACGGGGGCTGGGGGAGAACAATCGCCTGCGACCACCGCGAGCGGCTGTCGGTATCGCGAAGAATGATGCTTGGTTCGAAGAGCTCAAGAACGGGGACTGCGAGGAGACCGGCAAGGCCTCATTGCGAGCCCTGTTCACAGCCCGAATCGGAGCACGCTCAAGGAGTAGGATCCGGAGTGGAAAAAGTTCCTGGGCCGTGCCAGGCAAGCGCACCCCAGCGTCCAGGAGCGCATGCACCAGAAACGCAAATCCACATGCGGCCACGCTGCAGCGGGCGGCGCGAGCGCTGCAGGCGCTTCCCCCGCACCGGGCGACATCAGCGGCGGCGCGGCGGCGGCCAGCGCTGAGCAGGCTCGGGCACCCCAGCGTAGGGGGCTGCCCGCGAGGAGGAGCTCAAGCGCGAGGTCGATCGCCTGTCCCAGGCGAAGTTCCAGGCTCCGAAGGGCGGTCGACGGTGTCACCGCTGCCATGGGCCACGGCAAGGCCGAAGGCGTTGGCGTTTCAGGTGCTGCTGCACCAGCGGCGCCCAGCTCTTGACTGTCATCGGCTTCGCGTGCTGCGATGGCCCAGCATACGCCAAGAAGCTTGTTGGGTGCGAGCCGCGCGCGGGGACGGCTGATGGGGCCCGTGAAACAACGCGCGACCCGTCTGTGAGAAGTCGCAACCAAACCTCATGTCCCACACAAAACCTTAACAGCGGCGGGTTTGGATGCCGCAGATCTGAGTTCCGTCCGCCACCTGAATTGATCTAATAGCATACACCCTGCGAAATGCTTAAGAAATCATGGGTTAAGAAATTCATAGTCTCAGAAAGTGAATAAAAACCCAACATTTCTATCAAAATCTTGGGATTTACATTGAAAAGTTAAGAATAATCGAGACTCTGGCCGAAAACTTAGGTTTTCTTAAGCATCGCCTAAGGTGTAGCGACAAACAAAAACAATAAGAACATCATATGAACAGGATCCGTGGTAAAAAAAACTGAAATCTGATCCAGAGCTCGGCGGCGAGCCCAGGGTTGAAGTGAGAAGGAGAAGGCCTCCTCGGAAGCCTCGGAAGTCCCTGGGCCTCCTAAGAAACGCCCCGGCTTCCCCCTACGACACGGAAAACTTCTCGGAAGGCCGGAGGGCTTCTGAGAAGCCCCGCCGCCTTCTGAGAAGGCCTTCTCCTTCTCGCTTCCCCACAGGGCCCGCCGCCAAAAAACATCCGAAGCGGGCCCGCGCGGAGGCTACCGCAACACAATTCCAAACCGTATTCGGATCCGCTCTCACGTCATTGGATCCGTCAAGATTTATGTCATGCGCGCTGGAGCAAGAGCTGAAGGCACCATGTCCAGGCCCCAAGGGAAAAACTTTCACCCTGAGGATGTAATCGGAGACGTGCGCAGGCTCCCAGCTGCTCGACGCTGTCGACACATACGAGGGCCTCCCAGTACGTTGGTCAACTACCTTCTCAATGCAGGCTGGCACCCTGACACCCCTGTTTTTCGTGGACCATTCTGGATAACAGTGGCAGCTTGAACTTCAGTGCACGTACACTCACAGGCCACGCACGCTGCTTCAAGAATCACTCCAGAGCCAGCTAGTTCGGGCATGGCAGACGGCATATGAAACTACTCGCACATAAAACTTCTTCCTCAATTCAAAAAGGCTCATGGCGGTAAAACGTCTTGCAGGATTGATGCTCGCCGCCGCCACAGGAGCCCAGTGCCACTAGGCTCGTCGTCAAACGCGCGGCCAGCAGCAAATACTGAAACGATGCCCAAGATGCCACCAATGCGTCGAGACTGGGGCAGGAGCGACCACCCGCAAGATCCAATGAGCGAAGCAGTGCCATCTAAGATCTCCTGCCCAGGGCGAGGCCGAGGCGTGGGAACGGAGAGGGGGGCCCTGCTGCCACGGCCGCGAGTCGAGGCCGAAGCCCCCCCCCCTTTCGGGTGAAGATCGGCACTGCTCGGACGAATCCCGGATGCGAGCGGAGGACAGAGTGACGCACCGCCCTCGCCTGCGACGCGGTGGTCGTGGGCTCGCGCTCTCAGGGCGGTTCGACGGTAGCATCTGGGGACCCCTTCCAGGTGAGCGGCCAACCCTCGTGCGAAGAGAGTCGCCTGGTCTGTGGGCAGGGCTCCGTGAGAGCGATGGGCACCTGACACCCGTCACCGGCAACTCCGCCGTGAGTACGGGCTGGAAGAAGCAGAAATGCAGGCAATGAACAAGCAATGGTGCTGATGTGTAGTGGCGTATCGGTGTTGAGCTGCATCGCGAGAAGCCAATCTAAGCTGCACCGCGTCGTCTACCAACTCGCACTCAGAAGCTGAGCAGGTGAATGTGGAGCGCTGGCCCTCGCCTCCCCATCCTCGGCAACACCTGTGCTGACACGCTTGCCGCGGGTGGAGCACTTGGCTCTTGTTCTACGCGTACGCATCCTGCAGAAAACGCTCGAAGCCTTCCAGGCCGAAGAATACCTCGCAACATCCGAGGGCACCAGCGACACAGACGCCGGGCTCCCCAGGTGGTTAGACCCCCAGCTGCCAGTATGTGTGCCGCGGTCGCGTCTCAGTCCTGCCTGAAGAAGGATAATGCCAGGAGCTACTCTCGGTGCCACGACATTACTTGCTGAGAAGAGCGAGCGACTGAGCTCACCGTATGTTGAACTCGTTCATACGCCTGGTGTAACTAATGAGTTTCCTCCTTGGCGTAGGGTGCACATCGCGAGAGGTCGCTCACGAAAGTCACAGTTGAGGTTTCACAAGGGGCTGGGGCTATGGTTTCGCAGATCTTGCTTCCCAGCGCCTTGGTCAGAAACGTGCTCGAGCGGTCATCAGCAATCGCAGAGGCGACCTGGATCATATCGATCGGGGCGTATGGCCTAAAACCAGTAACTCTCCTCCTTCGCCTCCTTTTCATCCTCAGCCTCCTCCTCCACCTCCTTCTTCTCCTCCTCCTCCTCCTCCTCCTCCTCCTTTGTTCACTTTGCCTCCTCCTCCTCCTCCGCCGCCTTCTCATCCTCGGCGCGCATGGTCCTGCTCCCTCGGCGGATTGAACTTCGCCGGGCTCAGCGCCAGAGCTGCGTCCTCGGGAGGATACGCCATGCCGGACATACTGCGCAACTGGTTGCTGACTCGACGGCGCGCGTCAAGTGCGAATGTGCACACACACACTGTGCAAGCTGACGTGCTGCGAGCGCAGAGCAGCATACGACCATGCAGAAACATGCCTGAACCTGGGGTGGGAAATGCTGACAACACCACATGGACACGCTGAGCATCTAAATCCGCCGACCCTGTCGGCGTGTGGGAGAAGTTGTTCTGCTTGCCTCGACGAGATCGTCGTCGTCGTCGTCCTCGTCCTCGTCCTCGTCCTCGTCCTCGTCCGCGTCCTCGTCCGCGTCCGCGTCCGCGTCGTCGTCGTCGAGGTCGTCCTCGTCGTCGCCGTCGCGTTTGACCTCCCTTTCCCTGGACCCGTCGCCGGTTGCCCTCCCCCTTTCGCTGGGCCTTCCACCTCCAGCGAACCAGTCAAAGCGAAACCAAAGCGAAATTGGGTAGCGTCGTAGTTTGAGTCGAAGAGACGCCCCCTCCGTTTTGATCCCTTCCCCCCCAGAGGGGGCTCCTGGGGGGGTCCTCGGGGGTCCCGGGTCAGAACACCATCCTCCCCACGGGGGGGGGCCCTGGGGCCAAAGAATGCCCGAAGACACCCCAAGAGGCCCAAACACGGTCCAAGAGGGCCCCGAATCGCCGAACAATCGGTCCGAGACACCAGACTTGGCCTCCTGACAGCCCAAGCGGCTTCCAGGACGCTCGAAAAGGCCTTCAAGAACACACCAAAAAGGCTCCAAGATCCTGGCGTTGAAGATTCTGGCGTTCCAGCCTTTTCGGCTTCCCGACGCCCCAAGACAGCCAATGATGCCACCAAGATCGGCAAAAGACTGCCTCAAGACGCTTCCAAGACGGGACGGCACCAAAGGTCCGTAAATGATCCTGGCGAAGGACCCAAACATATGCAGCTGTGAGTACCGCGTTGTGGTTACCGCTCTCGGTGGAACCCCCTATGGGGCCACGATCCACGTGAATGGTGTGCCGAAATGGGCGGGGGGACGCATGCAAACCTTGCCGCAGGTGCCTTCGGTGGAGCTACCTACGGGGCCACGATCCTCGTGAGGGGTGTGCCAAAATGGGCGGGGGACGCATGCAAACCCTGCCGCTGGGGCCTTCGATGGAGCTCCCTGTGGGGCCACGATCCTCGTGAGGGGTGTGCCACAATGGGCGGGGGGCTGCATGCAAACCCTGCCGCGGGGGCCTTCGGTGGAGTTCCCTATGAGGCCACGATCCTCGTGAGGGGTGTGCCGAAATCGGCTGGGGGACGCATGCAAACCCTGCCGATGGGGCCTTCGGTGGAGCTCCCCATGGGGCCGCGATCCTCGTGAAGGGTGTGCCGAAATGGGCGGGGGGACGCATCCAAACCCTGCCGCTGGGGCCTTCGGTGGAGCTCCCTATGGTGCCACGATCCTCCTGAGGTTCGCGCCGAACTGGGCGGGGGGACGCATACAAACCCTGCCGCTGAGGCCTTCGATGGAGCTCCCTGCGGGGCGGGGCCTTTGGTGGAGCTCCCTATGGGGCGCGATCCTCGTGAGGGATGTGCCGAAATGGGCGGGGGGACGCATGCAAACCTTGCCGCTGGGGCCTTCGGTGGAGCTCCCTGTGGGGCCACAATCCTCGTGAGGGGTGTGCCGACATGGGCGGGGGGATGCATGCAAACCCTGCCGCTGGGGCCTTCGGTGGAGCTCCCTGCGGGGCCACGATCCTCGTGACGGGTGTCCTACATGGGCGAAGGGACGCATGCAAACCCTCCTCCTCCTCCTCCTCCTCCTCCTCCTCGTCCTCCTCCTCCTCCTCCTCCTCCTCCTCGTCCTCCTCGTCCTCCTCCTCCTCCTCCTCCTCCTCCTCCTCCTCCTCCTCCTCCTCCTCCTCCTCCTCCATCCCTCCTCCTCCTCCTCCCTTCCTCCTCCCCGGGAGCGAGAGAGGAGGAGCGCGGCCGTCCTCGGGGCGCTCGTCCTTCGGCGCCGCGGCATCCTGCAGGGAGGGGGGGGGGGCGCCAGAGGGGCGCGGCCGGGCGGGGACCTCGTGCTGGGCGAGGGGCGGCGGCGGAGGAGCAGGCGGGAGAGGCGGAAGGATAGGGAAACAAAAAGTGGCAGAAGCATAAAAACTCGGAGGTCCGCGCGGATTTCTCGGATCGGCGCTGGGGACCCCTGGCGGCGCCTCCGGCGCCGCCCCTGGCGCGCTCCGCGCGCCAGGGAGGGGGGTCCCAGCGCGGATCCAAGAAATCCGCGCGGACCTCCGAGTTTGTATGTTGATGTCATTTTTCGGTTCCCCAGGAAGGAGGATCTGGTGGCAGTTCACGGGAGCCTCCCATAGCATCCTGTCGGCTCTTGCGAACCGACGCTGGCCGACGCTAGATCGACGCTGATCGACGCTGGCCGACGCTGAAGCGGCGCCATCTCATCGACTTCCAGACGCTGGTCGACGATGGTGACGGAGTTAAGAAGGTATACAAGGCTGCCACGAATTGCTACCGAAGGGGGGAAAGGATCGGGCTGGGCGAAAGGGGGGGGGAGAGCAAACGGGGGGGGTGAGAGTCGGCTCACGCGGCTGACTTTCCCGGCGCCTCCCGGCGCCGGAGGCGGCCATGCATCGGGCGACGAAATCTATACATATCCACCGCTCCCAGGCCAGGCCCATCCTCAACCCCGCAGCGGTGTATACGCCACGCCCTCCTGGCTTGGCCAGGAGGGCGCATACACAGCTCCTGGGTTCAAGATGGGCATGGTCAGGGAGCAGTGGATATGTATAGATTTCGTCGCCCGAATGCATCGAGGAATGGGCCGTTCGGTGGGCCAGAAACCAGCTGCCATGCGGCAAATTTCGTAACCCCCCCTTTCACATCTCCCCCCCTTCCGCCCGGCCCGAACCACGGACCGCCGCAGCGCCCCAACACTAGAGGCCTCTTCGATGTTATGTCGGGCGCGTCCCCCTACGGGGGGATCTCCGACGAAACATAAAGAATACCCCAAAAATGCCCCAAAAAGGTCCAAAAAGACTGAAAAAATAATCCCCTGACTGCATGCAGCAGATCTCGTAACCCCCCCTTTCCCAATCCCCCCCTTTCGTTCGGCCCGAAAGGACGGGGGGCAGGGCGCGGGGCCCTCGTACTATTGAAGGGGCCCCAGGACACACAAATAAATACCCACAAATAAAAGGATTCCCCATATTATCCTATATTTTCTGGTGTTCTGTCATCCCCCCCACTTCCCATATTTTCCCGTATTTTCCTTGGGATCGACGATTAATTGTGTCTGTGCTTTTCCCCCTCCTGAACTATGTCCAACCTTCTTCGCCTTCCTGTCTCGGCTCCGCCCGCCAGGCTTGATGTCAGTGCGCCACCAGCCCGGGTCGGCATTCGATGCGAGCTCTGCTTCTTGAATCCCGGCGCTTCAGGCTCCGTCCTCGAGCTGGCGCAGCGTCGAAGAGGGGGCAGGGGTGATGAGCGGGGGAGGCCGAGGAGGAGGGGTGCGAGCTCGAGCTTTTGGCCCTCTGGGCAGAACAGGGGCCCAAATTCGGGAGCGCGCAAGCATGGATTAGCCATCCATGGATCTGAAGCGCGGTCACCAGATCCATGGATCGGGGAGGTGCCCGACCCAAAATGCGGCCAGTGCCGCCCCGCTCGGCGGCGGAAATCCGCGATTTCCCATGGAAGGGGGACCCGTCGCAAATCCACGCCCGAAATGGGCACGGAAAGAGTGGGTACAATGCCCAACAACACAAGTTGCCCCAAACCAACAGCGGCCACTGTTGGGCAGGCGGCCTCCTGTGTAGAATGGAAACGGGGCGCGGCGACACAGACAGCGAGACCTGTCCAAAATGAACAGGAACTGCTGTTGGGCATTGTACCCACTATTTCCGTACGGCAGGTTCGTGTCGTGCCGACCCCAGCGTTGGTTTTTGACACCGCAGGGATCGTTCAACCTTGAACGATCGGCCGCTGCCGCAACGTCCTATCGTTCAACATCGATCGATTCTGGGTCGCCGGCGGCGTTCAACCTTGAACGCCCGCGCTGGGGTCGCCGCTGGTCGACACGACGCAAACCTACCGTACCCATTTCGTTCGTGCCGACCCTTAAAATCCACGTTTGCGATCGCCTGACAAATACGAGGTCGGGGGAGGGATGGTTCATAGACTATCCCCCCAGCCTGCGCCCGCCCCCGACCCGCGCCCCTGGGCGCCCGCCCGGGCGCGGCGGCAGGGCCGCGCGGCGGCGCCACCGGACAGAGGCACGGGATGTGGGGGGGCGAGGTCTGGAAGAGGAAAAAACGCTAGAGACAGAAACTTTTGGCGCTCCGCGCGGATTTCTCGGACCCGCTCTGGATCCCCCCCCCCGCCCCGAAAAGTGTATGTACATGGCGTTTCTCTTCGAATATCAAGAGGATACCTTCTCTGGCGACTGCGGCGCATCACGGCACGACCACGTCAAGTCGCCCACAAGCATAGGAGCTGGCCGGCCCCAAGGCGCAATGGACAGGCGCCGTCCGAGTCTGGTGCACAATCCAATCTGTCGCTCGCTCGGTTCACTCTCACGCAGCGTGCCCTAACCTAAAAAAGCTCAGGGACAAAGGGTAGATCGTGCACACGAGGAAAAACGAGTATTGGACCACCGTGCATTTGTCAGCAGAGGAAAGCCACTGAGCGGGAGCGCAGCGGTTCAGGCACCTCGTTGCCGATACCACTTCTCGACCACACCACTCCAAGAGATACGCGCCACGAGCTTGTGCCAGGCTATCGTGACCGCCTGGCAGCCCAGCAACTTCGTTGATGGCGCCGCCAGCCTGTTGCATTCACGCCTCCGTCCAGAGCGGATACTTCCAGCATCATCATCATCATCATCATCATCATCATCATCATCAGCAGCAGCAGCACCACCACCACCACCACCACCATCACCATCATCATCATCATCATCATCATCATCATCATCATCATCATCATCAACAGCAGCAGCAGCATCATCAGCATCAGCATCATCATCATCAGCATCATCATCATCATCATCACCACCACCACCATCATCATCATCATCATCATCATCTGTATCATCATCAGCATCAGCAGCAGCATAATCAGCAACAGCAGCAGCATAATCGGCATCATCATCACCATCATCATCAGCATCATCATAATCACCATCATCAGCATCAGCATCAGCATCACCATCAGCATCACCATCATCATCATCACCATCATTACCATCATTACCATCATCACCATCGCGATCACCATCATCAGCAGAAGCATCACCATCATCCTCATCATCAGCAGCATCATCAGCATCAGCATCATCATCATCATCTGCATCGTCATCACCACCATCAGCATCATCATCAGCATCAGCATCAGCATCAGCAGCATCAGCATCATCATCACCATCAGCATCATCACCATCAGCAGCAGAGTCATCATCACCACCATCACCGCCATCATCATCAGTATCATCATCATCAGCAGCATCATCATCACCATCATCAGCATCATCATCATCATCATCATCATCATCATCAGCATCACCATCATCCTCATCATCATCAGCAACATCAGCATCATCATCGTCGTCATCATCATCCCCGTCCTCCTCCCCCTCCTCCTCCTCCAGGTCCTCCTCCTCATCATCATCCTCCTGCTCCTTCGCCACCTCTCCCTTCCGCCGCCGTCAGAGACGACGACGACGACGACGACGACGACGACGACGACGACGCCCGACGACGCCCGACGACGCCCGACGGCGTCGATCCCCCCCGTCCTTCTGCGCGCCGGACTGCGGCCGGGGCAAGCCCCACACGCCGTTGGAGATGACGCCGTCGACGCAGAGGGGCTGGGGACCCACAGGGGAGGAGCATCCGCGCCTCCGCGCCCCCCCCCCCTCCTAGAGGATGAGAAGAGGACGAGGAGGGCGACGATAACACACACACACACACACACCTCGGGAGCTGATGTCGACGGCAATCGGGTGCGAGCAAGAATAGCCGTGGGTGCGCGGCTAGCCTGCCGTTGCATGCGATGCGACAGCTCGGTGCATGCGGCCAGCCTGCCGCCTGCATGCTCGGATGTGGCTCCCCGGGCGCCCCCCGAAAGCCGCGTACCAGACGCCACTCTGGCGAAGGGTTACTCTTGCACGTAGCCGAGTCGACACGTAGCCGAGTCGAGACGGACTCGAGCGCACTGGGACCAACTTGCATCCGCAGATCTCGTGAGGAGGAAGAGAACGAGGAGGACGAGGAGGGCGAGGGAGAAGGGAGGGGGAAGGGAAGAGGAGGAGGGAGGAGGAAGCCGAGGGGAGGGGGGGGGGGCGCGAGGCAGGAGGAGGAAGGGAGGCGCAGACCACCGCCGCCCCCCAGAGGAACGGAGAAGAGGATATCGCCCTGGAGGTGTGGATCGAGAGGGGCTCGCCTGGGCTCGGCCTCTGCGCGCTGCACTGGCCGATGTGACCCGGAGCTCCTCAGAGACACGGGTGCAAAGGGGCCCTGGGACACACGAGTAGATACACACAACTACAAGGATTCCCCATATTTTCTCATTTTTTTTTTTGATTTTCGTCCTCCCCCCCACTTCCCATATTTTCCCATATTTTCCCGGGGGTCGACGATTAATTGTGTCTGCGTTTCTTCCCCTCCAGAGCATTGACCGATGTGACCTGGAGCTCTCCCCAGAGACACGGGTGGCCTGTCGGGCGCCACGCGCGCCGCGCCCAGAGGCAAGGCGGCCTCGCCCCTCGCCCCGAAGGAGAAGAGTCAAGGGGCCCAGGGGCACACAAATAAATACACACAAGTAACAGGATTCTCCATATTTTCCTATGTTTTCTGGGTCTTTGTCTTCCCCCCCACTTCCCGTATTTTCCCATATTTTCCTGGAAGTCGACGAATAATTGTGTCTGTGTGTTTTTTCCTCTCCTGAAAGAGGAGGGGAAGCGAACAGCGACGATGCACACCTCCGAAGCCGATGTCAGTACAACGGCACGCTGCCACGCTCCAGGGCCGGTCTGCAGCCGCAGACCTCGTGAGGAAGACGAGGAGCAGGAAGAGGAAGGAGCAGCAGGGAGGAGAACGAGGACGAGAGAGAAGCGAGGGAGGAGGGCGCGGGAGGATTGGATGGGGAGAAGACAGCTCTCTTCCCTTATCAGATCCTCTCTCCTCCTACCCTCCTCGCTCCTCCCTCCTCTGCCCGCCGCCCGCCCTCCTATCTCCCCACACTCCCTGTTCCTCCTCCTCCTCCTCGAACTCACTCATGCTGAGCTTGACAAAAAGTCCAACAACGTCCTCGTCCTCTCCCTCCTTCACCTCCCTCCTTTTCCCCCCCATCCTCCTCCCCCCTCCCTGCCTCCTCCCTCCTCCAGTACTCCCTTCCCTTTCTAAATCTTCTGACTCCTCCCCACGCGCGTGAGAAGGATGGATGAGGGAGGAGGCTAGGTGTAAACTGGGAGACATATGTTGTTGCAAATATGAAAATGTAAGCTCGATAAGGCGTCATGAAACCAGATTGAGGAACCATCTAACCGTATAAAACCATGCTGACCCAGATAAGACATGACTAGGCCTGAATGGGCCTGATACGCACCAGGGCCGATGACTAATCCAGCCTCTCAGGATTTGGAATCGTAAGGAGGGTTGCAGGATGGAGGACGAGGAGAAGGAGGGATGACGGCGATCAGAAAGGCGAGAGGAGACAGCTGTAGAAGGAAGCTCACCGCCACAACCACCGCCTGGGGGCTTCTGATGTGCTGGTTTTGTGGGATGCGTGTGTGCAGAACTGCCCGCCGAAATCCTCCTCTGCCCCAACCTCCACGTCATGGTGGTGATCCCTTTTCACTAGCCCAGACTGCCTATTCCGAGTGTTATGTTGCTCTTCTGATGCGTTCGGACATGTTCGGAGGCTCTCGGATGATGCCGAAGCTTTCGGATGTTCCCGCTGGTTTCTCGATGAATCTCCAGGCCTCCAGATATCGCGAAAAAGCACGACGTAGGCTTCTGCCAGGTCTCTGAGCCCAAGGGCCAAGCCGTTAGCCCGAGAAGCCACGTCGCCAGGCGGCAGGCAGGAAAGGCCCAAATACCTCTGGCGGCTCGAGAAGAGTGCGCCGGAGACGTCTCGCAGATCTCGAGCGTCGACTCGGGACGGGATGGAAAGCTGGTCCTGAGAGGGGGTAGAGAGTTCCAGCGGCCCACACCAGGAACGAGCCGTGGCGTCGGAAGTGCGGGGGCGAGACGAAAGAGACGAGACGCTGCAGTGCGCGCCAGAGGCCGCGGGGTGGCCAGGGCCCCTCAGATGCATGTGAAGAGAGCGCTCTGGAATGGTCGCGAAGTGGAATCTCGGGAAGGAGGCATCTTGAACTGAATCGAGCGTTCGTTTTGAAAGCGAGGATCCCGTCCGTCCGTGGAACGGTTGGGCTTCGCGTCAACTCGGGGGCTGCACCAAGAGCGGATAGCCAGGGGGGAGCACTACATCGAGAGCGACTAACAAATCCGGATCCATGCCTTCGCAGCCCCCTGTACTTCTCGACCCCGTCGCAGCCTCAGAACTGAAGGTTCAGACGTTCACGACCTCCGACGTCATGTCTTCCCGACCCCAGGCCACCTTGGAAAGACCTCCGACTTGCACGACGTGGACCACCTCTGGGACAGGTTCGGTTGAGGGCCCTGGCCCTGGGGTCCAGAAACGGCCACTGGACGCCGAAATCGCGCAGAGAACGCCCGTCGTGCTTTTCCCGCGACACTGGGGGCTCGGGGCGTGGAGGAGCCGAGCCTTCACGTCCGCGTCCCCCGACGCGTCCACAGAGGAAGAGTGAGCTTCCCCTGGCCGAACCCTGTCTCGGTGGGCGTGTCCCGGGCGCCACTGGCCGATGTGCCCCCCCTGGATGGGGAGATGGGTCGTTTCCTTCGGGCTTCGAGTAGTACACCCTGCGAAATGCTTTAGAAATCATGGGTTAAGAAATTCATAGTCTCAGAATTTTAATAAAAACCCAGAATGTATATTCAAATCTTGGGATTTACATTGAAACATTAAGAATAATCGAGACTCTGGCCGAAAACTTGGGTTTTCTTAAGCATCGCCTCGAGTGTACATCCCCAACTGGGGTGCTGAGATGGTGGGAGTCTGGATGGGGACGGGGACGGGGATGGGGATGGAGATGGGGATAGGGGTCGGTTCAACGATGCTGAAACAGGACTCGGGGCGAGGCGCTCGGCCTGGACAGGAGCCCTGTCTGCTCGGGCGGGCCCGCGAAGCTGGCACGAGGGGAAGCGGCATTTGAGGAAACGGGTCCTGAACCCAGGGGCTCTCCCCAGGACCAGCTTACCTACCATCCCGAGCAGTGTTGTCACGGTCCAGGGTACAAAAAACAGCGTCGATCAGAAACCCCTTTCAGCAGATCCCCTCCTGCTATGGAAGGGCGTGCAGGGAGGCACTTCCTGGCGGCAGTCGTGCAGCGTGACCACCACGTCGACGGCACTCTCTAGCATCTTGGCGTAGTCCTGGACGTTTGCCACCTGCCCAGGGGGAGGGGGAGAGGAAGGAGAAGTAGGAGGGGGAGGGGGAGGGGGAAGAGGGGGAGGAGGGGGGGGGAGGGGGGGGGAGGAGAGAGGGGGAGGACCGCAAGGGGAGGGGGAGGGGGAAGAGGAGCCGCGAACGCCCGAGCGGCGCCCGGGCGACCGGCACTCAGGCTCGTGGAGGTGGCCAGCGCGCTCGCAGAAGGGGTTACTACATCAAGAGAGGAGCGGCACAGGGCGCAAGAAGATAGAATCGCTATGGGGGGAAATGATCTGATCCGTCTTCTCCTCCTCCTCCTCCTCCTCCCCCTCCTCCTCCCCCTCCGCCTCCGCTCCTCCTCCTCCTCCCCCTGCTCCTCCTCCTCCTCCTCCTCCCTCCTCCTGCTCCTCCTCCTCCTCCTGCTCCCACCTCCTTCTCCTCCTCTCCTCCGCCTCCGCATCCCCCTCCTCATCCATCCTCGCTCCCCCCGCCTCCTCCCCAGCCCCCTCAGCCAACAAAGAGCTCACCACCAGTGGAGCAAGACCCGCTGCCTTGCAGGACGCTGGCGAGCAACAGGATGCCCCGCGGGAGTGCACGGAATGGTGCGCGCCCCCACCCCAACCAGCCGGCGGTAGTCCCGCCCCCGCTCCTCCCCCCCAGACAACCAACCCCGACAAAAACAAAAAAAAAAGAAAAACTATTTTATATATATTTATTGTTTATATATATATATATATATATATAAAAAACAAAACAAAACAAAAAAAAAAACAAAAAAATCAAAAAAAAAAAAAAACAAAAAAAAAAAAAAAAAAAAAAAAAAAAAAAAAAAAAAAAAAAAAAAAAAAAAAAAAAAAACGAAGTGAGAACCGACACGGCTGGTGCCCTCTGAGGGTGCGGAATGCGCAGACCATCCCCACAGGGGGGGCAGACAGGCAGACATACAGGAGTAGCGGAGCAGAGCTGTTGTGGCGGCGCGGGAGTGGCGCACACATCTGCAACAGGGAGAGGGCGCACGGTATACGCCACCGACGAGCACTGCCCGACCGCGGGCACCGAAAAGCTGCTGGTGGCAACACGGCAGTGGCGATGCCTCGGACGCAGACCCTGGGCACCCCCCCCCCCTGACCCCGCATGTGTCGAGATGGGCTGACATTATGTTCGGGTGTTGCTCGAAGCGCCCCTGGCCCAAGGTGCCCCCAGGACGCCCGAGGAGGCCCCCACGGCCACCAGGGCACCCCTTCGCGAGGCCCAGAGGGCCCCAGGGGCTCCACGGCCGAGCGACAAGCTGGGGGCACCCTTGGGCCAGGGGCAGCTGCAGCGGCCCCCGATCCGTGAGGGCCCCACGGCGGCCGCCGAGAGGGGCCCAACGGACGCCCTCCGCCTCTCTGCTGGTCCACGGCGTCCGCAGGCCGAGGCCGCCTCCTCCATCCGGCTGCGGGCCGCGACCTCGGGCCCTCGGGGGGCCGGGCGGGACGATCCGGGCGGTCGGTGCCGTCACGGGCCGCAGCGAACACCGGGGCGTCTGGCGTGGGCTTCTGCACGGTGTACACCCTGCGAAATGCTTAAGGAATCATGGGTTAAGAAATTCATAGTCTCAGGATTTGAATAAAAAAACAAAAAAATCCTATTCAAAGTTTAGGCTTTACATCGAAACAGTAAGAAAAGGCGAGACTCTGGCCGAAACCTTACGTTTTCTTAAGCATCGCCCAAGGTGTACGCTACGGCCCCCGAGGGGCCGTGTAGCGCAGCATGGAGGGCCGCAGGTGGGGTGGAGTCGTTTGTTTTTTGGCCGGCGTCGTCCCTCCAAGTGGTAGCTCGGGGGCCACGGCAACTGCAACCCAGGACTCGGAGTGGGGCAGAATCTTCCCGCCGTTACAGTCGGACCCAGGCAGGAAAAACATCCCTCAAGGGCAGGAGGCCCTCCGCTGGCCAACACGCACAGAACACCCAAGGGCACCCTCCACGGGGTGCACAAGAGCACCCGAACAAGCACGAAGAGCACGAGGGGGTCTACCCTCCCCGAGCCGACCTCGATCTTATACCTCGGTCCGACTGCAACTCAGGACTCGGAAGGGGGGTGCAACCCAGGACTGGGAAGGGGGACGCGATGTGCCCGGCTGTCGAGGCTTCTCCTGGCCAGAGGCTCCCGACCGCGGGCGACCCCTCGGGCCGACGAAGGGGCCCTCGGCGAAGCGCGCCGCTGACGAAGGCCACCCTGTGGCGCCGGGCTGGACAACGCTCCGAGCGCCCTCGGTGCGAGGTGGGAATGCATCCATATCCACCGCCTGGGAACCGTCGTCCTGGTGCCCCAGCGGGCGGCGGACATGGACATACTCTGGCCCCCGGGGGTCCGAATCTAGCTGTATGTGTATACATATATGTATATATACATCGATATACACACATATAAATATATGTATAGATAGATATATACATACACATGTGTGTACTAGAACCATCGCGCGCGCTTTGCGACGGCCTTCTTGGAGTCGCTGCGCAAACCTCGGAAGCGTATAGAAATGGAAATGCGGAAACCACAAAAGAATTCGCCGGCCCAACGGGCCAAAGGCGTGTTAAGATCTCCGGTAACTGGTTAACAATGTTTCTAGTTCGCGCGCGCGGGGCGGCCCCTGGGGGTCCCCCGGCGAAAAGTATCCCGACCGCAGCCCGACCAAGTCTACCCAGAGATGGTTTTGAGGGCCATTTCTCGACACCCCTCACGAGGATCGTAGCCTCCGAGGGGGGTGCACTCGACTACCCCGCCCCAAGAGGCCAACAAGAGCCCCCCAAGAGGCCCAAGGGGGCCCCAAGACGCCGCCAAGGAGCCTCAAGAGACCCCCAAGAGGCCCCTGGGAGGCCCCGAAGAGGCCCGAAGAGGCTTCAAAGAGGCCCCATAGAGCGCTCGAGGGCTGGCGGATTGAGCGAAGCGTTTAAATAAATGTCCTTCATGTGTTCGATGATTAGGGGCCCTAGAACGCTTCCTCGGATCTTTCTTCGGCAGTGACGGGTGCCTTAATTATGGCCTGCTATGCAAAAGTAAGCAGGGGGTAAGTTTGACTAACAAACTGAAACGAATTCTTGCAATTCCCTTTTTTTCAACTTGCCATGCCTGGGCTGTGGGACAGAAGTCTCCAGGATACAGGCCATGGTCTGTTGGGATGGACCTCGGGGCTTTTTTGGCGGCGTCTTGGAGATCTTTCGGGGCCTCTTGGGGTGCTCTTGGTGCCTCCTGGGAGCCTCCCGGGAGTCTCCGCAGGCATCTGGGGGGCGCCTCGAGAACCTCTGGAAGAAACTTGGGGCCACCTTGGGGCAAAGCGCTCGCAAGGCTTTGGAGAGGTCAACTCTTTTGTATCTTTCTTGGCGCGCGCGCTGACGTTCTAGCTAGGCTGGACAGGTGAACAGCCAAGAGGACACGAAGACGAACCGGGAGAGTGCCAAGACAGCGTCAGAGAGTTCAACAGTATTCCCGAATAACCTTTGCAATGTGACCCGGAAGTCTTGATGGGGCTCGGGATGACCTTGAACCAAAAGACAATCACTGGAGTTCCTCTTTTTTTCAAGTGGGGTCAGTTTGGAGGCCGCTGGGGGGCTGTTTGGGGGCGGCTTGGGGCCACTTTTGGGCCTCTTCGGGGCTCTTGGGGGCCTCTTCAGGCTCGTTGGGGGATTAGTGGGGCCTCCGGGGGGGCCTCTTGGAGCAGGAAAGTCGGGATTGTCGATTTGCGTTCCCCCTGTTGGGCAGCTTCTCGGACCATCTTGGGGCTCTCTTGGGCTGCCTCGGGGCGCTCTTGGCTGTCTTGGGGCCTTCTTGGGCCGTCTTGGAGCCGTCTTGGGAGCTCGCATGGGCGGTCTTGAGGCGGTCTTGGGAGCCTATTCGGCCGTCTTGGAGCGTTGGAGGCTCGAAAACGCGAGAAGGTTTAAAACCCTCTATCTATCTATATCTATATATGTGTGCCTATCTATCTATATATATATATATACATATATGTATATCAATATATACATATATGTATATACATATATGTATATACATATATATATATGTATATATATATATATATGTCTATCTGTATATATATATATATCGATATATCTATCTATATATGTATATAGATATCTATACATCTATATATCTATATGTCTATCTATCTATCCATCCATCTATCTATCTAACTATCTATAAGCCTCTTCGGGCGCTCCTGGAACGCCTCTCGGACCGGGGAGCCTGGAGCGTCTTGGGTCGTCCTTTCGCGTTCTGGGGGCTCCTTGGGGGCGTCTTGGGCCGTCCTGGAACGTTTTGGGGCCTCCCTGGGAGGCCCAGGGGGGGGTCTCGGAGTTGCCCGCAGATGTTCTGGAGGTGGAGGACGCTCCGGGGGGGAGATTTGATATATCTATATATAGATATATACATATATAGGTATGTATGTATGTATGTATGTATGTATGTATGTATGTATGTATGTATGTATGTATGTATGTATGTATGTATGTGTGTATGCATGCATGTATGTATGTATGTATGTATATATGTACGTATGTATGGATAGATGTATGTATGTATGTATGTGTGTATGTATGTATGTATGTATGTATGTTTGTATGTATGTATGTATGTATGTATGTTTGTATGTATGTATGTGTGTATGTATGTATGTGTGTATGTATATGTATATGTATATATAAGTATACATACATATATATGTATATAATATATACCTATGTATAGATATAGATGTGTGTGTTTGTGTGTGTCCAAATCCACCGCCTCTGGAGGCCCGCGAGGACGAATCCCCCAGGCGATGGTGATGGATAAGTCCCCGCATCGGCCTCGGGGCACCCTCGCCGACGACCCCTGGAGACCTGCGAGGAGCTCCTCCTGGCGCCGCCCACCTCTGCTCCCAGACCCCCTCGAGCATCGAAGAAATCACGGCGGGAGATCTTGCGCTGCTTTCGGCGGTGGACAAACCTCCCTTTAGTAAACCTCCCCTTAGTGAAAACGGCCTGGGACCGAAACCGACGGACCTGGACCCGCAAAAATGCCGGCCGCGACACCCTCTCGCGAACCTAAAACGGCCAATTCCTTAATCGACGTGTCAGGGCAGGAAGTCTATCCACCTCCGATGCTTCTGGCTCCCGGGCGCCCTCACCGTGCCTCGGGACCGCCCCAAAAAAACAGCTCGGGCTGAAAGAACGGTCCTGGGGCATGGCTCTCGAGGCCTCTCGAGGGGTCCACGTGCTTGACAAACCACGGCGTCGGGGGTCTGGGCCCCCACGCTGCCGGGGGAGGCCCTGGCCCCCCGGGGTGCCCCCCGGCGCGCCGCGGCGCGCAGAGCTCCTGGAGCCCTCCGTGGGGCCTCGCGGCGGGTGCTCTGGGAGGCCGACTTGGGCGCCCGGTGGAGGGGGAGGGGGAGGGGGAGGGGGAGGAGGAGGAGGGAGGAGGAGGAGGCGGAGGAGGAGGAGGAGGAGGAGGAGGAGGAGGAGGAGGAGGAGGAGGGGAGAGGAAGGGGAGGAGGAGGAGGGGGAGGGGGGGAGGGGGAGGGGGAGGGGGGAGGGGGAGGGGAGGAGGAGGAGGAGGAAAACAGGGTCACCCCGGGCCAGGGTCGGCTTTGGCGTTCGGTCGGGCAGGTCTCCCTGCGGGGGGATCCTGGACGAAACATTAAAGATACCAACAACAACAACAACAACAACAACAACAACAACAACAACAACCACAACCACAACCACAACAACAACAACAACAACAACAACAATCACTTTACCCGAACGCTCAGTGTTCTCACCAGTGCCAGGGTTTTCATGCGACGCCAGCCAATACCCCCACTTTGTGGGGGGGCAGTGCAAGCTCTACCAAATATCCACACGACTCTTCGCCACCACCCACACCCAGCTTCCCGCCCTATGACGTTCGGACACTTCACTTCGTGGCCTGCGGACGACCGTGGCTACTACACTGGCGTGGAGTACACACCCACAGAAGTTGTTAAGCCTACGTTCGTACACCCACAGAAGTTGTTAAGCCTTGTTAACCCACAGAAGTTGTTAAGCCTTCCACAGAACATCTGTTGGGGGCTTATTGGGTCCTCACGGCGGGCTCTTGGGGCCTCTTGAAGGCCTCCTGGGGCAACCTATGGCGCAACCAGTAGGGGGACGTTTTATTCTCGGCGGCCGAGGGCGCAACCTATGGCGCAACCAATAGGGGGGCGTTTTATTCTCGGCGGCCGAGGGCGCAACATATGGCGCAACCGCAAGGGATTCTGGCCCCTGGCAGGCGCGCGAACCCCGTTGCAAGAGCGTGCGAAAGTAGCTCGCGCGAGCTCATGTAACATAAATGTTGGAAAACCATTGGTTTTTTTAGGATTCGGACAGCGCGCGCGGGTGGAAATTTTGAAAAGTCGTGCAGGTGTTTTTCGAGGACCTACGGTGCGATTCGTGTGATTTTATGATGCGCGGTGCTAAAATTCTTAAAAACCCAATGGTTTTTGGAGATTTCGGCGTGCGCGCGCGAAGAAAAAACGAATGTGTCCCGCATGGTATTATTTGACAGGGATGATGGCCCTGGCAGGTGCGCAACCGTTGTCGCAGAAGTTCGAAAAAGTTGCTCGCAAAAGCCCGTTTGACAAAATTGTTTAAAAAGTGTTGGTTTTCCTACGAATCCGCAAGAGCGCGCGGAAGGACATTTTGACAATTTTTTATTAAAAAACCATTGGGTTTTTGATGTTTTTATGTTAAAATGGTTACGAAACCTAAGGTTTTGGAAGGATTTCGTCTTGCGCGCACGAATGTCCACTTTACCTTATTTTTTGCAAGGGATTCTTGCAATTTGATCAAGTAAGAACAAGAATTTTCATTTTATAGTGTTTTTTGCAAGGGAAAACGGATTACAACAAAACAACCGGATCCGGTACCAATCCACTTTTCTGAAGCTTTCACGAAAAAATGATGAAAAATGTAGCTGCGGCCTAGGTTTTGGAGGGGGTCGTGCACCAGGGGCCCCAACAATAATTATTCTTTAGAAGTAATAATGTTCAACAACAACAACAACAATCATTTTACCCGAACGCGTGGTTTTCTCCCCAGTGCCAGGGTTTTCATACGACACCAGGCAATACCCCCACTTCGTGGGGGGGCATTACAAGCTCTACCAAATATTCCAAACGACTCTTCGCCACCACCCACACCCAGCTTCCCGCCCTATGACGTTCGGACACTTCACTTCGTGGCATGCGGACGACCGTGGCTACTATTCAGGGCCCCGCGGCCGACGACGACGGCGTGCGCGCGCGAAGAAAAAACGAATGTGTCCCGCATGGTATTATTTGACAGGGATGATGGCCCTGGCAGGTGCGCAACCGTTGTCGCAGAAGTTCGAAAAAGTTGCTCGCAAAAGCCCGTTTGACAGAAATGTTTAAAAGTGTTGGGTTTCCTACGAATCCGCAAGAGCGCGCGGGATGAGATGTTGACATTTTTTTGTTGAAAAACCATTGGTTTTTTGATGTTTTTATGTTAAAATCGCTCCGAACACTAAGCTTTTGGAAGGATTTCGTCTTGCGCGCGCGAATGTCCACTTTACCTTATTTTTTGCAAGGGATTCTTGAAATTTGATTATATTAGAACAAGAAATGTCATTTTATAGTGTTTTTTGCAAGGGAAAGCGGGGGGGAACAAAACAACCGGATCTTGATCACATCGAATTACCTGAGGCTTCCTCACGAAAATGATGAAAATGTAGCTGCGGCCTAGGCGGCGCAGGGGGCCGTGCACCAGGGGCCCCAACAATAATTATTCTTTAGAATTAATAATGTTCAACAACAACAACAACAACAACAACAACAACAACAACAACAACAACAACAATTACTAGCACGTGGGGACACTCCGTTCTCACCAGTGCCAGGGTTTTCATAGGAGGCGGGCAATACCCCCACTTTGTGGGGGGGCCGGTTCAAGCTCTACCAAATTTCCAAACGACTCTTCGCCACCACCCACACCCAGCTTCCCGCCCTATGACGTTCGGACACTTCACTTCGTGGCATGCGGACGACCGTGGCTACTACACTGGCGCATGGTTTCAATGACTTCTTGTGGTAACATCTTGTGGAAACTAGCTTAGTATACGACGACGACGATTTGAAGGGCCTACGGTGCGAAAAATGATTTTATGTTGCGCGGTGCTAAAATTCCTACGAAACCCAATGGTTTTTGAAGATTTCGGCGTGCGCACGGAAAGAAAAAACGAATGTGTCCCGCATGGTATTATTTGACAGGGATGATGGCCCTGGCAGGTGCGCAACCGTTGTTGGAGAAGTTCGAAGCACGTGAAGAAGTTGATCGCAAAAGCCCGTTTGACAGAAATGTTTAAAAAAGTTGGGTTTCCTGCAAATCCGCAAGAGCGCGCGGGATGAAATTGTGACACTTTTTTTTTTTTTTTTTAAAAAAAAAAAAAAAAAAAAAAAAAAAAAAAAAAAAAAAAAAAAAAAAAAAAAAAAAAAAAAAAAAACATTGGTTTTTTGATGTTTTTATGTTGAAATCGCTACGAACACTAAGGTTTTGGAAGGATTTCGTCTTGCGCGCGCGAATGTCCACTTTACCTTATTTTTTGCAAGGGATTCTTGAAGTTTGGTTATTTTAGAACAAGAAATTTCATTTTATAGTGTTTTTTGCAAGGGACAGCGGGGGGGAACAAAACAACCGGATCTTGATGACATCGTATTACCTGAGGTTCCTCACGAAAATGATGAAAATGTAGCTGCGGCCTAGGCGCGCGGGGGGCCGTGCACCAGGGGCCCAACAATAATTATTCTTTAGAATTAATAATGTTCAACAACAACAACAACAATTACTAGCACGTGGGGACACTCCGTTCTCACCAGTGCCAGGGTTTTCATAGGAGGCGGGCAATACCCCCACTTTGTGGGGGGGCCGGTTCAAGCTCTACCAAATTTCCAAACGACTCTTCGCCACCACCCACACCCAGCTTCCCGCCCTATGACGTTCGGACACTTCACTTCGTGGCATGCGGACGACCGTGGCTACTATTCAGGGCCCCGCGGCCGACGACGACGGCGTGCGCGCGCGAAGAAAAAACGAATGTGTCCAATATGGTATTATTTGACAGGGATGATGGCCCTGGCATGCGCGCAACCGTTGTTGCAGAAGTTCGAAGCACGTGAAAAAGTTGCTCGCAAGAGCCCGTTTGACAGAAATGTTGAAAAAATATTGGGTTTCCTCAGAAATCCGCAAGAGCGCGCAAGATGATGTTTTGAAACTTTGTTTTGAAAAACCATTGGGTTTTTCATGTTTTTATGTTAAAATCGCTACGAAAACTAAGGTTTTGGAAGGATTTCATCTTGCGCGCGCGAGTGTGCACTTCGTGTCATTTGTTGCAAAGGATTCTTGAAGTTTGGTTATGTTAGAACAAGACATGTCATTTTATAGTGTTTTTTGACAGGGAAAGCGGGCGTCAACAAAACAACCGGATCTGGATGACATCGTTTTACCTGAGACTTCCTCACGAAAATTATGAAAATGTGGCTGCGGCCTAGGCGCGGGGGGGGGGGCGTGCACCAGGGGGCCCAACAATAATTATTCTTTAGAATTAATAATGTTCAACAACAATTACTAGCACGTGGGGACACTCCGTTCTCACCAGTGCCAGGGTTTTCATAGGAGGCGGGCAATACCCCCACTTTGTGGGGGGGCCGGTTCAAGCTCTACCAAATTTCCAAACGACTCTTCGCCACCACCCACACCCAGCTTCCCGCCCTATGACGTTCGGACACTTCACTTCGTGGCATGCGGACGACCGTGGCTACTATTCAGGGCCCCGCGGCCGACGACGACGGCGTGCGCGCGCGAAGAAAAAACGAATGTGTCCCGCATGGTATTATTTGACAGGGATGATGGCCCTGGCAGGTGCGCAACCGTTGTTGCAGAAGTTCGAAAAAGTTGCTCGCAAAAGCCCGTTTGACAGAAATGTTTAAAAAGTGTTGGGTTTCCTACGAATCCGCAAGAGCGCGCGGGATGAGATTTTGACAATTTTTTGTTGAAAAACCATTGGTTTTTTGATGTTTTTATGTTAAAATCGCTGCGAACACTAAGGTTTTGGAAGGATTTCGTCTTGCGCGCGCGAATGTCCACTTTACCTTATTTTTTGCAAGGGATTCTTGAAATTTGATTATATTAGAACAAGAAATGTCATTTTCTATTGTTTTTTGCAAGGGAAAGCGGATTACAACAAAACAACCGGATCCTGTACACACCCTCTTTTCTGAGGCTTCCTCACGAAAATGATGAAAATGTAGCTGCGGCCTAGGCGGCGCAGGGGGGGCGCGCACCAGGGGGCCCAACAATAATTATTCTTTAGAATAAATAATGTTCAAGAAAAATAACTGCCAAAAACAATCAAAAGATCGTCCCCGTAGTCTCCCGTGGACTCTTTGAACCTTCCCCCTGTAGAGGGACATGCCCGACTCAAGCTTTGGCGACGCGACGTGCCCCTCCCTTCGCGGAGGAGCCACCGAGTACACCGGGGGCTCGACCGACCCGTCCGGGGCGATGGTCGCGCCCTGGGCGGGCTGACAGGGGTGGGGGGCGCTCCCGCTCCCGCGGGGGGCGGGAGGGAGGTGCGGGATCCCCCCGGTCCTCCTCCCTCGTCTTATTCGGGGATGGACAGACCCCCCTTTAGCAAAACGTGGTTTTGTGAAAACGACCTGAGGCCCAAACCTGGCGGGCGCAAGCCTGGAAAATAACGGCCACGGCGCCATCTCGAGAACCGAAAGCGGACAATTCACTAATCGACGCGTCACTGTTGCGGGTTCTGTCCACCCTCGTCTCGTGATGTTCCAACCTGACTACCTACCAGACCACCCCAACCCAACCCGAAAACCCGAATGTCGGGTGGGGGGGGGGGTACGGGCTCCATACGTGTTTTCTCGATGTTCCCCGACCCCCCCCCAACTGGAAATGGAGGGCAAATCGAGACCTTCGGGTTGGGTTGGGGTGGTTTGGAGGGTGGTGACAACCTACCTTAGTCTTGATCACCACAAGGAGCCTCGAGCACCAGGAAAGCACCGAGATTCTGAAGCGTGTTCGCGCGTCGGGCCCCGGGAAGCGGCACTCGTTCGACACCGTGTCGATACGTTCTGGGTGCTCGGAATTATTTTCTGGGATGTGGTCCCTCCGTACGGCTGGAGCAACATAACCCTCGTCCCTCCCTTTCTCGTCCTCCCTCCCACGCATCACCCCCACCTCCCAGCCCCGAATCGCCCCACGACACGGACGGCTTTTTCCGTTTCAGCGAGTCGCCACGCTGCTTCTACCATAACAACGGCCGTCCTCACTTTCACGCACGACTTTTCGAAGCTGCCCCGATCTGTGAGGCTCCTGGTCCCAAGGCCCGACGAGTGCACAGAGTCACCTGCTGTGACTTTTCACGTCGCCCGGAGGTCTTAAGACGAAGCCAGGACGAGGAGAATTTCGGGTCAGGATAAATCGAAATCTCTGAGATCTGGCGGCTCTGGAGACTGTCTCGGGCGCCGCGGCCTTGTCACAGCGTTCCGGAACGCTCTGAGAGCATTCCGGAACGCCCTAGAACGGATTGACCCTCGTCCTAGCCTAGGTCGGGCATGTCCCCCTGCAGGCGGATTTCGGACGAAAAATTTACAATAGTAGAAAAAAAACTCCGAAATGACCAAAAATCATGAAAAAATCGTCCCCAGACTATTTGCACTATTTTTGCATATGCCTCATGCCTCATGTAGAGTTAGGAAGCAACTACTGGGAGGTCTTCGTCGGAAGAATTAAGGAAGATCAAGCCCCATTGGAGCGCTGTTCCGCCGGAGCGGGCCTCGGATTAAGCGGGATAAAGCCGGATTGAACGGGATTCAGCGGGATTAAACCGGACTAAGCAGGATCAAAGCGAATTACGCTGGATTTCGGACCAGGGCCAAATCAGAACTCGACCTCCCAGGAGTTGCATCCGCAGTAGAGCGGCAGGCCCGACTGAATCCTAGCCCCGCCCAAAGGTCAGAGCCGCCTCCTGCCTTCAGGCCCTGACTCGGGCCGCCGCTCGGGACCGCCCCCGCCGCCCGGGAAGGCTCTCGGCGGGAGGCACCGCTCGGGGCGCCGAGGGCCTCCGAGGGCACCCGCAGACCGCAACCTCGGCAACGCAGCGACTCTGGCAGAGCACAAGGAATGGCGCCCCTCCTGCCCGGCCTCGCCCTCTCCCCCTCTCCACGGCCCTCTTCCTCCTCCTCCTCCTCCTTCTTCTCCTCCTCCTCCTCCTCCTCCTCATCCCTCCCTCCCTCCCTCCCCTCCCTTCCTCCCCTCCCTCCCTCCTCCTCCTCCTCCTCCTCCTCCTCCTCTCTATCCATCATTCTCTCCTCCTCCTCCTCCTCCTCATCACCTCCTCCTCCTCTCCTCTC
Organism: Prorocentrum cordatum; assembly: GCA_963575745.1. Taxonomy (NCBI): domain Eukaryota; class Dinophyceae; order Prorocentrales; family Prorocentraceae; genus Prorocentrum; species Prorocentrum cordatum. Next base: position 61,444 of record CAUYUJ010017465.1, on the reverse strand, counting down.
CTCCTCCTCTCCTCCCCTGTTGCTGTTCCTCTCCTCCTCCTCCGCCTCCTCCTCCTCCTCCTCCTCCTGTTCTCCTTCCTCCTCCTCCTCATCCTCCTCTCCTCCTCCTCCTCCCTCCTCCTCCTCCTGCCTCTCTCTCTCTCCTCCTCCTCCTCCTCCCCTGCGTTGACCCAACGTGGCGCTGGAAGCACGTCGCGTTCTCTCCCCCCCTGTCTCCCTCCTCCTTGACTCCCCTCCCTTCCTCCCTCCCCAGCCTCTGCCCTCCGCTCCTCCGCCCCTCCCCTCCGCCCCCGCCCTCCGAGAGACAGCCGCGCTCCTCCGGGCTGGCCTCGCCCTCCTTCCGCCTGCGCGGCGCGCTGGCGCGGGGCAGGAGGGGAGCGACCCCGGCCATCGGCCGAGGCTGCCGCGCCAGCCTCGGCTTCGGGAACGGGCCGGTCGGCTCGGCGTGGGTGGCGGCCGGAGCGGTGCACAACGAACCCCTCGAAGCACGCACGGACTCGCGAGGAGGAGGAGGAGGAGGAGGAGGAGGACCAGTGAAAGCCCCAAAACTGACTAACGATCTTGGAATACGCCCTCCCTCCAAGCTCCCTCTTCATAGGCCCCTCCAGGGATTTATTCCCACTGGGGCAATTGCCCCAATGGAGACAACCGTTTGAGGATCCTGGGGCGTGCCAAACACTATTCTCGGGACCCCAGCGCCACGAGCCAACCTGACTGTCCCGTCTTGACGATCTGGGACTTCAAAATCGCGAATCAATGTAACTGTTGCGCCCTGACAATCCTGAAGTTGAATAGGGCTTGGGGGTCGCTGGGGGGTCAGGTCTGCAGAAGACACCAAACGGACGTCAAGGGGCGCAACCAACCTGTTCGGTCAAGCTGAAACTGATGCACCACACCCAGCGTCAAGCCAAAAAATTGAACATAAACGAATGATTGGATATTGCACATCTTCCTCAGCTTAACGGGCGAGGCGCCTGACCACCTTGACGTCCTTCTTTGTTGATCCTGCAGAGGAAGGCGCTCTCTGACCCTCGGCTGTCCAAAACACGATTTCTGTCCTGGGAATACGTGAAACTATTGGAAGTGTGTAAGTAGAATGTGCGCGGCGCTGAAGCGAGAGCCACATGTTTCAAAACCATCCGCCCTGGATCCGTCAAACTCTTGCACATGTTTGATACGAACGCGCGCGGCGCTAAGGCGAGATCCACATTTTCAAAACGGCCCGCCCTCCATCCGTGAAACACCTGCACACATTGACGACGAATGCGGGCGACGTTAAAGCGATAGTCACATTCTGAAAACCACCCGCCCTCGATCCGTGAAACTGATGCAATTGTTTAAGACGAGTGCGCGCGTCTCTTGCCATGCGTTACAACGAATGTCTGCGGCCGCCCTCCATTTGCAAAACTGTTGTCACTTTATGGGCTTCAGGATCAGAAACGGTAAAGAAGCCTCAGGCGAAACGCCCAAGCCGCCCTTCCGACTGGCCTCGGGGTGCGACAAGGAGGTACTCTTCGCAAGGTGAAAAAACTGGAGGAGGAGGAGGAGGAGACCAAATGACGGGCGCCGCCGTCGAAGCTTTTCTGGGAGAGCGGGGGCAGAGGGAAGGGGAGGAGGAGAAGGGGAGGAGGGCGGAGGCTGGGGAGGAAGGGTAGGCAGAGGGGAGGGAGGAGGAGGAGGAGGAGACGGAGACGGAGGAGGAGGAGAAGGAAGAGGAGAAGGAGAGGGAGGAGGAGGAGGAGGAGGAGGAGGAGGAGGAGGAGGAGGAAGGGAGGATAAGGGGGAGGAGGCGGAGGAGGGAAGAGGAGGAGGAGAAGAAAAGGGAGGAAAGGGAGGAAAGGGAGGAGGAGGAGAAGGAGGAGGAAGAGGAGGAAAGGAAGAAGAGGGAAATGGAGGAGGAGGAAAGGAGAAGGAGGAGGAGGAGGAGCAGGAGGAGAGGAAGGGGAAAGGGAAGGAGGGGGAGGAGGACCAGGAGGAGGAGGAGGAGGAGGAGGAGGAGGAGGAGGAGCAGCTAGCAGCAGCAGGAGGAGGAGGAGGAGAAGGGGGGGAGGAGGAGGAGGAGGAGGAGGAGGAGGAGGAGGGAGGGAGGAAAAGGAGGATGAGGAGGAGGAGAGAGGAGGAGAGGGGAGGAGGAGGAGGAGGAGCAGCAGCAGAGGAGGGGAGGAGGAGGAGGAGAGAAGGAGGAGGAGGAGGGGGAGGAGGAGGAGGAGGAGGATGAGGAGGAGGAGGAGGAGGGGAGGAGGAGGAGGAGGAGAAGCGGCAGCAGGGGCAGGGGGAGGAGGAGGAGGTGGAGGGAGGAGGAGGGGAGGGGGGGGGGGGAGGAGGAGGAGGAGGAGGAGGAGGAGGGAGGAGGAGGAGGAGGAGGAGGAGGCGAGGAGGAGGGAGGAGGAGGAGGAGGGAGGAGGAGGAGGAGAGGAGGATCAGCAGCGAACGCCGTTGCGACGTTCACTCTGGCGCGCATTTGGCGCGTCGTCCTACGGAACATGGATGGCTGGCTTTGCGGAAGATGGAGGTGGAGGGGGAGGACCAGGCAGGCACCGTCCGCGCATTTGTTGGGACGCATGCCGATAACGTGCATCCGTTGCTACCTCCCAGGCTTGCATCACATCCAGCAGCATTCTGACCTTGGGGGCGGGGGGAGTGGGCACGGGGGGGGTGGAGGAGGAGCACCCACGAGCTATCTTGCCAGCCCACAGGACCAGACTACAGGGCCAGCCCACAGGGCCAGCCCACAGGGCCAGCCTACATTCAGCAGTCACCAAAAAAGTCCGTGCGAAACCCGAAGAGAACAAACAAAAAGCACACGGCCCCAGATCCAGGTGGTTAGGGGTAAACCAAAAAAGACCTGAGTAGCAGCCCGAGACTTGAACCATGCTTGCACTCACCAGATTTAGTTTCACGTGTCTGGCAAACCTTGTTTCTGCCACAGCTCTCACAATCAGCGATTTGACATGTGACGCTTCAGTTATCCATGCCGCGCTACGTAAGGCAACTTTTAGCTGACCTCGCACACATGCTATCTCGGCTGTTGTCTTGTGTAACGTGCGTGGCACGTACATATTGCATCGCACGCGTATGTTCTCTCACTGTCCCACATGTTGTTCATTGCCTGCGTGGTACGCACCATGATGTACGGATAAGAGCAACCGAGGCTTGCATCACAGCCAGCAGCACTCTGACCTTGGGGACGGGGGGTGTGGGCACGTGGAAAGATGGTGGTCACGGTTGGGGAGGGGGGAGCAGACGACATTCTTCATTGCGACGCCATTGCGGTCAGAGAGCGACACAATGTCGCGACTATCTTAACCCCGGCAAGGGCTATCGCATACAGGTTATGAGTTTGAATACTGGTGCAGAGGAGGGCACTCTCGCAAGTTTAGGCCGCGAACGCTGGACTCCCAGCTACCCTCGATGAGGGTTGAAGCTGAGAGCTGTCCTCGGTGAGGTCCCTGGACATTTGTGGGATCGGATGGTTGGGTGGGGGTGATGATGAGATGGAGGAGGTGGAGGAGGTTCCTTGCTTCACCCGTGCCTGGAACATACTCTGCTTTCTTTACTTGTCCATTCTTCCACAGCCGCGAGGCGCATTCCCATATTCCGCACCTGTTGCAGGGCACAGGCCTGCCATTCGTTGTTCGAAACATCACATGTTTTCACCTAAGGTATGCTTAACGTAAACGGGAGGAGGAGGAGGAGGAGGAGCAGGAGGAGGAAGGGGGGAGGAGGGAGAGGGGGAAGGGGAGGGGGATGAGGAGGAGGCGGAGGAGAAGCAGGACTAGCTAGGTGCGTTCGCATCATATCTGACGTCCTACCCCTCCCTCCCATCCCCTGCCATGGCGTAGATCTCCTCTCTCTTCGCACAATATGATACCGTAGCATGGCATAGCATTACATGGCATAGCATGGTGTCGAATATCAACGCGTAGCATGACATAGCATGGCGTGGCGACGCCCCAAAGTAGGGGGGGCTTATGTGGCCGAAGAACAAAACGAATTGACACCGAATGTGGAATCACTTCCGATGGTTTCTTCGGGAGGCCATTTCCTAGACTTTGGGGCCGATTTGGAAAGAAAAAAAAAAAAAAACATGCCGTGGCATGGCACTGGAAATGATGACGCCAGCGCTGCAGCGGGAGCACGATTCGGAACGAGCGGTCGCCCGAAAATGAGGCCGGCGCTTCAGCGAGAGCAGCATTTTGGGTGGACTAAACAACAATAACAACAACAACAACAACAGCAACGGCAACAGCAACAGCAGCAGCAGCAGCAGCAGCAACAACAACAACAATCATTTTACCCGAACGCGCGGTGTTTTCCCCAGTGCCAGGGTTTTCATACGACACCAGGCAATACCCCCACTTCGTGGGGGGGCATTACAAGCTCTACCAAATATCCAAACGACTCTTCGCGACCACCCAAACCCAGCTTCCCGCCCTATGACGTTGGGACACTTCACTTCGTGGCGTGCGGACGACCGTGGCTACTACACTGGCATGGGGTACACACCCACAGAACTTGGTCACTTATTCGGGGCGCGCATGTGCCCAGCATGGTGCAATTGTGCATTGTGCGCGCGCAAAAAACGAATGTGTCCCGCATGGTATTATTTGACAGGGATGATGGCCCTGGCAGGTGCGCAACCGTTGTCGCAGAAGTTCGAAAAAGTTGCTCGCAAAAGCCCGTTTGACAGAAATGTTTAAAAAGTGTTGGTTTTCCTACGAATCCGCAAGAGCGCGCGGGATGAGATTTTGACATTTTTTTGTTGAAAAACCATTGGTTTTTTGATGTTTTTATGTTAAAATCGCTCCGAACACTAAGCTTTTGGAAGGATTTCGTCTTGCGCGCGCGAATGTCCACTTTACCTTATTTTTTGCAAGGGATTCTTGAAATTTGATTATATTAGAACAAGAAATGTCATTTTATAGTGTTTTTTGCAAGGGAAAGCGGGGGGGAACAAAACAACCGGATCTTGATCACATCGAATTACCTGAGGCTTCCTCACGAAAATGATGAAAATGTAGCTGCGGCCTAGGCGGCGCAGGGGGGCCGTGCACCAGGGGTCCCAACAATAATTATTCTTTAGAATTAATAATGTTCAACAACACCAACAACAACAACAACAACAACAACAACAACCACAACAACAACAACAGCAACAGCAACAGCAACAGCAACAGCAACAACAACAACAACAACAGCAACAGCAAATGCAACAGCAACAACAACAACCACAACAACTACAACTACAACTACAACTACAACTACAACTACAACTACAACTACTACTACTACTACTACTACTACTACTACTACTACTACTACTACAATTACTAGCACGTAGGGACACTCCGTTCTCACCAGTGCCAGGGTTTTCATAGGAGGCGGGCAATACCCCCACTTTGTGGGGGGGCCGGTTCAAGCTCTACCAAATTTCCAAACGACTCTTCGCCACCACCCACACCCAGCTTCCCGCCCTATGACGTTCGGACACTTCACTTCGTGGCATGCGGACGACCGTGGCTACTATTCAGGGCCCCGCGGCCGACGACGACGGCGTGCGCGCGCGAAGAAAAAACGAATGTGTCCCGCATGGTATTATTTGACAGGGATGATGGCCCTGGCAGGTGCGCAACCGTTGTTGCAGAAGTTCGAAAAAGTTGCTCGCAAAAGCCCGTTTGACAGAAATGATTAAAAAGTGTTGGGTTTCCTACGAATCCGCAAGAGCGCGCGGGATGAAATTTTGACATTTTTTTTGTTTAACCATTGTTTTTTGATGTTTTTACGTTAAAATCGCTACGAAAACTAAGGTTTTGGAAGGATTTCGTCTTGCGCGCGCGAATGTCCACTTTACCTTATTTTTTGCAAGGGATTCTTGAAGTTTGGTTATGTTAGAACAAAAAATGTCATTTTATATTGTTTTTTGCAAGGGAAAGCGGGGGGAAACAAAACAACCGGATCCGGACCAACCCGTTTTGCCTGAGACTTCCTCACGAAAATGATGAAAATGTGGCTGCGGCCTAGGCGCGGCGAGGGGGCCGTGCACCAGGGGTCCCAACAATAATTATTCTTTAGAAGTAATAATGTTCAACAACAACAACAACAATAACAACAACAACAACAACAACAACAACAACAACAACAACAACAACAACAACAACAACAACAACGAAAGCAACACAAAAAAAACGCGGAAGCGCAGAAATAAGGACGCGTAGCATGACATAGCATGGCGTGGCGACGCCCCAAAATGGGGTGGGGCTTCTGCGGCCCAAAAAATCATCGAGTCGGCACCAAATGTGGCATCACTTCCGATGGTTTCTTCGGGTGGCCATTTTCTATACTTCAGGGCCTGTTTGGAAGGACCGAAAAAGATGCCGTGGAATGGCGTTTGAAATGATGACGCCCGCGCTGCAGCGAGAGCACGACTCGGAACGAGCGGAAGCACGGGAATGAGGCCAGCGATGCAGCGGGAGCACGATTCGGAACGAGCGGTAGCCCGAAAATGAGGCCAGCGCTTCGACGGGAGCAGCACTTTGGAAGAAGAAGAAGAAGAAAACAAAAGAACAAAAGAACGCTTCCCAGGATTCCTGTGCGTAAAAAACAGTACGCGGAGGGGGGCCGAATATTTCCCGAACGCCACCAGGGGAGAGAGGAGATAAGCATTCATATTGTACAATTGTGGAGGATGAAGAGGAGGAGGAGGAGGAGGAGGAGGAGGAAGAGGAAGAGGAGGAGGAGGAGGAGGAGAAAGAGGAGGAGGAGGAGGAGGAGAAAGAGGAAGAGGAGGCGGAGGCGGAGGCGCAAGAGGAGGAGGAGGAGGAGGAGGAGGAGGAGGAGGAGGAGGAGGAAGAGGGGGAGGAGGAGGGCCCAAGGGCCGAGGTTCGAAACTCAGCTTTTCGTTTTGTGCGCGTTGCGCCATTCTGGCACACCTGGGGGGGGAGCCTCCCAACGCCACGACCGGATCCGCCTCGAGACTCTGCCCACATCGCGCCCCAGGACCCCGCCCGCCCGCCCCCCCCCAACAAAAGCGCCCGTCGCTCCAAAACCAGCTCCGTGGAAGCAACGCATAAGCGCCAGACGTCGAGTAGCCCCATCGCGATGACCCCCAAACCCATCACAACTATGAATACGGGAGTTGTTTGAAAAATGCATGGGAAGTGGCAGTCCAACACACACACACACACACACACACACTTTCAAATCGGCGGCGCAGAGGAGCCCCAGGCGCGGTCGGCAGGTGGAGGTGCAAATTGCGAACGAATTTAACGAACGCGCCATGATGAAGGGATCCAGTCACGGCCATGCAGATTGGTGATGGGAAAACGAGAGGCGCTGCAAAGGCAAAGTACAGCGGCCAAAGAACCCGCGGAGCGAAAGCTCGACGCAGGGAATTTGAAGCGCAAGCAGCAATATGGTGCTAACTGAAGCCTCAAAGGTAACCAAAAAGACCTGCAAGGTTGCCAGACCAGCCACCTTGGCGGCGGTGGATACATGCAGGGAAGCTTCGCGACAAAGCAACGCCACCGACCTTGCAGCGGGCAGTGACCACATAAGGCGACCGAGTTGTGCGACTCCGTTTCACTCCTCTCTCACCCCCCAACCTCCGATGATCAAACAGGTCATCAAGGTGTTAAACGAAAACCCAGTTTTAGGAGCAGCCCTGCATTCGGGCAGTCATTGCACATGTGCTGTTATCTGGAACCACAAGGTAAGAGAAAGCGTAAAGCGGCCCCCCCATCCGCGTAACTGCTGAGTAACTGCATATATCGGACCATTGAAATTAGCAGATCCCCCGCGGGAGCCACACTCTGAAAACCGCCTGCCCTCCGCCTGGATAACTGTTTCAAGCGCATGGCATTTTAGACGACTACAGCATCGTAAAAGCGGCAAGCGCATGCTGAAAACCACCGTGACATCGTCCGCTCAACCGTTATCGACGACTGGCACGAATGTGCGCCGCGCTGAACCGAGTACGAACCAATTTGTGGAAACCGCTTGCCTTCAATCCGTATGATTGTTGCCAACGCTCGAAATGACAGTGCGCAAAAGACATACCTAGATGTGTGTATATATAGATAGAGAGAGAGAGAAACAAAAAAAAAAAAAAAAACGAGAGAGAGATAGAGAGAGAGAGAGAGACAGAGACAGAGGGATAGGGACAGAGACAGAGAGAGACAGAGAGAGAGAGAGAGAGCGAGAGAGACGTTGAAAACCACAGGCTGTCCGCCTGTATGACACTGCTTCAATCTTCTAGCACGATGGGGCGGAGCGTTGTGGCGTGGACTACGTCTGGGGAATCACCTCTCCACCATCCGCACGTCTGTTGACTACCTACCAGACCACCCCAACCCAACCCGAAGACCCGAATTTGACCCGAATTTCGGGTGGGGGGGACACGGGTTCCATATGTTTTTGCAGTGTTCCCCGACCCCCCCCCAACTGGAAATGGAGAGCAAATGGAAGCCTTCGGGTTGGGTTGGGATGGTTTGGGGAGTGGTGTCACAAATGGGGGGGTCAAAAAAGGTCCCCTTTCGTGCCCCTTTCGGGCCCCTCCGGAGCCCCAGGGGGCTCGTTTAGGTACCGTTTGGGTACCTTTTTGGACCACCCGCGACACCCCCCCATTTATGACCCCCCCATTACGCGGCGCCCAAAGGACAACGACCTCCGCTCTCTCCGTGTAGGCGCTGGAGCTCCACGAGCGAGCGAGCGCGGCGCCAAAGCGAGAGCCTCCGTCTGAAACAGCCGGGCCTGCATCCGTGCAGCTGGGAGCTCCCAGCTTCATGATCACAATGGACGTTTCCTGTTCTGAAAGGGGCCCAAGGACACACAAATAAACACACACACACACACAACTAACAGGACCCCCCATATTTTACCATATCTTCTGGGTTCGTGCCTTCCCCCCCCCACTGCCCATATTTTCCCATATCTTCCTGGGAGGGGACGATTCATCGTGTCGGTGTGTTTTTCTTCCTCCTGATATTCGGCGTCTCGACACTGGGCGGAGGAGGCGGAGGGGAGGAGGAGGAGGAGGAGGAGGAGGAGGAGGAGGAGGAGGAGGAGAGGAGGGAGGAGGGGAGGGGGGGGAGGAGGAGGAGGGGGAGGAGGAGGAGGAGGAGGAAGGGGAGGAGGGAGAGGAGGAGATGGAGGAGGAGGAGGAGGAGGAGGAGGCGGAGGGGAGGAGGGGGAGGTCCGGCTCCCCGGCCCTCTGCTCAAGAGTGCGGCGGTCTGCAGCAGGTGCGCCCTGTGGAAGAGACTCCGCATGTTCGGAACAGGCGCCAGGAACAGCCAAGATCTACAGGGCAGGTTTTAATACATAGGTTTAAAAAAGTGTTTGATACATTATTAATGCATGAATAAACTTCTGCATGAACTCATCGCTGCTTTGAACACTGAATCCCTGCATGTTTAATACATGATCCGCACGCGGAGCATGTATTAAAAACGGCACTGTACTCCACGGGGGGGGAAGGGGCGGGGTGCGAAGGCCCGCGCCGATCGGCAAAGCAATGAATACGAAAACGATCACACAGTGTGAGCTGCCAAGGCGTCTCGGGCAGAAGGCCTGCCCCGCCCCACGGACACGTCTGGCGGTGCGGCGAAGAGGAGCCGCTTGCAGGCATGCAAGGGGCGGCAAGAGAGGGAGGAGGAGGCGCAGGCGGGGGGTGGCCCCAGGCAGAGGCACGGCAAACACGAAACCAGGACGAGGATAACATCGGGTGAGGATACATCGAGGATCTCTGAGACAGGGCTCAGCCTAAACGGTGTTTTTCGTTTTCGTTTTGTTGTTCGTTCTTCCTCGTTTTGCCTGCGCCTCGCCTTCCATGCGAAACAAAGAGAGAACAAAACGGCCCACGAGATGGCCAAAACACCGTTTCGGCCAGCCCTGCTCTGAGATCGGGCGGCTCTGGAGGATGTCTCGGGCACCGCGGCCTGCTCAGAGCGCTCCAGCACTCTCTGAGAGCGCTCCAGAACGCTCGGGAACGGATTCACCCTCGTCCTGGCCCCGTCCAAGTGGCACCGAGCACGCCCCCGAGCACACCCCCGGGACATGGCCCCCGACGCGCCCCCGGGACACGTCGCCGGACGCTGCCCCGGGCACCCCGACCGCACGCTGCCACCAGCGCACGGATCCAGGCGCGCCCCCCGGGCACGCCACCAGGGGCGCCCCCTGACGCGTGCCCAAGCGCGTACACGTCCCCAACCACGCCACCCGGCACAGTTTTTTGGTCTGCGGGTCGAGAGCGAGCCTCTTCCGGTTAAAAGCTAGGCGGGCTACGCAAAGCTCGAATTGAGGAGACAGAGCACAGGCGGGCGGGGCCTCAGGCGGCCGGAGGAACGTCACCCGGCACAGGCACGCTCACAGACGCGCCCCCCTGGCAAGCACGTCCCCGGGAGCGTCAGCCAGAGCGGCTGACGGAGCATCTGTCTGGCCGTGTCCCCGCGAAGCGGTGTGGATGCTTTTTTCACTGGTGCGCGGTGAGCAGGCTCTTTCGAGGCAGGCCGAGCAGACTGAGATGGCACCTCCTCGCGTCTCGTTAACACTAGCCGTATCGTGTAGCTGGCGAGAGATGACAAAGAGCAGACAAACGAACCGTCGATAGAACCGTTCGGCCAAAAAGATGACTCGAAACTTCGTGAGACTCGATACAATAACCATAATCAGTATTACAATCCGCCACCGTGCCTGCACGGAGTGGGCGTGTTGAAATGCTTCTCTTCGGTCTGGAAGGTCCTGTGTGCTCTCTCGGACCGCCCCTCTCCCTGCCGGGTGCGCGTGTTTCTGCGACCGCCCTCCCCCTGGAACTGCGCTCTGACGGGTGCTTCCGCCTCCAGACTCGGCGATGGACAAGCCTCCCTTTGGTAAACCACCCTCTAATGAAAACGGCCTGGGACCGAAACCGACGGACCTGGACCCGCAAAAAATGACGGCCGCGACGCCCTCTCGAGAACGTGAAACGGCCAATTCGCTAATCGACGCGTCAGGGTAGGAGGTCTACCAACCTCCGACTGACGGCCGGGACGGCCAGGAACACCGAGTGGGGAGCGAGGGGGGGCAGTTCTGGCCACGGCGAGCCTCGGCCACGAGCAAGTTCCACGACCTGGGTCAAAGGAGCGGCCCGAAATCCAGAGCCCCATCATGAGTCCAAAGAGGTCCTTGTTACAACGTCTTGACTGTAAGACGGCTTCCGAGACACCAAGACAGCCCAGGGTGTCCCAAGACCAGTCAGGAGGCTCCCAAGACGGCCTCGAGACCGCCAGAGGTGCCTCCAGGACGGCCCAAGAGGGCTCCAAGAGGCCATCCAAGAGAGCCTGAGGAGGCAAGACACAATGAGTGCCTCAAGGTGTTGAAAGATGTTGAGGTTCTCGCCTGTTTGGGTTTGCGACCGCCCAAGACTGCAAAAGATGCCTCCAAGATCGCTGCAAGACAGCCCAAGAGGCCCTCAAGAGGGTACGAAGTCGGCCCAAGAGGCCCCCCAGGGGCTCCTGAGAGGCGCTAAGAGGCCCCCAAGAGGCCCCCAAGCAGCCCCCAAGAGGCCCCCACGGGACACCCAAGACGCCCCAAGAGGCTCGGAAGACCGCCACAGAGGCCTCTGAGAGGCCTCCAGGAGGCTCCCAAGACGCCCCGGGAGGCCTGCAGGATACTCCAAGGAGAGAACTCGCGAGACGCTCCGAGAGGCCTCCAAAAAGCCGCAAGTCCGCGGAGGCCCCCCGAGCTCTCCGAAGAATGCCACGCTCCCCCGATCAGGGAAGCTCCCCTGACCATCGTTCCTCGATGAGGAGGAGGCAGGGGGAGGAGGAGGAGGAGGAGGAGGAGGAGGAGGAGGAGGAGGAGGAGGAGAGAGAAGGAGAAGGAGGAGGAGGAGGAGGAGGAGGAAGGAGGAGGAGGAGGAGGAGGGAGGAGAGGAGGAGGAGGAGGAGGGAGGAGGGAGGAGCGAGGGAGGAGGAGGAGGAGAGGAGGAGGAGGAGGAGGAGGAGGAGGAGGAGGAGGAGGGAGGAGGGAGGAGGAGCGAGGAGGAGGAGGAGAAAGAGGAGGAGGAGGAGGAGGAGGAGGAGGAGGGAGGAGAGGGAGGGGGAGGGGGGGGGAGGAGGAGGAGCAGGAGGAGGAGGAGGATCGGCCGTTGGCGCCCTCGGCGCCCTGTGGCTGGTGCCCCGTGGTGCCCTGGGGCTGCTGCTCTGCCTCGGGTGCCAGTGGTAGGGATACGCAAAGCTTCAACAGCTCAAGCTCCCTCCGTAGAGGGCAAAAAATCCCCCCCCACAACAACCACCCCGACGCGCCCAGAGAAGGAATCGAACAGGGCGGGGCTGTCTCGTAAAGGCCCAGGGCCGCTTGGCAAACGCCGATGGTCCGGAACGGGTGGCTTTTCCTCCCTTGCTTCCTGCTACGGCAGGTTCGCGTCGTGTCGACCCCGGCGTTGGTTCGTTCCTCCTCCTCCTCCTCCTCCTCCTCCTCCTCCTCCTCCTCCTCCTCCTCCTCCTCCTCCTCCTCCTGTTCCTCCTGCCTCTCATGCCGCGGGGATCGTTCAACCTTCAACGATCGGCCGTCTGCAGAACACGGGGAGCGTCGGCGACGAAGAGGCACGGGCCTTGCGGCAGGCTCGCGCCGTGTCGACCCCAGCGCCGGTTCGCTCCTCCTCCTCCTCCTCCTCTCCTCCCTCCTCCTCCTCTCCTCCTCCTCCTCCTCCGCCTCCTCCCCCTCCTCCTCCTCCTCCTCCTCCCTCCCTCCCTCCCTCCCTCCCCTCCCTCCTCCCTCCCTCCCTCCCTCCCTCCCTCCCTCCCTCCCTCCCTCCCCCTCTTCCCTGACACCGCAGGGATCGCTCCGCCTTGCACGATCGGCCGCTCCGTGAACGCCGGCTCGCTCCACGGCGGGCCGACCCTTCGGCCACGGGCGGCCCCATGCGCCCTCGGACGCGCGCGGCGGGGTCGCCGCCGGTCGGCACGACGCGAGCCTGCCGCGGGATGCTGCGCAGGATGAAGGGGCCCTGGGACACACAAGTAAACACACACACACAAATAAAAGGATTCCCCATATGGTCCTATGTCTTCTGGGTTTTTGTCTTCCCCCCCGCTTCCCATAGTTTCCCATATTTGTCCTGGGAGTGGGCGATAACTTGTGCCTGTGTGTTTCTTCCCCTCCTGGCAGGAACGGGGGCGGGGTCTGCCGCATGCAGCCGGGCATATCTCTTCACTGCACCCGACGGAGAACTATGTTCAGCATCTGCTGCTTCATGAGCTCGGCCATGAGGCGTGAGGCGCAGCCTCTGCAGCCATTCACCTCGACGATGCGGTCGGCAGTCTTGATCGGCTCCTCCGGGTTGGTCAGATTCCAGTTCCGAATCAGGCCTTGTTTTGTGATGCTTTCGAGCTGCAGAGTTGCGTCGTCCATCCAGTCAATCCTAGCGCCAAAGGAAACACCGTACGATCTCTTGTCTAGCCTTATGGTGAACTCGTGAGTTCCTTTGCGCGACGGCTGCCAGAGTGGATCGCGCCTTGAGGTTTCAACCGAAGTTCCTGCCTGCGCTGCCTCCGACGATACCAAGGAATGCCGCGGCACCAGATCGTGCGCAGAGGCGCCAGACGAACTCCATGACTGCAATGCCACTGACGATACCAGGGAATCCTGCGACACCAGATCGCGCCCGGGGGCGTCGATCGAAGCTCCCACACGCGGCTCTTCCGACGAGGCCACGAACGACTGCGCCGGCCACTGGGCCGTCCCCTGCTCCACCTCTGGCCCCGCACTCTCGGCCCGCGCACCCTCCTCTGCGCAAGGACCCGCCCCATTGAGCCACTGGGCCGCCGAGTGATCCACCTTCGGCCCCGCGGTCTCCTCCTCTACGCAGGGATCCGCCCGATTGAGCCACTGGGCAGGCGAGTGTTCCGCCTCCGGCCCCGCGGTCTCGGCCCGCGCACCCTCCTCTGCGCAGGGATCCGCCCGATTGAGCCACTGGGCCGCCGACGAGATCGCAGCTGCCCGCGGCCTCGTGCTCTCCGCTTCGCCCGCCCCCTGCAGGGGCTGCTGCGCACCCTGGCGCGTCTCGTCACCCGAACTGGCATGCCTGATGGGCCGATGTTCCACCACCACTACCGTGGGCAGGAGAGGGAGGAGGAGGAGGAGGAGGAGGAGGAGGAGAAGGAGGAGGAGGAGGAGGAGGAGGAGGAGGAGGAGGAGGAGGAGGAGGAGGAGAGGAGGAGGAGGAGGAGGAGGAGAGAAGGAGGAGGAGGAGGAGGAGGAGGAGGAGGAGGAGGACCTCCCCATCCTCCCCGCCCCCGTCCTACACATTCTAGTGGTGGTGGAAAATTGGCCCATCGATGCCCCTGCCGAACGGCCAGCACGGAGGGCATGGGCGCGAGGCACCCGACCACGCCGGGCATCCAGCCCGCCGCCAGCGCCCGCAGGCCTGGCAGCTCGAGGTCTCCGGGTTCGTCGGCCGGCGCACGCGGCTCGCCAGAGCCCTCGGACACCGAGCGGCCTCTGCACGCCAGGCGGCCCTCGGTCAGCTGTTCTGTCGGGCGGGTGGCAGTGGGGGGTGACCAACATGAGGAGGAGGAGGAGAAGGAGGAGGAGGAGGAGGAGGAGAAGGAGGAGAAGGGCCCGAAAGGGGCAGGAGCGACAGGAGGAGGAGGAGGAGGAGGAAGAGGAGGAGGAGGAGGAGGAGGAGGAGGAGGAGGAAGGCCCGAAAGGGGCCCTTTGGGGCTCCTTTCGGAGCCAGCAGGCCCAAAAGGGGCTCTAAAGTGCCCCTTCCAGGCCCTTTCCGGATCTCATCCAGAAGAGCCCTTCCGCCGACCTCTTGGGGATCATCGGCGTGCGAGATGCTTCCCCCTCCCCAAACCACTCCCCCCAGAGCCCGGTCGGGTCGATTTGGAAGGGGGGGGGCCGTCCGGCCCGAGCTCATCAGGGGGTTCCGGCCCTTCCTGGGCTCCTCTTGGAGGTCGGCGATGCGGCGTGAGCCTGAGAATCAACTCTTACGACTCCAGCTCACCAGCAGGTCCTCCGACCTGTCCGACGATGCAAAATCGGCCCCCCACTTTGGACGCCCGAAATGGGTACGGAAAGAATGGGTACAATGCCCAACAACAAACGTTGTCCCAAACCAACAGCGGCCGCTGTTGGGCAGGCGGCCTCCTGTCTCAAGTGGACACAGGCCGCGGCGGCGCGGACAGCGAGCCCTGCTCAAAATGAACAGGAACTGCTGTTGAGCACTGTGCCAATTCTTTCCGTGCCCATCCCGTTCGTGCAGACCCGCTTAAAACAGGGCTAGAATGGGATAAATCGCTCCAGAGCGTTCCGGAGCGCTCTCAGAGCGTTCCGGAACGCTCTGGAGCGGCCGCGGCGCCCAATACATCCTCCAAACCCGCCGACTCTCAGAGATTTCGCATTATCCCGACCCGACTTTGTCCCGATCTTCGCGTCGTTTTACCGCTGCCCACCCGCCCGCTTCCGGGGGGCCCGGGGGGCCCGCTGCAAGATCCTGCACCCAAACCCGGGTCAGTGCGAAAGATCCTGCAGGGTCCTGCACCCAAACCCGGGTCAGTGCGACCCTGGCCCTGCAGGATCCTGCAAGATCGGGCGCTCTGACTGACCCCCGTTTGCATCGACCCCCGTCGCAGGGCTCCCGACCACTGCCCACCCGCCCGCTTCTGGCGGGCCCGGGGCCGGGTGCGCCTCGGCGCCGCCCTCGGCGGCTCCGCCCGCGGCCGCCTCCTCGGAGCGCTCGCTCTCCGCCGCGGGGCTCCCGGCCTCGGTGGCGGCGTCGGGGCCCCACGCGGGCGCCCGGGCGGCGTCGCCGTCGGCGCGGCCAGGGCGGGTCTTCTAGGGGGCCACATGCGAAGCCTACCCCTACCCCCCACGATTTCTGAGGGGGAGGGTGGGGTTCACTTCGTTCGGGAGCTCCCGGATGAAGTGAACCCCACCCTCGCCCTCAGAAATCGTGGGGGGTAGGGGTAGGCTTCGCATGTGGCCCCCTATCTTCTCCACGGGCTGCCAGCAGGGCGCGCCGACCTGCGCAGCGTCCCGGCTCTTTGGTCTGCGGGCCCAGCGGGTGGCGACGCTGCGGAAGGCGTCCTGTCGAGCAGCGCTGCCGGCCGACTTGCCAGCGGGTGGAGCTGCCGTGTCCTGCGGAGGGTACCGCGATGCGCCCTCGCTTGTGGATGTGTCGGCACGTCGGCATGAGATGCCTTGAGAGGAATCCTGCAAAGCCACCTTACGTGATGACTCGTGAGCACGTCGAGATGCCACGCCCTGTGAATTATCTTTGGCCCACCAAACGAACGAGGGCTTCCAAAAGCCTGGCCTGAACCAACTCAAAGTAGTATGATCCGATGCCTCCGCGCCAACTTCGCAGTAGAATGCTCCAGAGATGCCCCACCAAAGCCGTCCCGATGCCTTGTCTGGAGCCAGGGTGAAAACCTTGGAGTGCCCATCTTTCGACCAGCGGGTGCACGACCACTGCCTGGAAGACTTCGGTGAATCAATCGAATACGATTCACCATGCTCGCCTTCCCACTCGCGAGAAAAGCCGTTCCAAACATCATCGTCGAGCTTCGCTGAACTCTGCCATGATTCTGGGCCACTCCAACTCTGCCGCTTCGGTGAGTAATTTGGATTGCCCTCTGACGCTCCCCGATACCGGGTCATTCCTGAAAACGGCAACCCTCACCCGCCACGGACGAGTCGATGACACTCCGCGTGCGCGCAGGTCGGAACCCGACGGCTCGAGCCGAAAATGCTGTACGGATGGTGGCAAAATCACGGCGTCGGCAAGAGAAGCCGCGGCGCAGCTCTGGCACCAGGGGGTCGGCAGGAAAGCATGCACTCCTTGGTGGGCGGTCCGATGATCGAGATGTGCTGCTCATGGTGTTGCTCTGGGCAGTTGCAGACCAAGAGGAACTAGGACCGTCGCGCGCGCTCGAAGATTCTGTCCTGCACTTGTGACGATGCCTGCTCGGCTTTGAAGGGGCCCAGGGACACACAAATAACTGGACACAAATTCCAGGATTCCCAATTTGTAGCCAAATTTTCTGGAGCTGTGTCTTCCCCCTCCACTTCCCGTATTGCCCCATATTATCCGAAGAATCGACGTTTATTTGTGTCTGTGTGAATATGCTTTACTCCAGGGGCTTCGTGCGCTTCAGAAACTAATCCGCCTGGTCGCCCGCAGCACCTCAGTGTCCTGTCACATCCTTGTCCACCTCCACCGACTCGGAGACTTGCCCCCGAGAATCTCGCCGAGCATCGGAGCCGGACACCTTCCCGCTGCCTGGGGGCGGGAAAGATCGGCATCCGGCGCTCCGCGATATCTTCGAAGGTGCTTACACCTCCTCACTACTGGATAGGCGCAAATCTCCAGCGCGGACTCTCCAAGCAACGAGGCAGCTCTTAGCTATCTACTGCCAGGGGAGAGCATCGGGCTGCAGGGGGCGAGAGGAGTGTCAGCCCGCGCCAACGGGAAGCACGGCGCAGGCGGCACAAAGTGAGAACGGAGCCGGTGCTCCACGGTGCAAGCGGCACCACGCGACAGTGCAACTGGGGCGGGCGGACGGGACAAACGGCCTCCCCATGTACAGGGGAGACCCATGCCAAGAAGCACCCTGCTTGCCTCCAGGCTGCCCTGAGTGTCTTGGGGTTCGATGGTTTCGATGGTTCCGCGATGGAAAGCGTGGCGTCCACACGCCAAAAAATCGATGGACTTCCTGGGGTCTCAGGGTCGGGCTTCTCGTGGAAGGCTTCTCGTGGTCGGGCCCCTGCTGCAAGCCCCAATTGCTGCGGCGTGCCAGGGGAGAGCAGGAGATGGAGCCAGGGGAGAGATCAAAACGCGGGGGGGGGGGGGGGGGGGGGCGGCACGCGGGGCCAGCTCTGCTTGGCCCTCGCGAGTCAGCCTCTGCGGGGACGCGCCCGACGGAGGGGAGGAGATCGAGGAGGCCCCCTGGGGCCCCCTCGGGCCCTCCTGGGAGGCTTCCTGGGAGCCTCTTGGCCCGAGAGGCTCCCAGGAAGCCCCAAAAGAGGCCCTGGAGAGTCCCAGGGGCCTCTCCGGGGCTTCTCGGGGAGCCCAGGGGGCCTCTCGAGCCTCTCTTGGCCCTCGGAGGCACGCTGGGCCGTCGTGGGGCCATCCTGGGGAGCTTTGGGGCCGTCTTGGAAGTCTCTTGGGGCCGTCTTGAAGGCCTCCTGGGCCGCCTCGGGGCCCTCCTGGCCCGTCTCGAGGTCCTCCAGGGGGCTCCTTGGGCCGTCTTGGAGCATCTTGAAGACCTCTGGGGCAATATTGGAGCGTCGCAGGCCAGGAAAGGCGAGAACGCTAAAATCTCTCACAAACCCAAAGAAAGTTAACGATTCAGGGATCGTCAGGCTCCTCTTGGAGCGTCGTGGGGGCCCTCCTGGGCCGTCTTGGAGGCGTCTTGGTCAACTTGGAGGCCTCTGAGACACTCTCCCTCAAATCTTCCTCCTTTCTTCTCTTCCCAAGAGTTCCCCCAAGAGTTTCCACAACGGCTGGTGTAAAGCAAGACAGAGGGCTGTCGAATCAGCTGCATTCAAGTACACCCTGCGAAATGCTTTAGAAATCATGGGTTGAGAAATTCATAGTCTCAGAATTTGAATGAAAATCCAGAATGTTAATTCAAATCTTAGGATCTACATTGAAACATTAAGAATAATCGAGATTCTGGCCGAAAACTTGGGTTTTCTTAAGCATCGCCTGGAGTGTAGGCTTTCTGGCGCTCCCGGATGCCTCCCGGCGCTGAGGTCGGCCCCCGGGGCCAGGGCGCGCCGGGCCTGCCGCGGAGTGCCCGGGCGGCGGGGCCAGGGGAGGCAGAGCGAAGGGGTCAAGCCCCGCATCCTGCCGGGAGGATGATACTGCGCCTACAGGCAGGGCAGTTTAAACCAGGGAATTAAAAACCTAGGAATTAAAGACAGATACTCCGCCTATACATAGGATTTTAAAACCTAGTAATTAAAATACATGATTGACGTATGAAGAAATTAATGCATAAACTCTTCCCTGCATTTATGAATCAACCCTTTATTTTTGATACATGGTCCGCACGCGGAGCATGCATAAAAAACGGCACTGTACCAGGGGTGTGGACTTTTGCCTCTGGCTTCGAGCTGGTCAAACCGATCCAACTGACCGTCGGCTAACTCGGTGCGCTCGCAGGGGCCCTCGACCTACAGCACCCTGGCATAAGATTTCGTGTGGCAGTCAACGATGGCAATGACACTGACGATGATGATGACGATGGCAATGACGCTGATAATGTCCATGATGGTGACGATGATGATGTTGATGATGGTGCTAATGCTGATGATGGTGGTGATGATGATAATGATGATGATGTTGATGATGTTGATCACCTGTCCTGCTTGGGCTTGGTGGTTGCCTGTGGTTGCTTTGGTCAGCTGTACCACGTTGCCTCTGTACGGGTGCGTGCGTATGTGCGTAGCGTGTTTGCCTGTGCGTGTATGTGTGTGTGTGCCGGTATGTGTGTGCCTGTGTGTGAGTGTGTGTGCGGCCGTAAAAACGCGGGTATGCAAGGGGCGCATCGCCAACCTGTGTACCTTAATCCGCCTGGCCGTTTTAAACGGCCTCGCCGTTCTAAGGCGGATGGTGTTCCCAACCCAAAATGGACGGGATCATTTAACCCAAACGGCCGTTGAACCCGCCTGGCCGTTTTAACCCGCATGGCCATTTTGACCCGCCTGACCGTGGAGCACTACATGGATCGAGCGTGGCCGCTTTAACCCGCATGGCCGTTTTAACCCGCCGAGCCGTTGACTCGCATGGCCGAGAGATTCATTAGATTTCGCGAGCGAGCTCACTAGCTCATGTTTCGAGGATGTCTCGAGCGAGAGCCTCATTTGTGTAACGAATGGAGTCTCAAACTACGATTTCAACATCTCAATGTTTCGAAGATGCCTCGAACGAAACGGCCGTGTTGGGGGAACCTGACCGGACAAGAACGGGAAGCGCCGCTTTGTCCACAAGGCTTGTCAGATAACGTCTGGTTGAGCACGCCAAGAGCTTAGTGGTTGCCTGGGGTTGCTGTGGACACTCTGGTGCGAGCGTGCGTGTATGTACGCATGCCTGTATATGTGCCTGTGTGAGCGGCTGCGTGCGTATGTGCGCGCGTGTGTGCAGGGTTGTGTTATGGAGCGACGGGAGGGGGGATGTACGGCGTAAGTGCGGGATGTGTTATGGGGGCGACGGGCGGGGAGAATGTACGGCGAGCGTGCGGGATGTGTTATGGGAACGACGGGCGGGGAGAATGTACGGCGAGCGTGCGGGATGTGTTATGGGGGCGACGGGCAGGGGGGGAGTGTACGGCGTGCGTGAGTGATGAAGGAGGAGGAGGAGGAGGAGGAGGAGGAGGAGGAGGGAGAAGAGGCGAGGGAAGAGGATGACGGAGGAGACCTCAGAGACGGAGGAGACGGAGAAGACCTCAGAGACGGAGTAGACGGAGGAGACGGAGACCTCAGAGACGGAGGATACCTCAGAGACGGAGGAGACGGAAGAGATGGAGGATACAGGACCTCGAGCAAAGATGCTGCGAATGCCGTTGTCCGAGAATGTCTATAGCGAGTCTCATGTGTAACGAAAGACGTCTTAACCACACGGCTTCAACATTTCAATTGTTCGAAGATGTCTCAGGCGAAACGGCAATTTCCAACGAGTCGCTGAATTTCGTGAGCGAGCTCCGAAACTCATGTGTCGAGGATGTCTCGAGCGAGAGCCTCATGTTTTACGAAAGGCGTCTCAAACATACGAGTTCAGCATCTCACTCGTTCGAGGATGTCTCGAGCGAAACGGCCCTTTTGAGGGGAACCTTTCCCCCCGGGAACGGGAAGCGCCGCTTCTCTGAGCTCGCGCGCGCACTTGCGCACAGACTTGCACCCAACACCAATGTGCGCACATGGGGTGCAATCGGAGGATCCTCGAAATGTCCCGACGGTTGCAATGTATAGCGTTGGCTGAGGAGGAGGAAGAGGAAGAGGAGGAGGAGGAGGAGGAGGAGAAAGAGAAAGAGGAGGAGGGGGAGGAGGAAAAGGCAGGGGAGGAGGAGGAGGAGGAGGAGGAGGAAGAGGAGCAGGAGGAGGAGGAGGAAAGGGGGAGGAGGAGACGGAGACGGAGGAGATGGAGGAGACCTCAGAGACGGAAGAGACCTCAGAGACGGTGGAGACCTCAGAGACCTCCCAGACCTCAGAAACCTCAGAGACGGAGGAGACCTCAGTGACGGAGGAGACCTCAGAAACGTAAGAGACCTCAGAGACGGAGAAGACGAGACCTCAGAGACGGAAGAGACCCAAAGACGGAGGAGATCTCAGACCTCAGAGACCTCAGTAACCTCAGAGACGGAGGAAACCTCAGAGACGGAGGAGACGGAAGAGACCTCAGAGACGGAGGACACGGAGGAGACCTCAGAGACGGAGGAGACCTCAAAGTCGGAGAAGCCGAAGGAGACCTGAGAGAAGAGGAGGGGGAGGAGGAGGAGGAGGAGGAGGAGGAGGAGGAGGAGGAGGAAGAGGAGGGGGGGAGGAGACGGAGACGGAGGAGATGGAGGAGACCTCAGAGACAGAAGAGACCTCAGAGACGGAGGAGACTTCAGAGACGGAGGAGACCTCAGAAACCTCAGAGACGGAGGGTGAGGAGGAGGAGGAGGAGGAAGAAGAGGAGGAAGAAGAGGCGAGGGAAGAAGAGAAGGACGAGGATGGCGGAGGAGACGGAGAAGACTTCAGAGACGGAGTAGACGGAGGAGACGGAGACCTCAGAGACGGAGGATACCTCAGAGACGGAGGAGACGGAAGAGATGGAGGATACAGGACCTCGAGCTAAGATGCTGCGAATGCCGTTGTCCGAGGATGTCTATAGCGAGTCTCATGTGTAACGAAAGACGTCTTAACCACACGGCTTCAACATTTCAGTTGTTCGAAGATGTCTCAGGCGAAACGGCAATTTCCAACGAGTCGCTGAATTTCGTGAGCGAGCTCCGAAACTCATGTGTCGAGGATGTCTCGAGCGAGAGCCTCATGTTTTACGAAAGGAGTCTCAAACATACGAGTTCAGCATCTCACTCGTTCGAGGATGTCTCGAGCGAAACTGCCCTTTTGAGGGGAGTCCGCCAAGCGACGAACCTTCACAGACGGCAGCCAGTTGTCCCTCGCGAGTGTGTTCTTCATATATACCATATTCAGCAATGCTAGAAAACTCCCATCACCTTCTCGTTCTGAGAAGGCGCTTCCCGTCATCCGCCAAGCGACGAACCTTTACAGACGGCAGCCAGTTGTCCATCGCGGATGTGTTAATTATACCTTAATCAGTCGGGCTAGAAAATTCACATCACCTTCTCGTTCCGAGAAGGCGCTTCCCGTCATCCGCAAAGCGATCAATATTTACCTTCGGGAGCCAGCTGTCCATCGCTAGTTTGTTATTCAGTTATTCCTTATTCAACTGCAGTTAAAAACACACATCACCTTCTCGTCCCGAGAAGGCGCTTCCCGTCATCCGCCATCGCGCTCTTCGGCACGTGGTGGAGTGGCATATGAAACCAGACGCCGTCCTGTAGGGTCCCTGTACTTCTCCAAGGGCCCCGCTCCTACCCACCCTCAGCGGCGTGCAACGTGCCCCCTTCCATCGGGAATCCGCCGCCGCGCACTTTGGCACGTGGTGGAATGGTGTAAAACCAAGTGCTGTCCTGCAGGGCCCCTGTACACGTCGGTCGGAAGAAGTAGGTAAAAACAGAAAGCAGGAGGGCGCACAAAGGGGATTGGGTCCAGGCCCTCCCAGAGAACAACAGAACACGGCAAAACCAGGTCGATGCTTGAAGCAGGAGGGAGGGCGCTTGCAGTAGATTGGGATCTGGAAATCAAAAAATACCTACTGTCAACGACCGGCGTTGTACTCCTCAAACTCCTCCTCCTGCTCATCCTCCTGCTCCTCCTCCTGCTCCTCCTCATCCCCTCCTCCTCCTCCTCCTCCTCCTCCTCCCCCTCCTCCTCCTCCTCTTCCTCCTCCTCCTCCCCCTCCTCCTCACACTCCTCCTCCTCCCACTCCTCCTCCTCCTCCTCCTCCTCCTCCTCCTCCTCCTCCAAAGGGCCCCACCCTGCCAGCGTTCGGCGGCGTGCGCCGCGACTCCCTCGTTCGCCCCGGGCGTCCCGACGCACAGCCTCCGACAGCTCCGCGAGGTGCACGGCACGGTCGGACCCAGGCTCGTGGATGCCACGACAATGGACACCCCAACAGTCCTGGCATGTCTTGGACATGTTTAAAACATGCCTGACACATGTTTAAGACATGTCCTAAACATGTAGGAAAATACTCTAAACATGTTTACACATGTGTAAAGCATGTCTAAAACATGGTTAAGACATGTTCTAGACATCTGGAAATTTGTTGGCAACATGCTTCCTCTCCATTGATCGTCTTCCACAAACCTAGGCCAGAAAAACATCCCTGAAGAGCGTGAGACCCTCTGTCGGCCAAAACAAGCAGAAGAACATCCAATGGTGCCCTTCCCAGGATGCACAAGAACATCCAACAAGCACGAAGAACACTGGGGCACCCTCCCCGAACCGACGCCGATCTTATACCTCGGTCCGACTGCGTGGCTTCCACAAAGGCCTGGAAGGCCACGAAGGCCGCCAATGTGGCACAAGATTGCTCCAGGAGGGACACACATTCCCCGACAGTACCCTGAGAGGCGCCCAGGACCCCCCCCGAGGCGCCCGAGGAGCCCGCAGAAGCCGCCCTCGAGGCTCCCCGGATGGCGAGCACGTTCCGAGGGACCGCTCGAAGCCTCAGGACTCGTCCCGACCATCCCCCGATACGGCCTCATACCGACCGCTCCACGATGGCCCCGAGACGCCGGCCAAACGGTTCTAAAGCACTGTAGCCCGTGCTACCCCTGGTAATACAATCGGACTTGATGGGACAGGACATCCGAGAGGACACAAGACTCTTCCGACGGCAACGTGGCCCCAGAGCACCGAAGGACATGCGGGTTGCATAGGTCGGGACAGACAGGACACAAGGGTACCCTCGATCTGGCATGGTCGATTCACTGATCGGGGCCGCCTGTGTAGCCCATGCCACCCCCGGTAACATCCCGAACGGAGCCCGAGAGGCCCCAAGGGGCGCCCAAGGAACCGCAGAGCGCCTCGACGAGGTTCACTGGAAAGACGCAGGAGAAGCCAGAAACGATGGAGAACGTCACAGGGGGGGCATCGGGGTCGAAGCCGCGGGCATCGCCGGAACCGGCGAGGCCATCGGCACAACCGCCCACGGGGCGAGGACGCGGGCAAGGAGGAGGCGGGAGCGAGCGGAGCCCCGGCCCCCGCCCCATGGGCCCGTGGCCGCTGCCAGTCCCTGGCCTGGGAGGCGGGGAGCCAGACCAGGGTTCGGGCGCCGCTCCTTGTACTGTGGAGGGGAACCAGACCAGGGTTCGGGCGCCTGCTCCTCCTGCTCCTCCTCCTCATCCTCCCCCTCCTCCTCCTCCTCCTCCTCCTCCTCCTCCTCCCTCCTCCTCCTCCTCCTCCTAATGTTCATTCCAATCCTCACAACCCCAGAACGTAATACATACGGCGTCAGGGGGGACATCCCGCACACCCGTCCTCCCACCATAGGGAGGGTACAAAGTCCTTGTGTGCTACGGTGGAGGCCAGTCCACAAGAAGCCTCCCACAAGGAACCCAACCCTGAGACCCCGCAGGACGTCCCTGGATGTCTGGTGTGGGAACGTCACGCTCGCCATCGCAGAACCCTCGAAGCCCAAGAAACCCAGGGCACCCTGGAGGCAAGCAGGGTGTTTCTTGGCATGGGCCTCCACTGTACGGGGCCCAAGAATATACACCACCACCACCACCACCACCTCCCTCGCCCCCTCCATCCCAGGACAGAGGGGAGGAAGTCGATGGTGAAGGCGGGAGGGCGGATGGAGGTGACGGTGGTGCATAGTCTTGGGACCCGCAGCTCCACTTTGCCTGGAGGCGCGTCGCCACTGCCGAGTGCGATGAGTGGTGGCGCTTCACACACATCATTATTATTACTCATATCATTATTATTAGTACTAGTAGGATCAGAAATATTATTAGTATTATTAGTAATAGTATGAATATTAATATTAGTATTAGTATTAGTATTAGTAGTAGTAGTACTATTATTAGTATTAGTATTAGTATTAGTATTAGTATTAGTATTAGTATTAGTATTAGTATTAGTATTAGTATTATTATTAGTATTAGTATTAGTATTAGTATTAGTATTAGTATTAGTAGTAGTAGTAGTAGTAGTATTAGTATTAGTATTAGTATTAGTATTAGTATTAGTATTAGTATTAGTATTAGTATTAGTATTAATAGTAGTATTAGTATTAGTATTAGTATTAGTATTAGTATTAGTATTAGTATTAGTATTAGTATTAGTAGTAGTAGTAGTATTAATATTAGTAGTAGTGTTAGTAGTAGTAGTAGTAGTAGTAGTAGTAGTAGTAGTAGTAGTAGTAGTAGTAGTAGTAGTAACAGTAACAGTAGCAGTAGCAGTAGCAGTAGCAGTAGCAGTAGCAGTAGCAGTAGCAGTAGCAGTAGTAGTAGAAGTAGTAGTAGGAGTAGTAGTAGTAGTACCATTATCATTAACATTATTATTAGTATTATGATTATTTGCGGATCGATCCACGAACACCTAGCGCATCTATACAGCTCTGCACCGCTGTGGCACTTTCGTGGCGTCAGGCCAGAAACGGTTTCAGTAGGATGAGCGCCAGCAGTTTCATGATTTACAAGCTGCCCTCGGTGAGGCCACGAACTGCCCTCGGTGAGGGCCCTTGTCATGGGATGGGTCGGGGGTGAGGATGGTGGAGGTGGGTGGGGGTAACCTTGCGTGCGCCTACCCTGTCAGGGCATCCTGGCTGAGCTCCCTTGTGAGCCTATCATGTTTCCACTTTGCATTGTCTCTCTTTCTCTATTCCGACCTTTCGGCACTCTGCTGCACCATGCTGGTGCGTGCCGCACCTGATTACCTCCAGGACGTTCTTCCTTCCTACCCATGCGAACTCATGCTGCACAACGCTAAGAAGCCCGCTCGAAGTCTGTCGCCGAGCGCGTTCCACTACCCGCACAAAGTGCCTACTCGCAAAAGTCTGAAAAAACACATGTCTGCTTTGATGTAATGTATCGCAGATCTCCCGCGGGGGATCCAGGCCATTTGCGAGTAGGTACTTTGCGACTAGTGGAACGCGCTCGTCGAGCCTGACTGATGTCAGAAAGGTGGAGGGCCACGAGGGCGTCGACTCTGGAGAGGATGCCGGCGGGGCGGCTCCGGGGGGGCCCTCGGTGTCTTCCCGGGCACACCCGGCCCCGGAGGCCCGCGACGCCCCGGCGTGGCTTCTCTGAGATGCTTCAGCTGGTTGCCAGACTGGGTCGACATGGGAGCCTTGCGCTCCCCTCCCCCCCTATGGGGAGTCGCGATTCTACGATAAACGCTCCTACGATCCTCGAAGAATACAACACCATGTCGAGGCTCCTCGAGCGGGGAGCGGCCCACGGAAGCGGCGAAAGAAGGGCCGAGGAAGCACGCGGGGATGCACAGAGTGCCCTCGGGCAGGTGGCCCACCCTGGCTGTGCGGGCCGACTGCGGCCTCGGAGCAGCGGGAGAGCTCCCGAGGGACACCGCGGAGCTCGAGAGACGGACGCCGACGAGGCCACGGACTCTGACGGGAGGCACTGCTACGCCGCCCGGAGGCGGCGCCGACTCCGATGCCCAGAGACACGGGTGGACTGGCGTCGCTACAGGTCGTGCCGCCTGCATAGTACAAACTTAGATCCTACGTGCATTTCTTTCCTCCTCCTCCTCCTCCTCCTCCTCCTCCTCCTCCTCATCCTCGCCTCCTCCTCCTCCTCCTCATCCTCCTCCTCCTGATACTGTGTCCTCCCGTGTCGTCACCGTCAGTCGATCTCCCTCCTCCCTGGGGTAGCCCCCCTTTTTGCTGTGGTGCTGAAGAAGAGGGGCAGGGGCGGGGGCGCCAGGGCTTGACCCAGAACCGCCCGCAGCTTCGAGGCTTAAAGGAGGAGGTGGAGGAGGAGGAGGAGGAGGAGGAGGAGGAGAAGGGCCCTTTGGGCCCCCCCTAGAGCAGTCGGCGCGCTTGGAGTTTTGGGGGGGGCCCTTCTGGACCCACCTTGAAATCGTTTCTTGATCATGGGACCTCTTGGGCCTCCGCTGGGACCCTCGTCGGCGTGGGCGCACCACCACCACCACCACGGCGAATCGCAACACGAAGATCACCAGCACGACGACGGTGACACCACCACACCGACCGACACCACCACCACCACGACAACGACGACGACGACGATAACCCCGACAACGACGACGACGACCACGACGACGACGACGACGACGACGACGACGACGACGACGACGCCAGCGCCAGCGCCAGCGCCAGCGCCAGCGCCGACGAAGGCTACGAGGACGACGACGACGACGAAGACGACGACGACGACGACGATCACCAGCACCACCACCACGACGGCGACGAAGACGACGGCCGCAGGCCGCGCCCACCCAGACCGCGCGGGGGCGGCCTCGTCGAAGAGGGCTGCCAGATGATGACGTCGCCCGACCTGCTGGGCGCCACCGCCGTCGGGGTCGCGATCGTCGACATCGTTGCTGTCGTCGCGGGGCACGCAGGGGCGGCGGGGCGGGGGGGGAGGGGCCACACGAGGGAAGGAGGGCTGTCCTCCGTCCTGCCTCCCCCCTACCTAGGGTCGAGGTCTGAGGTTCGACGTCGTCGCATCGGAAGCGTTCGGGCCGCCTCTGAAAGCTCTTGTGGCCACGGCCAGAAGCGAGTCGAGTCGAAAAACATGCCTGGATGGACCTTCTGGGAGGTCCCAGAGTCGCGTTCGAGTGAATGTTGTAGTTGTCCCCGTCCTCCTGATCCTCCTGCTGCTCCTCTACTTGATCATCACAAGCCTCTTCCTCCTCCTCATCCTCCTGCTCCTCCTCCTCTGCTTCCTCCTCCACTTCCTCCTCCTCCTCCTTCTCCTCCTCCTCGCTTCCCCAGAATCCACCACCCACTCTTCCCCCTTCTCCTCCTCCTCCTCCTCCTCCTCCTCCTCCTGCTTCTGCTCCTCCTCCCCTGAGAATGACGGTTGTCAATTACTGCTACCGTCGCCGTAGATAATACCGCCGCTACCTTTCTGTGCGGATGCGCGCGTGAGAGAGGTACACGTGCGTCCGATGGCATTCATGGCTCAAGGAGGCTACTGAACGTGGTGCCGCGAGCCTTGTGCACGGAGAGCAGTTGTGTAGCGACACTGAGATAACATCTCTTGCCTGACTCTGCTTCTGAACAGTGTGAGATTTGGAAACGGGTCTGGTGCGTTCTTGAAGCTCACGACTCTGTGAAGACGGTGGCTCCAGACAAGTAAACTTGGCGAAAATGAGGGACACGTCAATTTCAGCAGCAAGGGGCTGTTCCGGGAAACTCACTGCTAATTCTTGCACTACTTAGGCCTGGGAGGAATCGACGGGCAGAAGAGATCGAGGACGAAAGGATCACGCCGAAGGAAATGCCTCAAGCAGAGGGGCGGGGTTTGGGTCCAGCACCTGACGAAGGTCAGCGCAAAGGTACGCTACGAGGAGGCCGCGGAGGGCGTGGCACTGAACGCGGGGGCGACGGCGCGGGAACCTCGCCCGCGAGAGTCGCTCGAGCGACGACTTCCACTTGGCCTGGAATGCCGCCAGCAGACTTGCTGCTCGCGCCCTCGTTGGCGCGAGTACACGAGCGGTTGTCCGAAAATTGCTTTATGGAAGGCCTGGCTTTGGATGCAGGTGTCTTCACGGATGCGACAGGAAGGGCCTCCCGTGGATGTCCTGGTCGGACCTCCTTCATATGTGGATGACCTCGGTGCGCTGCAAGCACGAGTGCGCATTGAGTCTTGATCGCACCACCGCTCCTGGAACGTGGGACCCCGTTGGTGGTCTGACGTGGCTCGGCATGGCGGTGAACAGGGGATCTCCTGGCGCAGGGAGGCGGATCGTAACAAGCTGGCTGAACACCGATGCAACATTGTGCGAACTCGAGGTTTGGCATTGGGAACTGTATAAGACCTTCATGTCCTGGTGGTCGTGAAATCACCAGAATCAGCACTGGTTGTTCCTTGCCGCGGATCTGGCCAGGCTTTGAATACGCATGCTGCATTGGCCCGCAATCGTACCTTGCCTCACCCGCACTTCAACGTGGCGGGTTCGGTTGCGGTCGGGACTTCTGTCAGGCCAGCGGATTTAAGTGGCATGACTGAGGTTGACTCCTCAGGCAAAGTTCGGATCCAAGCGGTGCCGGTCAACCTTGGTGCATTGTGTGGCACCTTTAAGCGTGCAAGCAGGCTGATGCCAAAGCCGCAAAGGCCATGAAATGCACAGAAATGCTGCCAAGACCCCGCCCGAGAGGTTCGTAGGTCCCACTTTGGACGGGGATGTGCCTCATTCAAATGTGAGCCACTAGCTGTGGAATGCGAGGCCCCAGGAGGAGGTTCAGCCGTGAGTCCCAGGGCTCCCACTCTAGCCTCTGCAAGCGTGGCCAGCGTTGAAGGGAGATGTCCAGATGCACTTTGAGCATTGCAACGGCGCACCACATGGCCCGTAATGATGTTGTCTGCTTCTGTTGCCATGTAGCAACTCTGAAGTTAGAAAGCTCTACTGAAAGGCTCCTTCTCATGGCCTGCGAGGAACTGGGGGCGACTGGTGGGCTCCCCATGTGAGATGTGGTGTCAAGACCGTACCAGGTCCCCCTTACCGCATGGTGGTTTGAAGCCGCGCGCGCTCCGATCGGCGGCCTGGCTCTGGGCGTGGTCGCGCGGATACGGAGCAGAGTGGACACAGCTCATGTTCGGGAAACCGGCTGCTACAGACCACACCTCAGGCCACTTCAAGTCGCGCTGTCCGCGCGGCGTGCAAAATTGAGCAGCCTGCGGAGCTCGGACGTGGGCACACACCGTCGACTTGGAGGCTTCCCGAGGTGAACCCCCGATGGGTTTCGGAAGCAAGGACGGTGTCGCATTTGCGAAATTACACGAACTTGTTGCGGGGACCATTGGGGCAAACAGGCCTTCCAGAAGTGATCAGCGTGGAGGGCCGCGGAAATTCATCGGCGCACTTCCTGGCCAGGGCAGGTGTTTGTGCAGCTCACATTCGATCGAGTTCTTTGGTACCTCTGCCAGTGGTGGATACAATACCCCCGCGGCCAAGGTCAATCCTTCTAGGATGTTCAAGGTCCTTGTCCAGGCTTTTAATGATCACGGTCAATGGTCTGGAAAGCTCGGATAGCGTGCTTGAAGGGTGCGATGAGTTGATTAATTTCTTTGTCCCTGTCGATCCAAATTGCAGTGCCCCAAGTTGGAGCAACACATAATGGAGTCCAGCTCTTTTCGTTTGTATGTCTCTGATTGTTATTTTCTTCCCCTGCGTGTGTATCACCAGCGCAGCAGTATGGGTCAGCCGATTCGGGAAGACGAAGAAGAAACACAGAAGGGATGAGAAAGAAGTACCAATTGACCCCGTGGGGGGACACCAGGCTGTATTGGTCAATGCCGAACATGCCCAACGCACGAAAAGGGGGAAGGAGGATGATTCCTCCTACTCTTCTTCTTCCTCCTCCTCCTCCTCCTCCTCCTCCTCCTCCTCCTCCTCCTCCTCCCTCGCATCGTCATCATCACCACCACCACTATCACCATCATCATCATCATCATCATAATCATCATCATCATCATCATCAGCATCATCATCATCATCATCATCATCATCATCATCATCATCATCATCATCATCATCAGCATCATCATCAGCATCAGCATCATCATCATCATCAGCAGCATCATCATCATCAGCATCAACATCACCATCACCATCACCATCACCATCACCATCATCATCATCAGCATCATCACCATCATCGTTCTCAATTTCATCAGCATATGCATACTCATATTCATCAGCATCACCATCACTTTCCTCATCCTCCTCATCCCCCCTCATCATCATCATCATCATCATCATCATCATCATCATCATCATCATCAGAGCAGCAACATCATCAGCATCGTCATCATCATCCCTTGCAGCGGCAGCATCAGCATCAGCATCAGCATCGTCATTACCACCGTCATCATGCATGCATGCTTCATCATCATCATCATCATCATCATCATCGTCATCATCATCATCACCAGTATCATGAGCATAATCATCAGCATCACCACCAACAGCATCATCAACATCAAAATCATCATCAGCGTCATCATCATTGGCATCATCATCAGCATCACCCCCATCATCATCATCGTCATCAGCATGATCATCAGGAGCAGCAGCAGCAGCGGCATCATCGTCACCACTACCACCACCACCACCACTAACATCAGCAGCAGCATCATTAACCACAGAATCATCATCATCATCATCATCAACAACATAATCAGCATCAGCATCATCATCAACATCATCACCCTCACCGTTATCAACAACATCGTCATGAACATCAGCAACAGCAGCAGCAACAGCGTCCCTGCTCCCTCCCCTACTACTAGTTTATTCCCCGTTGCCTCCTCATACTCATCATCACCACCACCGCCACCACTACCATCACCACCATCACAAGCAGCATCATCAGCATCACCATCATCATCATCAACATCATCACCATCATAATCATGATAAGCATAATCGGCATCATCATCACGTTCCATCATCATCATCAGCATCCGCATCATCATCACCGTCATCATCAGCATCAGCATCAGCATTGTCAACAACATCAGCATCACCTTCGTCTTCATCATCAAACCCACATACATTCACTCCTCCTCCTCCATGTCCTCCTCCTCTTCCTCCGTGTCCTCCTCCTCCTTCTCCGCTTCGTCGCCATCGTCGTCCTCAAGAGTCAAGGCTCAAAGCCCACGGAATCCACCACACCAAAAAAACGGTAACCAACCCGACTTGGATTCGTGACAACCTTGTTTCGGGATTCTGGGAATATCAACAGCGCAGCCAACGCAAGCTGAGTATGAGGCCGTTGCCCACCACACAAGCTGGCACGGGCCTGGCTGGCGACCATTGAGGGCACCCAAGCCTCACGAGGGGCCAGCACCCCCGGCACAGGTTTACAAAAGAGTTACATTCCCACCCCCCACCACCACCGTCCGCGCCCCGCCCCCCTCTCCGTTATTCCCCTCCCCTTGGCCTGGCTGCTGTCTCGGGTACGAAACGGCAGCGCGACAACAGGATGCGCAAACAGGGAGGGAGGGCTGTAAGTCTACACTTGGCTGCTGAATGCATTGCTGACTATGCTCTGGTCGATGCGACCAGTGGCTATCAACTTTGCGAATCTACTACTGCTGAGCATATTATCTACCTGCCGCCGCCGAGCATCCTGGATATCTCGCGTTCCAAGGGCCCTCGTGGGGATGCTCCGATCAGCTCCAATACTGCACAGTCTGGCCCATCTCTTCGAGCGCGATGTCCTTCAGCCTTTCCTCGAAGAGCTGCTTCATCTGCTCGAAATAATGCTTCCGCCCCTGGTCACGCGGCTTCGGATCGCCCATCTGAGCCATGCACACGCTCAACGCCAGGAATATGCGGAGGAACGGCCTCGAGCTTTCCAGGTCGGCCGCGTTGGCCTTTGCGGTTTCCGCCATCATCTCTTTGGACTCCTCCTCGTGGGCCTTCCCTCCTCCGATCACGGCGGCCACAGACCCCGCGACGGCGAGGACGGATAGACGTTGGTAGACGACTGCCGCTACGTCCGCGAGCTCCCAGCTGTTGCTCAAGACCAGGCGCGCCACGTGGTTGGCGATGCCTCGGCTGTCCTTGCCCTTGCCCTTTTCATTGTCCTTGCCCGTCCTGACCTTCTCCTTGTCTGGGTCTGCTTGCGCGGCGGCGCCTCTCTTCTTGGTCGAGTTGAACCACCCTGGCGAAGCCGCGACACTGTCTGGCCTGAGACTCTCGCTCTCGGAGCGCGAGCGGGGCGAGCGGCCGCGGCAGACGCCCTGAGAGACGGCTGCAAGAATCGTCGACTGTCGAGCATGGGTGAGAACAGCACGGGCAGACCAAGCTCCGGAGCTCTGTTGGTTCACGCTGTCGTTGGCCCACTTGCCTCACAGCGCCCTCTTCGCAAGGGCCTCAGAACGCGACGGGCGGCCCCTTTCTGGCCATGGAAAGCCCGGCGGCAACGGATACAGAAGTTACCTGGCGAGAGAACACGGAGCAAGCTTCTGAGATCACGGTGCCCACGGGGATGACACAACAACAGCGACCTCCGAAATGTAAACTTGCAAAAACACGGGGCCCCATCCGAGACAACCCGGCACGCGCGCCCCCCAGGGCCTCCCGCCCAGCTTCGCCCCCCCTCGACAAGGGGAACAGGGGGGGGCCTCGAAGCCGGGGGGGGTCCGAACCGAGAAGACTTGGCGCGCAGCACTGCAACGTCGAAATTGCAGAACTCGTCGGCGACATCTTCGTCGAGTAGCAAATCTACGTTGTTGGCTGGCGATCCAAGAAGACCTTCATCCGCCACTTCACTCGCACATTTAAGACTGTCACAAAACTGGAGGAACCCGGGGGGCGCGCTCCGCAGGGCGTTCCATTTCCCCGAACAGCGAAACCAACACTTGCGAGTTGGCGGCGGGGTCCTTCGCCCACCTCCGACCAAGCTCGAGACGGCGAATCACTAGCTCAATTCACAGAGGATGAAGGCGTCGCGCCTCAAAATCCCGCGGCCGGCCAGGCCGATGGGATGTTCACCACCCCTGTGCACAGCATTTCCTCACACGGCGACTCTCCAACACCGCGCGAGTTGCTTGTCCAGTTCGTCGCAGCCTTTTGCTGCGATCACAAAGCACTCGAGCCCGCTCAGGAGCGCGTCGAGGCCGAGACAGAGGATGAGGCATCGCTTGAACTGCAAAGGCAACGAAATGCTCCATATGGCACCGAAGGAACGTCAAGCTACGCGAGGCGCCTGCGCCCGCCTCACGACCTCGCGCGTCGGCGCGCTGCGCTGGGCCAAACGCGGGCCTGAGCATCCGACTGAGTCGAGCGCCCTTCCCTCGAGGCCACCTTGCCAGGGTTGCTTTGGTAGTCATCTAAATGTAGTGCTGCCCACCCCTAGGGAAGTAAACAGAGACTCATGTTTGCTAATGTTTGCTAGCATGATGACGATAGCCACATTGCTCAAGTTGTTCATCGACACGGCCCCTCGACGATCGAATCTCATTCATACACCCAGAAAACGTTAAACCTGGAGGGGCCAGAATAAACTTCAAACCTCCGCACACTTACTCAAACTTAAGTCAGCTTCGCAGGGGCCCCATCCCGAGGCGGAGGACCTACCCGGGGGATCGCTTCGCCAACGCCAATAGCTCCACCTCGAGACCGGCCGTGTCGAAACCACAACACAGTTCACAACCATAAAGGGCCCCAAATCACGCCTCCTTCACTGGGCTTGAGAACCCTTGGGCGGCACGAGGATTCTCAAAACATCACTCCCTGTCGATCGACCTCCACGGCCGCGCCCAGCATTCCCAGTCCGAACTGGCGGACGCATTCGCGGGATCCTTCACGCAGATCACATGCGTCTGGCTACAAGCTCGGAGCCCCCAGCGGGTCTGCAGGGTTGACAGAATGGCATCCTCTCGGCGTCGGCCGCTGCAGAAGCCGCGATCATCGACTGTCGGGGCGGCCGTGAATCCAGGCGCCAAATGACATTTGCCCAGGGCGGGAAGCACACGGACAATCCGTCGACACTTTGGGCCAAAGCTCAAATCTCTTTGAATCGCAGCACCATCGCTTGCGCGCCAGCGCAGGGGAGCGATGCCAAATTGCTCGATCTTCCAGTGTCCGAGTTCAAGTAAAAGTCGGAAAAAAAGGTTCATACGTAGACATCTTTTTGCTGGAGCACCAAAACGCCGCCATAATTTGAGCTCGCGGTTCAGAAAAAAAAAGCACGCGCCACAGCTCCGATGGAGCTGCCCCCGTCGAGACTCGTTCTCCCCGTGGGGCTCGCCTGATGCATCTCTCACATTGTGTTCAAAACGCCTTCTGCAAATTCCTGGGCATCGGCATTTCGCAGAACAGGAAAAAACTTGGGCCCCCCGCTCGGATCTCCAACCCCCACAGTTTTACTAAGAAGCACTCATCCCGACCCCCCCCCCCGCCGCCCACGACCCAGGGCCTCCATCCACTCCCGAGAAGACGGCAAGGCTGCGCGGGCACGCCGTCCGTCTCGCCGCCTCGGTCCGCACCGACGGCGCGCCACGGCTCTCGCTGCTCGCGCGGCCTCGGCCGGGCACCCTCGCCCCTGAGACCCCCGCGAGCCCGCCCTTCGATCTCTGGCGCGCTCGCGTCGCCACTGAAAAAAAGGCGCGGCTGAAAATCGCGAGCCCGGTTTCGACCCACCCAACTTTTCCCCCCGAACATCCGAACCGAAGGGCCCTGAACTGGACCCTCTGCCTAGGCGAGTCTCTCAGTCTAGTCGCGCATTGCCGATATGCATCTGTCGCCCACTGCGGCTGAAAACAAGCCTGCCCAGCTGTGACTAGGCACTGCTCGAGTGTCTCGAAAACCTGACCAGGCGACGCGTGCTCCTTCAGCCACAAGGGACGGGCTCGATTGGGCTCCTCCTGGACTACAGTGATAAAATATCCCCGCCCCTATCCCCGTCCGCGCCGCCTCCATTATCTGATCACGCTGCCACGTGCCGCCACTCTGCGCTGCTTGAGCAGCCTCCGTTGAATGTTTCTTGGCTTTCAGGCAACAGCGCAGCGGCAGGTGATCTTTCGGGGGAGCCCCTTTGAAAGCTGGAAATTTGGCGCCTAGCCGAATGAAAACTCCCCCCGTCGACACAATCGCATAATGCATCTGTTTGGGATTAAAAAGGCAGTCGACCCTATTCGAGTTTTCGGGGCGAAGCAAGCGTGATCTACGCGGCCCGACAGAGCGTTGCATGCCAGCACGGGGTGCTGAGCCATTACTGGTCGAACTGCCATTCCCGCACCGCCCCGAAGCAACCCCGCCGACCCAGGCCCCACCACCCCGTCATCAGCATCCTGCCACTGCCTCTGGTTATTCGAAAATTCGTCGGTTCCGTCATTGAGATCAGCGCAAAGGGTGGGAGTTGTCCTAATGAGGATGGTTGATAAGAGAGACCGACGTCGATGCGTCATCTGTTGGACGACTCCGAAATACTGCCCCCTCTGACCCGCCTTGTCTGGTTGTCGGGCGCAAATACATCGAGATGGGGGCCACATCTAAATTGATTCTGCCCACGCGAATACCTATGCACCTACCTCAGGTTCCTTGGGAGGGTGGCAACCTTTGTCTCACCGCTGTTCTGTCCAGGCCCGCCCCAAGGTTTATGGTGACCGCACAAGTGCAATTATCATAAGTGATTCACGTGCACCCCAAAGGCCCATCATCAC
>CAUYUJ010017465.1:0-20000 GCA_963575745.1 Prorocentrum cordatum | reverse complement strand
GAGGCGGCGCTGCAGGCCTCCTGCGTCGAGGGACTCGAGGGCGTCCAGCCTGGACAGGGCAGAGCTCGTCAGGCCCTCCCGCCGGCGCAGCCGCGAAGCGAGGTCCCCAGACTCCGCCTCCAGCTGCTCCAGCCGCTTCTCTGCCGCGGCTATGCGGCGGGGCTGCAGCAGTCGCTCCTGCTCCTCGGGAGACGTCTCTGGCGCGTCTGCCTGCGCCGTCAGCACGTGCGCCTCCACTCTGGCGTCTGGGCTTTTGCGCTCGGACTGCGGCAGTCGACTGGCGGGCCTCGAGCCCTCCTCCTCGCACCACGGGCGGCCTGCGTGCTGCGCCGCCGCCTCGGTGCTCAGGAGCTCGAGCCTTCGCAGCCACCCTTGCTCAGCCTCAGCATCGTGTTTCGCCTCAGCCGCCGCCACGTATCCGGCATGGCGCTGCCGAAGGCCGTCTTGCTCAACAGCCCCTTCCAGCGCGGTGAGCCGCGCGAAGATAGCCTCGAGGCAGTCATGGGCTTCGCTGCTCGCGCGCTCCAGCTCGTCCAAGCGGTCTGTAGTTGGCGATGTCAACGAGCTGCCCACGACGCATGGTGGCTGCCGAGAGCGGTCGCCCAAGGCGACAGCAGCCACCTGCTCTTGGATGGTATCCATGCGCATGCATATGGATGCTGCATTCGATTCCTGGGCCTCCATCCGCGACAGCAGAGGCTCAAGCAAGGGACTGACGGCGGCAGTGACACCCTGGCGTTGCAGCTCCCAGAGCCTGCAGTCCAGGCCGTCCAGCTGCGCCACACGCGAGCCTATCTCGTCGGCGAGGGCACCGACCTGGGCCTTCAGCTCGGCCAGAGTGTTGCGCAGCTGCGGCTGCGCCCGCTCCCAGGAGCCGACCTTGGTCTGCAGCTCCCGCACCGCCTCCTCCTCGAGCCACTCGCCGCGGAGCTCGGCCCGCGAGAGGCGGGTCTCGAACGCGCCCAGCTGCCCGTACGGGTGAGCTGGCAGTGCCGCTGGCGACGCCGCGGCGGCCATGGCAGAGGGGAAGCGCGCCTCGCCAGAGCGCACGGGCCCCGTGGCGTCGCACATGCGGCGCGCCGGGCGGCCGCTGCGCTGGGCCGACGCGCGCCAGCGCTGGGCGCCGCGGCCCGGCTTGAGCAGAAGCTGCGGATGTAACTGGAGCCCTGACCTCTCGTCTGCGCGCCGTTGCGAGTGCAGCTGGCGGGTCCGTGTTCGCCTCTGGGAATCAGCGAGTCGGCGACAGAAGCGGCACGCGGAGGAAGGGCAAAGCGTGCGAGAGAAGGGCCGAAGCAAGCAGGTGCGGCTCAGACCACTGGGGGGACCCGTGCAAGCTTCACACAACCAGAAGCCACTCAAACCGCTGCCAAGACCTATCCCAGGTGCCTTTCGGATTATGTTTCCGAACCGCACTCGCCAGTCGCGACAATCGGCGGCCCCTGAGGTTCCCACAATAACAAACATGTTGCATGTAATCCCACCAGCCCTTTAGGGCGCGACTGGTTTAGAGCGGTTCCTCTTCCACCCCCCCGTCTTCCCATTCAGCCTCCCACTGGACCTGGACGGGGTGTTCCCCGAGGGCCTCAGCGACAAGTTGATTTTACGTCGGTGTTGGGCCAATGTTGGCCTTGCGAGGGGAGCCCAATTGGAACCTCCCGCTTCTTTGATCGATCACCTCCAAGATGGCACCAAGATAGCCCCCAAGGCTCCCAAGAGTGCCCAAAGAGGGTCCCCAAGAGGCCCAAAAGATGCCCCCAGATGCCCAAAAGGAAGCTCCCAAGAGGCCCCTAGAGGCCCCAAGAGGCTCCACCAAGGCACCCAAGACGCTTCATCGGGGATGGACAGACCCCCCTTTAGTAAAACTTGGTTTAGTGAAAACGACCTGAGGCCCAAACCTGGCGGGCGCAAGCCTGGAAAATAATGGCCACGGCACCCTCTCGAGAACCGAAAACGGACAATTCACT
This sequence comes from Prorocentrum cordatum, assembly GCA_963575745.1. Classification (NCBI taxonomy): domain Eukaryota; class Dinophyceae; order Prorocentrales; family Prorocentraceae; genus Prorocentrum; species Prorocentrum cordatum. The sequence continues at coordinate 18,036 of CAUYUJ010017465.1, read as the reverse complement.
AATCGACGTGTCACTGTTGGGGGTTCTGTCCACCCCCGACTTCAATAGACCCCCAAAACACCTCAACAGGCCTACAAAAGCTCTCAAGAGACATCCGAAGAGACTCCGAGAAGCATCCAAGAGGCCTCTGCCCTTTCTGTTCGCCCTCCATATATTTATGTGTGGATTGCTCTTTTTGCTATTAATATTATTCAAAGTATTATCACTATGAGTAATATTATCATTATTCCTCATCCGCAAAATCATCATCCTCCCTCCTCCCTTCTCTTCCCTCCTCCCCTTCCCCCAGCTCCTCCTCCTCCTCCTCCTCCTCCTCCTCCTCCTCCTCCTCCTCCTCCTCCTCCTCCTCCTCCTCCTCCTCCTCTTGTGGTTCCTCCTCCTCCTCCTCCTCGTCCTCCTCCTCCTCGTCCTCCTCCTCCTCCTCCTGCTCCTCCTCCTCTTGTGGTTCCCCCCAGTGGAGCCCACGAGGGAAACTACGAACCGGCAATTCGAGCTTTCCGCCCCGAGAGGGGCCCAGGAGGCCCCAAGAGCGCCTCGAGGCCCCAACAGACCCCCAAGAGACGCCTGCGATGGCACAATACGGGCCGGCGGAATGAGCGAAGCGACTGAATGAAAAACTGTACGGTAGAGTTGGCGGGTGCGTATCATCGCGTTCCGCAAATAGCTGGGCATACTTTGAATGCAGTCGCCGTTCGCGTCTTTCGAGTGTCCAAGACGGGCCAAGAGGCCCAAAACATCGTCCCAACATGCACCGACAACTACAAACGCAAGCACGTACACTCTGTCCTCCCGCGGAGGCGTGATGGCACCGTCGCGAAGGGCTAATCCAGCTCAAACGCACGCGCACGGACACACACACACACACACACACGCACGCACGCACGCACGCACGCACGCACGCACGCACACACACACACACACACACACACACACACACACACACACACACACTTTGTTCGTCGGCGGCTAGGCAGAGTCACTGCGCTGGCGATGGGGCGTACGCAGGGTGCACAGAACGCGGATTGGGCCGCCATGCACGGGGGGACGAGGAAGACGCTGGGCGCGGGCAGGACGGAGAAGGAAGCCAGGCCCGCTCAGAGCGGGGCCAGGCGGCGGCGGGGGGGCGGCGCCGTGGGCGGGGCCAGCGGCAGCGAGGCAGCAGCTGGGGGGCAGGCAGGCAGGGCGGCCGCCGGAGGCAAGCGCCCAGGAGGGGGCAGGCCCAGCACGAGCTGGAGGCGATGGCAGTGCAGCGAGGCGCCCATGGGAGCCAAGGTCACAAGCGGCCTGCGAGGCTGCCCGAGGGCGGCGGCCAGCGCGGGAGCAGCTCCAGGGAAAGGGTCGGCCCGAAAGCCAGGCAGAGCAAGGGGAGGCGAGAAGGGCACGACCAGCGAGTGCCAGGTGGGGAGGAGCGGCGGAGAGGAGGACACGCACCGCGGGTGCGAGGTCGCGGATGACCCGCGAGGCAACCCCGAGGCGGCGCACGCCAGGCCCACGCGCCCGGGACGCCCAGACTGGGCGGGGCGGTCCCAGGGGGAGCGCAGGCGGCGGCGAGGAAGGGGCGGGAGCTCCGTGGGCGAGAGGGCCAGGTCCCGCGAGTCGGCGAGACAGCGAGGCGCCCCCGGCGAAACGGACCACCCCAGGGAGGGGAGCCGACAGGCGGGGGGAAGGGGCGCGGGGCACACCAGGGAGCGCCCCCCGCGGGCCGGAGCCAGGGGCGGAAAGCGGCACCCGGGGTGCCAAGGCAGGCAGGGCACAACGGGGGAGCGCCCGCGGGAGTGGGGGGGGGGGGGCAGGCCCGAGAACCAGGCGGGGCGGGAGCGGGGAGCGGTGGGCGCAGGCATCGCCAGGCGAAGGAGGGGCCGCCGCCCAGGGCGGAGGTAGCGGGCAGAGCAGCCCGGCACCAAAAACCTGCAGAAGGCCACCGCCTCGCAGCAGCGGGCGGACTCGGGAGCGGCAGAGGGGCGGCGAGGCAGGCGCCTCCGCCCGGGCGGCAAAGGCGGGGCGGGGGGCGCGCAGCGGGCAGCCCAGGACGGGATGGCCGAGGAGGCGGCCAAGCGCGGGGCAGCCGTAGCAAGGAGCCGAGGGCGGGCGGCAGGACCAGCCCGCGCTCGGCCAGAAGAACGAGCCAGACCAAGTGCACCCCAAGGGCGGGGTGGTGCATGCAGGACGAGAGGGCTCAGGAGAGCTCAGCAGACGTCCGGCAGCAAGTAAAAACGGATGGAACGGCTGTGGCCGACCTGGAGGGGCGCGGGGTAGGGCAGGTAGCCCGGACGAGGCGCGTGGTCAGCGCGCCCTGGGCGGCCAGGCGCGAGATGCCAACGCACAGGAGGCATCCGTTGACGAGAGGTGCCGGGGGGCGGCGGCGCAGGCTGGGCCGTGCAGTGGGGGTGCGCCCTGAGCCGGGCGGAGCGGGGGGAGGCACCGAACTGGCGCATTGAAGTGCGAAGGAGAGCCGCGGGGAGAAGGGCGTCAGCGGCGGCGGCAGCCGGCCACGGGGCGGGGCCGGGGGCGGGAGCAGGTACTCCAGATTTCGTAATAAAGGGAGGGGGGTCTCATTTCGGAGGGGGTCTCTTCCAGGCTATCTTGGAGGGCCTGGGGGTCTTGGGACGATGTTTTGGAGGGTTCTCCCACGGGGGAGGTCTGAAATGGCTTGTCTTGGAGGGTCCAGACCCCCTCCCTTTTATTACGAAATCTGGAGTAGCCCCAGCGAAGCCCGGGCCCAGCGCATCTGGGGGGGCGGCCGAGGCCTGGAGTGGGCACGGGGCGGCCAGGAGCACCCGCCCCAGGGAGGCGCCGTGAGGCAGAGGCGTCGGCCGGGCAGCGCTGCGGGGGTGCGCCTGGCAGGGAGGGGGGGACGCACCGAACTGGTGCACAGAACTGTGACAAGCAGCAGGCCGCGGGGCACCGACACACACACACACACATATAGAAAAAAAAACAACAAAAAAAAAAAGAAAAAAAAAAAAAAGAAAACATGTATGTTGCTTTACATATAAATGTATGTATGTGTATGCATATGTATTTATACATGTATATATGTATATATATGTACATATATATATGTATATGTACATATACATGAGTATGAATATATATATATATATATATATATATATATATCAAGAAAGATCCAATGCGCTCCAGGAACCTTCCGTCTCCGCTGCCAACTGCCAAGTAGGCGTTCCCCGTGTCTGGGGGAATGCACAAGCGATGCCAACCTTCACGTTTGCCTTCTCCCGAGTCACGGAAAGCGCGCAGAAGGACATCCTGCTCGAGCGAAGAGGAAGAGGACGAGGAGAAGGAGAAGGAAGAGGAGAGGAGAGTCGGGAGGGGGGAGGAGGGGGGAGGGGAAGGAAGGGTCGTCTTTCCCCCCCTGGCGCAGGCGGCAGGACCACAACTGTTCTTCTTTGACGGGGCGTTTGACCTCGCGCAGCTGGAAGTTCCGCTCGGTGAACTCCTGCGGTGGGATCTGGGGGTGCTCGTACGCCTCCTCACGCATCGTCCTCCCCGTCCTCTTCCGTCCTTCTCCTCCTCCTCCTCCTCCTCCTCCTCCTCATCCTCCTTTTGCTCCCTGTCCTCCTCCATACTCCTGCCTCTCCTTCTCCTGCACGAGCTGCGCGCTTCACCCCAAACCTCCACGGCGCCCACAACAGTGCTGCACAACAAGGGCGTCGGGGCACCAAAAAAAGGACACGATCAGGGATCCTCAAAATGTTCTTCGCTTAGAAATTTCGGGTTTACTGCAAACCCCGTCGGTCAGAGGACTAGGCCGCTGGCGACACAGAAGGAGGGCATGGTATGAGAAAACAAGGTGCGTGGAAGCAGAGCGGCGGCGGCGGCAAGCTCACTCACGAGGGGTGTCATTTTCGCGTTCCGCGGGCAGCTGCGCCTGACGACATCTGGAAGCGGACGTCGGAAGGGTGGACCCCTGGGTCCTCTGCGATGCGGACCTGTGTGCCGAGAACGAGATGGCGGGTTGTCGAAACCGACGCCCTGCGGCTGGACGATGAGGACGACGCGGCTGCGGCTGCACGCTGTTACGTCTGCGGGCATGCCGAGGTGGAGGCTTTTCACCGCCATCCTGCTGCTTGCCACGCAGCTCCTCGGTATCAGGGCGCATCTGGCTGCATCCCGAGGCGGGGCCAATCCCGCCGAGGCGAGACACGGCGTTCGCATGCTCGATGTGATCCTCCACCTCGCCATCCTTCTCCTCATCCCCCTTCCTTGTGCCGGCCTGGTGGGCGGGCATGCGGGTCTGCGACTCGGCGAACTGGTCTTTCGGGTGGCAGGCACTGACGATCCTTCTCTTCCTCCTCCTCGTCCTCGTCCTCGTCGTCCTCCTCCTCCTCCTCCTTCTCCTCCTCCTCCTCCTCCTCCTCCTCATCCTCCTGTTCCTCCTCCTGTTCCTCCTCCTGTTCCTCCTCCACCTTCTCCTCGTCCTTCTCCTCTTCCTTCTCCTCGGTGGAGGGTCCACGGCCGTATTCCGCGGTCGCCGTCCTCTGGTTGCCATTGCCCCCGTCCTCGTCGCTGGTCAACTCGACAGCGGCTGGGCGCTCGTTGGCGATGATGTACGGGTCGGTGTGGGGACCGTAGCCGTCGTGTGCTGGAAAGGTGTCGGCGCTGGCGGCGGTAATGGTGGTTTTTGTCGGTGCCGAGTCGGGTGTCGCTCATCCATTTGATCGCGTGCTCTGCGGAGGTCGAAGATTGGAAGTGTACGAGACCGCATGCCTGAAACTGGCCCGCCAAGCCCACTGCGATCTGACAGCTCTGGATGGACCCAATGAACAGAAAGCTGCATGAAGGGCTTCGCCGTCTATACGGGTGTACAAGTTGGTGACAAAGCAGGCATGGACGGGGGATGGCGGACTTCCGCCGCCGAGCGAGGCGGCACAGGCCACACTCTGGGGAGGGCACATCCCCATATCTGACGCGTCAAGGACGGTCAGTGGCGAAAACGACGGACGATGCGTTCGCGAAACATGATGCCAGAAGGTGCCTGAGATCGAACAGCCATGAGACGGAAAGGCTGAAACTCAATAGGAGATCTAATATCTCAAGTAACGAAAGGATGATTCAGCTCCATGGGCTCAAATCCCACCAGCCCTTTAGGGCGTAGGTGGTCTAGGGAGTCCCACCAGCCCTCTGGGCGTAGGTGGTCTAGAGCAGATCCTCTTCCACCCCTCCCTCTTCCCCCTTGGGGAGGGGTTTACCCCTCCCCCTACCCCCTCCCCTGGACCTGGACGGGGGGGGCCGCGGGTAGTTAGAGCGTCCCAGATGGCCCAAGACGGCTCCAAGAGCGCCTCAGAGAACCCAAGATGAGCTCCAAGATGGCTCAAGATAGCGCAAGATCGCTCGAGATGGCTCCTAAGATGGTTCCAAGAAGCCCAAAGACGGCCCCAAGATAACTCCAAGTGGCCAAACAGCTCCCCAAGGAGGCCCCGAAGAGGCCAAAATCGTCCCAAAACCTAAGGAAAATCAATGATTTTTGCTTTCTCGCCTTTTCGCTTCCGATGGCCATCCGAGGCCTGGAGATGGCTCCAAGATGGCCCAAGAGGGCCCCAAGAGAGCCCCAAAAGAGCCCCAAGACGGCCCCAAGAGCGCCCAAGAGCACTCCAAGAGCGTTCCAAGAGGGGTCCAAGAGGCGATTTTAGGGGCTTCCGAGGGGGGACGCTAATTCACCCCCCCCTCTTGTTTGATCGACTCCCTCCAAGATGGCCCCAAGAAGCGCCCAGGAAGCCCCAAGAGGTCCCAAGATGGCCCCAAAATGGCCCCAAGAGGCCCCCAAGAGGCCCCCCGGAGGCCCCCAAGAGACCCCCAAGAGGCCCCAAGAGCCCCCCCAGATGCACCCAAGATGCTCCAAGAGGCCTCGGCGAGAATGCCTAATCATTGATTCTACACAGGTTTTAGCCACATGGAGGCCTCTTGGGGGGGGGCACGGATTAAGATGACTCCAAGAGCGTCTGGGAGAGCCCAAAATGACCTCCAAGATGGCTCAAGATATCCCAAGATGTCTCATAATGGCTTCCTCTGTGTGCTGCCCACTTCTCTGATCGAGGCAATTCCTCTGGGCATCGTTTCTGGATGGGCTGGTGGGGATTCGCGAAGCGACAACAATTTCCTCTGCCAACCCCCCTTCTTCCCCTTCGGGGAGGGGTTTACCCCTCCCCTTACCCCTCCCCACTGACCTGGACGAGGCGTCTCGCGAGGTGTCAGGGCGCCCAAGATGGCTCAAGACGGCTCCAAGAGCGAAAAAGCGAGAAAGCACAAAACATTGATTCTACCTAGGTTTTGGAAGGATTTTGGCCTCTTGGGGGGGCCCAAGAGGCGCTTCGAGGCACTCTAGAGGGGCAACCCTAATTGGAGCTCCCCCCTTCTTTGATAGATCTCCTCCAAGATGGCCCCAAGAGCGCCCCGAAGGCTCCCAAGAGCGCCCCAAGAGCGCCCCAAGAGGGCCCCGAGAGACCCCAAGAGGCCCCCAAGAAGCCTCTAAGAGGCTGCCAAGAGACCCCCAAGAGGCCCCAAGAGAGTTCAAGATGGCCCAAGACGGCTCCAAGAGCGAAAAGGCGAGAAAGCAACAAACAAGGATTTTACCTGGGTTTTGGACGGATTTTGGCCTCTTGGGGGGCCCAAGAGGCAACTCGAGGCGCTCTAGAGGGGCAACGCTAATTGGGGACCCCCTCTTCTTTGATCGATCTCCTCCAAGATGGCCCCAAGAGCGCCCCGAAGGCTCCCAAGAGCGCCCCAAGAGCGCCCCAAGAGGCCCCAAGAGGCGCCCAAGAGGCCTCCAAAAGGCTCCCAAGAGACCTCCAAGAGGCCCAAGAGGCTCCCAAGACGGCCCAAGACGGCTCCAAGAGCGAAAAGGCGAGAAAACACAAAACATTGATTTTACCTAGGTTTTGGAAAGATTTTGGCCTCAAGAAGGGCCCAAGAAGCGATTCGAGGCACTCTAGAGGGGCAGCGCTAATTGAGGACCCCCCCTTCTTTGATAGATCTCCTCCAAGATGGCCCCAAGAGCGCCTCGAAGGCTCCCAAGAGCGCCCCAAGAGCGCCCCAAGAGAGCCCCAAGAGGCCCCAAGAGGCCCCCAAGAGGCCTCCAAGAGGCCCCCAAGAGACCCCCAAGAGGCCACAAGAGGCTCCCCGAGATACGCAAGAGGCCCCCGGGACCGCCAAGAGGCTCCAAAGACGGCCCAAGAGGCCCCCAAGCTCGCCATTGTCCTCCTCCTCCTCCTCTTTTTCTTCCTCCTCCCTCCTCCCCCTCCCCCTCCTCCTCCTCCTCCTCCTCCTCCTTTTCCTTTTCCTCCTTCTCGTCCCCCTCGTCCTCGCAGTCCTCCATCTCCTCCTCCTTATCTTCCTCCTCCTCCTCCTCCTCCTCCTCCTCCTCCTGCTCCTCCTCCTCCTGCTCCTCCTCCTGCTCCTCGTCTTCCTCCTCCTACTCCGACGACGACGACTCCTCCTACATCCTCCCCCTCTTGGGGCGTATGGCGGCTTAACCCGCTCTTTGTTCTTCTGCATGCTCCCCCGCTTCCCTCATCACCTCCACTCCCCTGGAGCTCATTTCTGGACGGGCTGGTGGGGATACGCGAAGCGTCTAGAATTTCTACAACCAGCCCAAATTTTAGCGAGCCTGAGATCATCCTCCAATTCGCATCGCGCGGCGAAGCTTCCCGCTGACAAAATGACGCGGATCCGCCAACAACATGCTGCGGAAAGAAACGAAGACATGGGCCGGACGCCCGGCAGCGCACGCCGTCGTCACGATCGTGACAGCTGTCGGAGGGAAGCAGCTCGGGATCGATCTCGGAGGCTCGGATCTTTGCGACGGGCGGAGAGACTGTCCCGCTGCGGCGACAGCCTCGCGAGCCCCGTCCTCAACATCTGCAGCTGGGCTGAAATGCCTTTCGCAAGGTCGCGTTTCGCGAGGGCGTCAACGGTCACGAACGGGCGCGGGGCCCATCTGATCGTTCCCCCGAATCGGTCCAGGGTCTCGCGACATACTGCCAGGTCTAACCGATCTCCTGTCCTTATTGAAGCTAGTGGTGGCACGGTCTAACGCGTCTGACGTTGCCCTCGAGCTTATCATTTAAGCAACAGTGAGATCTAAGAATGGCAGCGAACGGACCCAGACGACCCCCCCTGAACATCATCCACGACACTCACTCGGATAATGTCATAGAGGAGAAGCTGCAGCCACTCCGCTTCGGCTAAGGCCACTGGCAGCGACTGCACGTCCCCGGCCAGAGCGAGCGGCACCTGGCGCTCGGCTCTGCGCGACCTCCACGCAAGAGGGGCGGCGCGGGCCGGCGCCCCCGAGGCCGGGGGCGAGTTGGCAGCGCACACCTGCAACGCAAGCCGCGCTCTCTGTCGCGGAAGCGGCAACACCTCCCGCATCAGAAGAAGTGGCAAAAATAATGCACGAGGGCTTGAATCGCCACCCGCAGATGGGCACAGCGGCTGTCTGGCGAAGGTGGTCTACCATCTTATTCACTAAAAGGGCGTCTCGGACACAGGGGTTCTCCACTCTGCTGCCGAGCATGGAGGCAGCCCCGCACGCCTCCGCCCTGGTCTCCCTCCCCACCCAATTGAGGCGGCAAATCATCGAACGGAAATCGGTCCTATCCTTTCCCGCGAACGGGGCCGAACTTCCGATGCGCGGGAGGTGGGGATTTTCTTATGTGCACTTCTCTTGATCTACAAAGATTCGATCGTGGGCGTCGCGCATCCGCCCGCCTATATCTCCCACGCCCTCGGCGCCCACCACCCCCAGCTCCCCGAGGACAAACCGATCCGCGGACGCTTCGATGATTTTCCCGAACCTCCTCTTTCAGAGCGATTGCCCAATCGTCGACTTCGATCAAAACCATCGCACCCGGCCCTGCCGGGCCCCGGCGCAACATGCAGCGCGGCTCGAGACGGGACCAGACACACCCTGGGGACTCGATAAACGAGACGGCTCGCCGCACAGCGCCGGGGGGGCGTCGCCCAGCCCGTAGATTTGAGCGACCAGCTCCACGAGGGGGCCTGCCTCCAGGCCGATCCCTTCGCAGGGCCCCACGACAACGGGCCCCTGGGCCCGACGAGGGGGATCCGATTGACAGAAACCATTACTCAAGTCCCCCACGGCGAGAGACATCCCGAGCATGAGACTCACGGTGGGGAAGAGCATCAGAGATTCCATGAGGGGTCGCTGCGTAGATCTTCAACTCGCGGGCGTCCTCGCCCTCGCGTCCTCTCACGCGCCAGCGGCTCTAGGCCTCGGGCCTCGCGAAGGCCACCTCTTGGGGCTTATACCTTCTCGCCATTCGGGATGAAACAACTCGGCTCGGATACGCCCCCTGCAATTCCCCCCCCCCCCCCCTGGCTGGGCGGGAAAACTTTCACGGTCCAGGCCCCTGAAGTGGCACGCCACTCGATGAAGTCTGATCCGCGTAGACCAGTAAACTCTTTTCTGTCTCCTGGGGAAAATCGAGACAAGGTAACTTCCCCTCCTCGGGAAGCGGCTGGAGTCAGAGCCCCCTCGGAGTCGGCCCCCGGGTGTCCAGGAACGAGCTCAGCGTCGGTTTCCGTTCGCGAAATTGGCCCGGTTGCTGGACCCTCCCCAGCCCTGAAGCCCCAGGGGAACTGACTAAACACTGGTCCTGCTCAGGAATCGTCATAGAGAAGAGAGCAACGACACTGTTGACGTACAAATCGTGCTCACTTACCCTGTGAAGGCTGCGTGACTGATGCCTGCCGAACGATTCCCAGCCGGCCACTCTATCACCCGCACTCCGATATCCCTGGATGCTCTCGACTGGTCGAGGAAGTCCTTTTCAAGCGGTTGCCGAGCTGTCGAAGCTGCTCTCCTCCCTCACAGCGAAAGTCATCTCGGGAGATGGGCGACAGCCCCCAGGCTCTGGAACCCATATCCCGAGGTCTGTTGGCCTGGACAAGCGCTCTCTCCTGGAGGGTAACGTCTTGGGCATGACCTCATCATCCTCATGGAGGTTCAGAGGGGTTTCTCAGGGCCACTGGGTTCCAATCGAGAAGCGGGCCCCTCTTCCTCCACGATGTCGGACATCTGATCTCGCCCCCGGGACCGCGCGCGGTCGAGGGCCCTCCGCCCGGGAGCTCTCGCGCCACCCGAGGGAGAGGGCCGGGCGTCCGACATCTGATCTGAGGGGGGGGGCCCAGGCGAGTAGACATCCGACTCGCCGCTCTAGATTCTACCAGAGGCATCTCGGGCGGAGGCGCGTCGGGCAGAGGCGCGACGGCAGCTGGATCAGCTGGAACAGGCGGGGCCACGACAGCTTCACGCCCCCTGCCCGACGGAACGAACGGGCCCTTCCATAGCGTTCCGGGCGGTTGTCGTTCTCTGGACACATCGGCTCCCAAGCGCTGCGCGCCGGCCCTGACCCGTCTTGGGGGGCCCTGGAGAGCGGGGCCCTGAAGCGCCTCGGCCCCGCGAGCCTCTAGGCCTCAGGCGGGGCGAAGTTGTTCGGAAGAGTATTCCCAAAGACGCGAAAGCATGGACACCCAGACACACTTGCCATACTGGGAAACGGCAAGACCTGGACCGCACCACCTTTCTCGCTGCAGCGAGAAGGTCTTTTCTGCTGCAGAGCAGGGGCCCGGCGCCAAACGCGCACCCAATCCCCGGGGAAGCATTTCTGGCCCCGATGCCTCGGGGCTCCGGGGGCGGTCTTGGTTTTCCCCCGCGACGATGGCTCGAAAAGGAGGGACCGAGCACGCTGTCTGATCGCCGTCGCCCTGGCGAAACCGGCCGCGGAAGCATCCGAGCCCCAGGCCGCGACGGCTGAACTCGCCCTCGAATTATGGCCCCCCGTCGGCGACGAGGAGCTCCGGGGGGCCAAAATACTTGAGCCACGAGGAAAAAAACATACCCAGGCTTGTTTCGCCCCCCCTTTCGCATCTAGAAACAGCATGGTAGCTGGTCCCGCGGCAGACTACGTTTGCAGGAAAATGAAAGACCAGCAGTTGAAACCTACGCGAAAAGCACCCAGAGCAATCACCCGATTGAACTGAAAAGGCGCGGGGCATGGCAACATACCTCCTGCGAGGCGGGCGAGAGTGAGCCTCGCAGTCGAGACAGACGAATTCTCGGCGAACATACTGGAACACTTCCGGTCGAGCACGTGCTCCTCGGAGGATCCCCAAGAAAAGACGCTTGGCAGGGCGCCCTAGATTCGAATGGTCCTTCTGGATGCGTTCCCTGAAGCGGCTGTCAATCTCGAGAGCGGGCTCGTCTTTCACGTGTTCCCCCCGATCCTCTTCGCCGGCCCCGGGGCCCTCATCGACTTCGCCCCGTTCCGCTCCCATAACGTCCGGAGTGGCAGATAGGCCCCCGTGGTCTCGCCCTCCTCGGCTGGAGTTGCCTCGAATGCGACACGGCCCCCCTGCGAATCCACCCAACGACGTCGGACACATTGGGATGGCGAGAGGTCTCTGGGGCAATGTCCCTAGCGAGCCCAGCAAGGTGTTCGACGAGTCGGAGCGGGTACACTTGCGCCTCGGAGGTTTGCGACCTGCTTCGCGGGACGCGGTGCGGATGGCCCCCAGCGCACCTGGCGGTAGCAGTGGAGGTGGCAAGGAGGGGTTCGTTACTGATCAGCCTAATGGGTTTCTTGGAAAGAAGTCCCCCTCGCTAACGCACGGCCCGGGCGCAAATCGAAAACCACAGCGGAGACGCGGGGGCCCCAGTTCATCCCCTCAAGGCAACGCGCCCCCCAGCTAGACGCACTCTCCGAGCATTCGAAGACGAAGGCCCTCCCCCCAGCGACATCTGCAGCTCAGCCAACTCAATCGCAAGACGGAGAAGCAACACGCCTGCGACCCGCATTTTGAATCTCTTAACTGGGCCGGGCACATTCTGAGATCTCAAACGCCACACTGAAGACTCGACACGGGGGCGCCAGACGCAAAACTCTCGGCCTTCGATGTTCGATGATTTCCAGGGCCCAGAGCCTGCCCATGACCAACGTGAAGTCCCAGCCTGTCTCCAGGTCTAGCCTGATCTGGCCCCCCAAACCTAGTTCCACGGCCTAGGGGCCGATCCTGGGGGGAGAGAAGATCTCCATCACGCCCCGGGCCAAACCCCCTCGGGCCCTTCTGGCGCCTTCTTTATTGGAAACCAGGCCCGACGCAAAAACGTCTGACCTTTGGAAACCTGGTCTGGAGGAAAAAGTGGGCATCGGAGAGGTAGGCGCGACTGTCGCATCGTTCGCGGCTGGCTGCTGCGCGGAGATTCCGAGGTCGCTAAGCCGGCGTGAAAGCCCGCTCCGAAGAGGGCGGTCAGCTTCGACTCCGCCTCCTGGGTTCGCTTCTATCAACTGCTTCGTCGAATTCTACATGTCCCGTCGCTGCCGACGAAATACCACTGCTTCGTAGTCGTGGTTAAACTCGGCATCTCGAATTAGGTCTCGCCATGGGTCGCAGCGCGCCACCAGGCACTGATGTCCAGAGTCTGAATCCCTCGGGGGCGGCTTTTCTGCGCATCGAGGACAGCCGTTTTCGAAATATGTGACACCGCACTGGTACCCTTCCTCCTGGAATCCGCCCCTCCTGTCTCCGCCCCACCCCGAATAATAAAACAGGTCGGGCGCTGGAACTCCCAGAAGCTGCGCAATTCTCTGGAGCGAGAGGACCTCGCAGTCGGTCGCGGCAACAAGCCTGCCCCGGGCTCATGGAGCACATTTGGCGCGCGCTGGAGATGCCGAGGCAAATCCCGGAGTCGGAGGAGACACCGCCCCCCGCTCGTTCTTCGCGGCCCCCCAAGAGAACCTCATCAACATCGTCAAAGCGTCCCCCTGCTTCATGGGGATGTCCCCCTGCTGGGCCACGGCGCCCCCCATCTCGCCAAGCTCCCCATCATCTCCGCGTTGACCCACAGCGGATATTGGACCACCGCTCTGCCTGAGGAACTTCGTCCACCTGCATTGGTGCATAGCTCTGCCTGGGACCCAGCTTGAGACCCTTCGGAACCGTCGGCATCTTGGACGCGTCGGCCCTGGTCAGGCCTGTCAAGAGCTCCGTCTTCTCCACCGCGGGCCTGTCCCGACGGACGTCGCAGGTCTGCGAGGTCCCCTGGCGACCGCGCCCCGGCCCCGAACGCGGCCCCGAGCCTGGCCCCCCGGGCTCGCCCTTGATCGCCGGGAGGGTCGCGTCCGTCTCGGCCTTCGGCCTGGGCCAGCATGCCAGGCGCATCTCCCAGTTGAGGCGCTTGATCCAGCGCGCGCCCCGGTTGGCTCCTGCTCGGCGCTGGCCCGGGGGGCGCGGGCACTCCCGCATCTGGTCCGAGAAGTTCCACTGGCGCTCGGGCGTCGCAATGGGCCACATCCGGCCTGTGCGAAAATGCCCGGGAAGCGACATTCCAAGGTTCCCCAGAGCGCGACCCGCCAAGAGCACCCAGCGCAGGGACTGCACCGTCTCGCCCGCTGGCACCGCCGAGCCAGTCAGCTCGTAGAACTGCGGATCTCCCATGACAGGAGTCGGCGGCACTGACCGGCGCACGTCGACCGGGGGCCTGGATCCTCAAGGAATTCGATCGCTCTCCAGCAAAAAGACACGCGACGCCTTGCACTGAGGAGCGCGCAGGAAGTTGCAGGGACGTCTGACGCGCAACGACGTCCCGGGGCCCTGTAATTATTGGGCGCCGCGCCCTGCGAGCCCGACGAGACATGCGCCCCCGGCGCCGCACTCACGTCCGAATTCCGAGCCGCGGCCGCCGTGGTCGACGAGATCTGGGCTGGCGAGCGCTTTCGAAATCCCTGGTCTGGTCGGTAGCACAGCGTCGCCCGTGCCCCTGGCGTCGCCGTAGCTCCATTGGAACCTTTGGATGCGGAGACTTCGCGCCCCGGGACCCCATTCGTCTGCCCTAGCGGACGGAGCGGGCCACTAACCGCTGACCAGCTTTTGAAGGATCTCCCGAAGGTCCCCACGCGAAACCCTGGTTCGACCGGAGGTCCGTTGATCGACTGTGCGTCGGGGTTGGGGGCCTCGGTGGGCTCTCTGGCGTCGGAGGCTCGCGGCCTCGACCTTCCCTCGTCGCGTTCCCTCCATCGCCGTTGCGTCGCTGCCGCGCCGCCGTCGCCGCTGTCAGCCGCCGTCGAAGCGCAGCTCGGCGCGGGCGCAAGAAGGCCAGCCCCTTCGCATGGCCGAACTGGGCAGCGATAGCCTCGGGCACCCGAAACTCGGCCGGGGCCGGCAACTTGCCCGCTCGAATCGACCGGTGCCCCGAGGGGGGCTTCTTCAAGGCAGCGGCTCGATTCAGAGTCTCACAGAACACATTCTCCTCGGGAATGTCAATCACAACTCCTAGCATGGACTGCAAGCCTTTGGGCATCAAAGCCGGAACCTCCTCGCCGATCGAACCGACCTCAACTATTCCCCCGCGCCCTTCGATCCTGGTGGGAAGGAGGAGACCTGAAAGAACCTTCGCCTTGCCTCCGACTCCTCTGGCGGATGGGCTCGAGCTCTGGAACTGTGGAACCCAGCGTCCCAAAGCGGCCAAGGGAGCGCCCGCCTACTTCAAATTCTCGGGGCCTATCAGGCCCTGCCTCTCTGCCGCGTCCACTATCACCCCCCTCCGTCGGCGGCATGGAAGGAGATCGCCGCCCCCGAAACCCCGCGGCGGGCGATCGCCTCTCAGACGCTCTCGAAGCCGAAAGACGCGAGAAACAAGCCAGAGGACTGCGAGCCGTCGCCGTGGAAGACGAACCCCCTGCGAGAGCCGCCGTCGGACTCGAGCCGCTCGATGGTCGAGGCACTTCTGGATCATTGCACTCTCGTGCCCAGTGACCCATCTGCTGGCATCGATGGCACCTCGCGACCTTCATCAGCCACTGAGGAGAGGGCCGCTCCTTGCGGGGTCGCCGTTGGCCGTCTTGACCTCGATGACCGCGGCAGGAGGGCGAATTGGAAGGAAACTCCTTCCTCTCCACCTTGAGTCGTCTCTTGAAGTCCTTGTTATCCTTCCAGATCTTGCGGCGCTCGCTGGAGAATTCGGCGAATGCGGCGGGCACCTCCAGCTCGCTCAGATCGGACTGCTCTATCGTGGCCAAAACGGCGTTCTCGAGCTCTGAGCCGAACGAAGAAACACTTGTGGTTCCATCGTCTTCCCCTACGAACGTCTCACGACCTGTCTCCGTCACGTAACTTTTCCTCGAAGGAGAGCCTGCTGTCAACGATTCATTCCTGGTCGCGCCCACCTCGCGGATGGCCTGCAGCAGGTCGGAGTAGTCGCCGGCACTCTTGCTGGGGATCCTGAGCATCTGCGTACCCGAGTCGTCGAGGCCGACTTATTCTTCAATGAAAGAGTGGCGCCAGTGGCTGCTCAGGTCGAGCCCCTGGGAGGCCAAACGGCCGAAGACCTGGTCATCCGCGCAGCGTAGAGACTGAGCGACTCGCCCTGGCGCCACTGAAACCGTACAAGCACTCTTCCGGACCTTCTCATCTCATCGTCCTGTCGCTGACCACTGAGCACGTCTAATCGTTTCAACACTGTTTCTGGACCCTGAGGCGAGACCAATGCACTACCGGGGATATCCTCGAGCTTCTTCCTGCACTCAAGATCCAGCACCTTCAAGATTCGACATGCTCGCCTGGCGGTGGGGATTCCGATACCGGCGAGCCAGCGAACCACTCCTCTCCGCCATATGCGATACCCTTGCGGATGTCACGACAATGGACACCCTAACAGTCCCATCATTGAGTTTAAGGTGTGTGTGAACCGTCGGAAAATATTCTCAACATGTTTTACACATGTGTTTCACATGTTCCAGACATCTGGGAACTATTTGACAACACGCTTCCTCTCCATTGATCGTCCTCCACAGCGATAATCTCCCCAACCGAGCCACGGGTCGGGGTTTGACGTGTCTGGCTTCTCCCACCAGCTCGACGCAGTGCGTCGAGTTCCCGCGGTCGTGCTGCCACTTGTCGAATGGCCATGTCAACGCCACGGCTCACGTCCGCGGCCGCCGACGAGAACCGCTACGCATCTGCACAAGCTCCCCAACTCGAGCCTGTGGTGTCCCATCGCGCGTTGTCCTCGCCGCCGCCTCGACCTGAGCCTGAGCTCCACGGATCGCCTGTCCGATCCCAGGAGCCGCAGTTTGTCGTCCCGGTCGGAGGATTGTGGTCGAGACGCACCTTCTGACTCTTCTCCTGTCGGCACGAGTTGTGAAGAGCCTGATGCAGCTTTTGTCGTAACATCTGTCTGATCTCCTTCATCTGCTCCGACGTGAAGCTGGATGTTGACCCTTGGGCCTCTTGGCCCCCTGCATCACCGTCGTCTGCTATCTCGTCATCCTTAGCTCGTTCGCCACTGGTCGCCGGCATGGCGGCGACAAAACTGAAGGCGTCCGGGAAGAACCCGACGCTCCGCAACCACTGACGCGTCAAGGACAGTCAGTGGCGAAAACGAGCGACGATGTTTTCGCGAAACATGATGCCAAAAGGTGCCTGATATCAAACAGCCATGGAACGGAAAGGCTGAAACTCAATATGAGATCTAATATCTCACGCAACGAAAGGATGACTCAGCTCAAAGGGCTCAAATTTCTACATATCCATGGATTTGGCGACCGCGCGCCAAATCTACTAGGCGTGGCCACGAGTACACCGTGACCGCGAGCCCACCTGCGGTGGCCGTAACTCCCACCCGCACGCCACCCCACCATAAAGATCATCTCTCCCCTCGCTATAACCACATCGAATACAGCGTCGACGACGACGACGAATCCATGTTTGCGCGAACCCGAACTGTCAAGTTGCAGCACCATTTATTCCTATCCTACAGCAGGGATGGTGGGACACGGGCGGGGCCCGCCGACTCGTACGCTCGAGCTGGCTGGACGCTCACTCCTGCTCCTCCCCCTCGTCCACCTCCCTCCCACTCCTCTCCCCCTCCCTCCCTCCCTCCCGCCACTCCTAGAGCTTCCTCCCCCCCCCGCTCCATCCCGCCCCCTCCCGTCCCTCCCTCCCGCCCCCCTGCCTCCCTCCCCCTTCCCGCCCCCGCCCCTCCCTCCCGCCCCCTCCCTCCTCCTCCTCTCATTCCTCGCGGCGCCCCTCGCAGCGTCCCCGGGAGGGGCGGCCTCCTCCGAGGGCGACCCCCCCCCATCGCCCCTGGCGCTGCGGGCGGGCGGGCGCCTCCCAGCACTCCCAGGAGAAGCTGTCGGGATCCTCTGGGAGCGGCGCCACCTCTCGCGCCCCCGGGGATGACTGGCGGGCTCGATCCTCGATCCTCGATCCTTGATCGATAGCTCGATCATCGATCCTCGATCCGCGATCGATCCTCGAGCGTCGATCCTGCGGGCCGAAGGGTTAGACGAATCTTCTTGGAATCTCCTTCTAACATATACCGCCTCGATGTAGTGGCCTTTAACGGCCTTTAGCGGCCCATGGTGTATCAGCAGCAGCCTCTGGTGGCCTTTAGTAACCCTTTAGCGGCCTCTACTGGCCGTTAGCAGCCTTCAACGGCCTTTGGCGGCTTGTTCAGGCCTTCGGCGGCCTTCGGCGGTAGCCTCTAGGAAAAATGCAAAGAAGTGCAATATGCATGTTAACCTGAGCTTCCGAAAAAGACCCACTTAAGAAGGCGGGGCGGGGTGAGAGCAGCAGCTGAAGATGCTTCTGTCGTCGCCATCGACACCATCGCCACAACCAGCGTGCAGGCCCGTGCGTGCCGGAGGGATGCGCGTGTCTGATGGACAGACTTCGGCTCAACGACCATCCCCATCAGTACTGAACTGCGAAGTGATCCCAGTGGGGCCCTCTGGTCACGCAAGCACTCGACACGTCCCACATTCGTTTGCGGGGGGGCATCTGGTCTGGGAGCGAGGTTCCGAAGATGGTCGCGGTACCCCCTGGATGACACATCGAGATGTGCAATCGGGCAAAATCGGCACGATTAGTTTATCGAGTGTGCCCACATACGTGGCAAGGTGACCATGCAAGTCTTCTGATCCTCCTCCCCCTCCTCCTGCTCCCCCTCCTCATCACCATCGCATTCCTCAAACTCCCAACCCCTCCTTCTCCTCCTCC
>CAUYUJ010017464.1:189901-235168 GCA_963575745.1 Prorocentrum cordatum | reverse complement strand
TAGGGAGCTCCACCGAAGGCCCCAGTGGCACCGCCCGCATGCGTCACCACCCGCACCCAATTCGGCACACCCCTCACACGTTTCGTGGCCCCATAGAGAGCTGCACCGAAGGCCCCAGTGGCGGCGCTCACATTGCGTCCCCGCCACACATCCCAGTACACCCCTCACGCGCTTCGTGGCCCCATAGGGAGCTCCACCGAAGGCCCCAGTAGCGGCGGTTACATGCCTCTCCGCCACCCATCCCGGCCCCCCCCCGCAGCAGCATCATGTTTCGGGGACCCATAGGGAGCTCCACTGGAGGCCCCAGTGGCGGCCCGCACATGCGTTTCCGCCACCCATGTCGGCACGCCCCGCGCGTGTTTCATGTCCCCATAGGGAGCTTCGCCGAATGCCCCAGTGGCACCCATCTCGGCACACCCCTCACACGTTCCGTAATCCTATGGGGAGTTCCATTGAAGATGAAACCCGCAGTTGCGGTACTGACAACTGCATATGGTTGGGTTCTTCGCCAGGCTAATTTAAACGGAATGTTCATACATTTATCAATGAAGATACTAATAATAATAATAATAATAATAATAATAATGATAAGAATGACGAAACCGCGTGTATGCGTGATTGCTCCGTTTGTTGAACGCCAAATGTGTTGGAAACCTTAAATTTGTACAGGGCTTCGCTCGTAAGAATGCATAAATGAGGATCGAACAAAAATTTGAAACCGTAACAACATACAATGCGAACCACCGAAATAGTCGTATTAATACCTATGGTAAATATCAAACCTCATATTTGCAATATTGCTCATAGTTGCAAGACCCCTGCGGGGGGGTACCATCTAGATATATCCTGAAATATTTCCCGCAAACGGGTACAACCATTATTCAGGACGCTAAGGAGGAACGAAAGACGTCGAAGGAGGAACGGGAGTTTGAGGCAAAAGGGAGACTTCGCAAGCACCCTGGAGCTGGTGATTGTGAAGGCGTTGCTTCGGCGATTAAATTCCGCCAACCTGCCGTGATTTTAAACCGAGCTGAGTGAACCAGAATTGCTTGACTTCGCAACCGAACTGGGGCGAACTGGACAAAATCAGACAACACACAGCGCAACGAGTCCCGCGTAATCGTTGTTCCGGCAATTTCAAATTCCGTACTCCCCAATTTCAACATTTGGGGGTCTCGATGGTCTACCTTGGACTCTAGATTTTCTTATAAAACCTTCGAATACTCAGACCCTGGTCCTGAAGCTGTTTCTTCTTAATAGATCCTGATGGGTGCCCCCAAGTGCAGGCACTGCTTGGGGAATGACTCTTACACTTGTCCACATTATTTTCCGTAGTATTCCTCGTCTATTCTGGGCCCCTCGCGAGGAGGGCGAGACGCCCCTGCCTTGGGCGACCAACCTGAACTTGTACGGGGCCGTGCTGCACCTTGCCACCGACGTGGCCCGCGGCGTGCTGGTCCTCGCCGCTGGACTCCTGCTGCAGGCCGGGCTGCTCGGGGACGCCGCCCGCGCGGACGCGCAGTGCGCGATGCTGGTGGCGGCCTGCGTCTTCGCCGGCCCCGCAACGACGACGACGACGACGCCGACGCCGACGACGACGGCGACGGCGACGGCGAATGCGACGGCGACGGCGACGGCGACGGCGACGACGATGACGACGACGACGACGACGGGGACGACGACGACGACGGCGACGGCGACGACGACGACGACGATGACGATGACGATGACGACATGGTCCTCGCAGGCCCCTCGGAGGGCCCTCGGGGGGGCACTGCGGGGCCTTCGGGCGCCCTGTTCGGAGACGTTTCGGGTGCGGCCCTCGGCGGTCACGGAGGGCCCTGGGAGGGCCCTCGGGGGCCCGCTTATTCTTCCTCGCACTTCTCCAGACAATCTCCTCCTTCTCCTTGTCTGTCCCACTCGCTGTCCCCGTAGCTCTCACCCCAAACCCGCCGCCCTGCTTTTGTTCCCAACCGTACTATGGTGTTGGGTCCTGGCTTTGAAGAGACAGCGCACCGCGTCGCTTTCCTCCTCTTCCCGCTGCCCCCATCCCTCCTCCCATCCTTGCGTCTGCTTCCCGCATGAGTCGAAATACCATTTCGGCACCTTTCACACGCTTCGTGGCCCCATTGAGAGCTCCATCGAAGGTCCCAGAGCTACCGCTCGCGTTAGTCCCCCCCCACCCAGTACAGCGCTTCGTGGCCCCAGTGCGAGCTCCACCGAAGGTCCCAGAGCTACCGCTCGCATGCGTCCCCCCCACCCAGTACAGCGCTTCGTGGCCCCATTGTGAGCTCCACCGAAGGTCCAAGTGCTACCGCACGCATGCGTCCCCCCCACCCAGTACAGCGCCTCGTGGCCCCATAGGGAGGTCCACCGAAGGTCCACATGCTACCGCCCGCATGCGTCCCCCCCACCCAGTACAGCGCTTCTTGGCCCCATATGAAGCTCCACCGACGGCCTCAGCTTTACCGCCCGCATGCGTCCCCCACACCCAGTACAACGCTTCGTGGCCCCATAGGGAGCCCCACCGACGGTCCCAGTGCTACCGCCCCCACGCGTCTCCCCCACCCAGCACAGCGCTTCGTGGCCCCATCGGGAGATCCACCGCAGGCCCCAGCGCTACCGCCCGCATGCGTCCCCCCCACCCTACACAACGCTTCGTGGCACCATGAGAAGCTCCACCGACGCCGCCAGTGGCACCGTGGGGAGCTCCACTGAAGGCACCAGTGGCAAAGTGCACGCGTCTCCCCCACCCAGCACAACGCTTCGTGGCCCCACAAGGAGCTCCACCGAAGGCCCCAGTGGCACCGTCCACATGCGTCTCCCCCACCAAGTACAGCGTTTCGCGGCCCATAGAGAGCCCCACCGAAAGCCTCAATGGCGCCGTCCACATGCGTCTCCCCCACCCAGCGCAGCGTTTCGTGGCCCACAGGGAGCTCCACCGAAAGCCCCAGTGGCGAAGTCCACATGCGATTCCCCCACTCAGCGCAGCGTTTCGTGGCCCATCGGGAGCTCCACCGAAAGCCCCGGTGGCGAAGTCCACATGCGATTCCCCCACCCAGCGCAGCGCTTCGTGGCCCCATAGGCAGCTCCACCCAGGGAGCTCAACCGAAGGCCCCAGTTGATACCGTCATTCGTCCGCTAACATACATTGAGATCCGACATCACGTCAAAAAACTTCCCGGGCCTTGGTCGGTCCGCATCGGCCCCAGGGGGCGGGGCTCGAAGCAGGGCGAAATACCGCTGGATGCCCAAGAGTTGCGACGTTGGGATCTCGGGGCACGTACGGTCGGGAACTTTTGGATACGGTCGGACCGAGGTACAAGTTCAAGGTTTTCGGGCGCTGTCGTCGGTTCTCGACGGTTTTCCAGCCTCGGGATGCGTTCCAGCAGCTGCGCCTCGCCGAGGGCGCTCCAGGGGTGCCCGGATCGTCCCGCACGGCCACCGGAGAGCCGAGCTATGACCAAAAAAACACCACGCGCTCGCCGCACCGAGGTATCAGATCGAGGTCGGTTCGAGAAGGGTACCCTCGTGTTCTCCATGCTTGTTGGGTGCTCTGGTGCATCCTGGGGGAGGGCACCCTCGAATGCTCCTGAGCTTGGGCCGGCGGAGGGTCTCATGTCTTTGGAAGGTGTGCTGTTTGTCCCAGGTCCGACTGTAGCGCATCGCTCCGCCGGTTCTGGCCCACGACGCTCTGACGCGGCACGCTATCCGTTCGGGACGACCGAGATGGGCACGGAAGGAATAGGTACAATGCCCAACAGCAGTTCCTGCTCATTTTGAGCAGGACTCGCTGTCCACGCCGCCGCGGCCTGTGTCCATTCGAGACAGAAGGCCGCCTGCCCAACAGCGGCCGCTGATGGTTCTGGACAACATTTGTTGTTGGGCATTGTACCCATTCTTTCGGTACCCATTTCGGGTGTCCAAATCTGGGGCGTTCCCGGAGGCTCTTGGCGCCACGGCTGGGCGCGGCCCAGAAGATTGGCCAGGGAAGGGCCCTGGGAGGGCTCTGGGGGCCAGTTTTGAGTGGGCTTGGGAGGATCGAGGATCCAGGCTCGAGTTTTTTGGATGTGTTCGTAGTTCTTCGATCCTCTCTTCACCAAGCATAATACAGCTCCTAACCCTGATATCGCCATGAATTCGTGGCCTAACTTAGGTCCTCGGTTCTTCGGGTTATCCCTAAACATGAGGGTGGTCTCTTCGGAGACATCTGCATAAAAGACCCTCTAACCATAACGTTCCTGGCCCTCCTAACATAGGTCCCCTCCCAGAGGCTCAGGGGTACACGCCTGTCGTTGTAAGCACGTATTTCTGGATGTTCAGATCCTTTTATACTTGAAGCGATTGCTTCAAGAGCCGATGTCAGTTCGCCGTGTTATGTTATTTGCTGGGAGGGCCTGAACCCAATCTCATGCGCCCGCCTGCCTACTTCATGTTTCTACCCACTCCTTCCGGCCGACGTGTACTCTTATTGCTTATCTCGAAGAAGAACGATTTACGCCATAAACACATTCGGTTGGCGTTCCGCGCGGATTTCTTGGATCCGCGCTGGGCCTCCCCGGCAGCGCCTGCTGCGCCGCCCCTGGCGCGCTCCGCGCGACAGGGAGGGGGGTACAGTGCCGATCCAAGAAATCTGCTTGTCTGCTTCTTCTTATGAAAGAACCCCTCCCTTAGGCCCCCGTCTTTGCGTTGGGCGTTAGGTGACAATCAGCGAGGTCATGTTTCTACCCACTCCTCCCGACCGACGTGCACTTTTATTCGGCGTCACGTCAACATACTCACACTACACGTGCGTCCCCCCCCAGGGGCGACGCGCGCACCGAGAAATCTTACAGTATATGCGTCGTAGCGGGCGCTTTCTGGCCGCACCGCTCGGGAAACGACGTATTACAAGATGGGTATACTATTATATGTTCGGGTCGGACGCGCGCCTCCCAGGAGGACATATGGCATTAGTGTGTCCCTGCGCGTCCCATGTATTGCTCAGCCTCTCTCCGCAGGCAGCGCCACCCTCCTGGTCTCCGCCTTCCCCGCCCTGCGGCGCGCCGCGCTGGGGGCCGCCGGAGCTGGGCCCTGAGGGCCGGCGCGCCCTGGGGGGCGCTCGCGGGCGCGGCCCGCCGCCGCGTGCCCTCCCCGAGGGCCTCGATGCGCGGCGGGGACCAGTTTTCTGGACGTGCCGCGGCCCTGCGGCGTTCGAGGCTGCGCTCCTCCTCCTCCTCTTTCTCGTCCTCTCCCTCCTCCTCCTCCTCCCCAGCCTCCCCCTCCCCCTCCCCCTCCTCCTCCTCCTCCAGCCTCCTCCTCCTCCTCTCCTCCTCCGCCTCCTGCTCCTCCCTCCTCCCTCACCTGCTCCTCCCCTCCTCCTCTCCTCCTCCTCCTCCTCTCCCATCCTAGCCTCCTCCTCCTCCTCCTCCTGCTCCTCCTCCCTCCTCCCTCCTCCTCCTCCTCCTCCTCCTCCTCCTCCTCCTCCTCCTCCTCCTCCTCCTCCTCCTCCTCCTCCTCCTCCTCCTCCTCCTCCTCCTCCTCCTCCTTAACAGTACCCAGACCCAGACCCCCTCGCGTCGTGAAAAGAAACACGACGGGAGGTTTCCCATGATTTTCGGCCTCTGGGGGCCCTTGCCGGACCCCGGGACCGTCAAAAAACGACTCAGGACGAGAAACCGGTCCCGGGGAAGGGGTCAAGACCTTTGGGGGTCGACGTTGCGAAAAAATCACGACGTCGAGTCTGGGAAGAGTGACCCTTCGCCGGAGTGACCTTTGGTGCGGGCTCATCGTGCCCCCTCCGATCGCTGAGCGCGATACGACAGCAGTGGCAGGCGCGCTCGGATGTTGCCCCCTCGCGCCCCTTCCAAAAGCCGCGCTCCTCAGGTCACTCTAGCCAAGAGTCACTCTTACTTATATATCGGGGGATAACAAAGCTTGCCTTGGGACAACCTTGGGCGACGACGACGACGACGACGACGACGACCTGGCCCTCGACCCAGATCTCGGGCGATATGATTATTCCCCGTGTCCTGAGTGCGGGCTTCTCGTTGTCAGTCTGTGATGCCTCCTCCTCCTCCATCCTTCCTCCTTCCCGCCCCCCTCCTCGCCAGCACTCAGACTCACTCACACTCATGCTCAGACTCACTCAGACTCAAATCCACTCACCGTCAGAACACTCAGCTTATATTCAGACCTCTCATACTCAGACCCACTCACACTCAGACCCACTCAGACTCACACACAGTCAGAACACTCAGCTTAGTCATCTTCAGATCTCATACCCACTGATACTCAGACTCCCACGCACTCTGCCTTACCCAGACTCAGACTCACTCACACACAGACCCACTCACAAACAGACGCTCTCACACAGACCTGCACATCATTTTGGCACGTAGCAGGCGTCGTAGCAGGCACGACATTTTTCTTTTCAGAGCCCCATGCTTATCGCGAGGTAGCAGGCGTGGCACTGGCGCACCCCAAGTAGAAGCCGCTGCGGACACTGACACTTGCCCGTTCGCACCCAGATCATGGGGACGTCTCAGACTGTTTGTCTATCTGGTGGTCCAGACCCCTTTCTTTCGAGAGCGCCATGATCATCTCGATATAGCAGGCGTGGCATCTGGGCACTCCAAGGAGGAGCTGACAGGGGTACGACATTCGTCCGTTCGGGCCAAGATGGTGAGGATGTCTCGGGCTGTTTGCGGCCCCTTTCTCTTGAGAGCCTTATGATCATTGCGACGCAACTGGCGTGGCACCTGGGCACCCCAAAGAGGAGCCGCCAGGCGTACGACGCTCGCCCGTTCACGCCCAGATGGTGGGGAGATCTCAGGCGGCTCGCTTGGTTAGGCCTTGGACTCTTTCTGTTCTGAAAGTTCCATGAGCACCGCGATGCAGTAGGCATGGCGCCGGGGCACCCCAAAGGAGGAACCGCCAGGGGGTATGACAGTCTTCCGTTCGCGCCCAGATGGTGGGGATGTCCCAGGCTGTTTGCCTGGTTGGTGGCCCAGACCCTGTTTTTTTATGAGTCCTAGTATCATCGCGACGTCACAGGCGTGGCAAACTGGGCACCCCGAGGAGAAACCGGCAGGGAGAGGAAACACTTGCCAGTTCACGCCGAGATTGTCGGGACCTCTGATGCGGGTTGCCCGTGTGGTGGCCCAGCACCACGACGCAGCAGGCGTGGCACCTGGGCACCCCCCAGAGGAGCCGCCAGGGGGTATGACCTTTGCCCGTTCGCGTGCAGATGGTGGGGATGTCTGGGGCGGGTTGCCTGCATGGTGGCCCACAAGGCCTCATGATCATCGCGACGTCACAGGCGCGGCATCTGGGCATTGCAAGGAGGAGCCGCCAAGCGTACGACATTCGTCAGCTCGCGCCCAGATGGTGGGGAGATCTAAGGCGGTTCGCCTGTTTAGGCTTTGGACTCTTTCTGTTTGAAAAAATGCCATGATCACCGCGATGTAGTAGGCATGGCACGTGGGCACCCCCGAGGAGGAACCGCCAGGGGAAATGACATTCGTCCGTTCGCGTCCAGGTGATGGGGATGTCTCAGGCTGTTTGCCTGGCTGGTGGCCCAGACCCTGATCTTCTTGAGAGCCCTACAGGCGTGGCAAACTGGGCACCCCGAGGAGAAACCGGCAGGGAGAGGAAACACTTGCCAGTTCGCGCCGAGATTGTCGGGACCTCTGATGCGGGTTGCCCGTGTGGTGGCCCAGCACCACGACGCAGCAGGCGTGGCACCTGGGCACCCCCCAGAGGGGCCGCCAGGGGGTATGACCTTTGCCCGTTCGCGTGCAGATGGTGGGGATGTCTGGGGCGGGTTGCCTGCATGGTGGCCCTCAAGGCCTCATGATCATCGCGACGTCACAGGCGCGGCATCTGGGCGCTCCAGGGAGGAGCCGCCAAGCGTACGACACTCGCCCGCTCGCGCCCAGATGGTGGGGAATTCTCAGGCGGTTCGCCGGACTCGGCGCCCTGGCCTCGCTCTGTCTCGGAAGCTCCTATCGTCACCGCGATGCGGCACGCACAGCATCCGGGCACCTCCCCAAGGGGAAGCCGCCAGAGCGTGTGTCACGGGCCCGTTCGCGCTCAGAGGGTGGAGATGCCACAGGCGGCTTGTTTGGTGCGGCGCCCTGTTTTTCCCAACCCTCCTGCGTTGGGTTCTCGTTTTGAATAGAGCACTGCGGTCTCCACCTTCCTTCCTTCCCGCCTCCTCCTCCTCTCTTCCCTCTTCCTCTCCTCTCTTGCTTCCCTTCTCCGCCTCTCTTCGCTCCTCCTCTTCTCTCTTGCATCCCGTCTCCTCTCTTCGCTCCTCCTCTCTTGCTTCCCTTCTCCTCCTCTCTTCGCTCCTCCTCTTCTCTCTTGCCTTTTACGTCATCCCTTTGGGGCTGCGATCTGTGAAACTGTCGCCACTTTCGAGGGCTGCTGGTGGGTCCAGCGGAGTGAGGCACCACGCAGATTCAGATTAGACCTCGCCATCCCTGGGGGGCTGCGATCTGCGAAACTGTCACCACTTTCGAGGGCTGCTGGTGGGTCCAGCGGAGTGAGGCACCACGCAGATTCAGATTAGACCTCGCCATCCCTGGGGGGCTGCGATCTGCGAAACTGTCGTCACTTTCGAGGGCTGCTGGTGGGTCCAGCGGAGTGAGGCACCACGCAGATTCAGATTAGACCTCGACTTTCGAGGGCTGCTGGTGGGTCCAGCGGAGTGAGGCACCACGCAGATTCAGATTAGACCTCGCCATCCCTGGGGGTTTGCGATCTGCGAAATTGTCGTCACTTTCGAGGGCTGCTGGTGGGTCCAGCGGAGTGAGGCACCACGCAGATTCAGATTAGACCTCGCCGTCCCTGGGGGGCTGCGATCTGCGAAACTGTCGCCACTTTCGAGGGCTGCTGGTGGGTCCAGCGGAGTGAGGCACCACGCAGATTCAGATTAGACCTCGCCATCCCTGGGGGGCTGCGATCTGCGACACTGACGCCACATTCGAGGGCTGCTGGTGGGTCCAGCGGAGTGAGGCACCACGCAGATTCAGATTAGACCTCGCCATCCTTGGGGGGCTGCGATCTGCGAAACTGTCGCCACATTCGAGGGCTGAGGGTGGGTCCAGCGGAGTGAGGCACCACGCAGATTCAGATTAGACCTCGCCATCCCTGGGGGGCTGCGATCTGCGACACTGACGCCACATTCGAGGGCTGCTGGTTGCGAAACTGTCGCCACATTCGAGGGCTGCTGGTGGGTCCAGCGGGGTGAGGCACCACGCAGATTCAGATTAGACCTCGCCATCCCTGGGGGGCTGCGATCTGCGAAACTGTCGCCACATTCGAGGGCTGCTGGTGGGTCCAGCGGAGTGAGGCACCACGCAGATTCAGATTAGACCTCGCCATCCCTGGGGGTCTGCGATCTGCGAAACGGTCACCACTTTCGAGGGCTGCTGGTGGGTCCAGCGGAGTGAGGCACCACGCAGATTCAGATTAGACCTCACCATCCCTGGGGGGGGCTGCGATCTGTGAAACTGTCACCACTTTCGAAGGCTGCTGGTCAGTCCCGCGGAGTGAGGCACCACCCAGATTCAGATTAGACCTCGCCGTCCCTGGGGGCTGCCATTCTGGGAAACTGTCACCACTGACGCGGGTCGTTTCAGAGGTGAGGTTGCCCCTCGGGCTCTCTTGTCACTCAGTTCTTTTGACCACGAGCATGATGAATGATCATTGTGGCGATTTGGCTTGGAAGTGAGGTTGCCCATCATGCCCGCTAATCATTCCCGATTCTTACACCATCGCCAGGTTGTGAAATTAATTTCTTGGGTCGCCATTTTGAAACGCGCGAGTATCGCAAAGCGGAAGACGAGGAAGGGGAAAACGATGGGGTGGAGGTGGAGAAGGAAGGGGGGAGGAAGTCCGGCCCGTGCTGCAGCGGCGGCGGCAATCACCGAGACGTGCTAGCCCTGTCGTGAGGTTGCCCGTCGGGCCCTCGAATCACTCCCGATTCCTGACCACGAGCAGTGCTCACGCGGCGCGAGTGACGCATGATCCGCGACGCGGATCGGGTCCGAGACCTTGCGAAGAAATTGCGGAAGTTCAGCTCCCGCACTGCAACATGCAGGAAGGAGGCAGAGAAGCTGGCGCGCGAGCTAGGTCTCGATCGCTTCCTGCACTAGATATAAACAGGTATGATCCTGTGGACAGGCAGCAGGCATGCGTTGACCGAGCTCCTGCAGAAACGAAACAATCTCTTGCTTCCTCCCTCCTCTTTCATCATCGCCGCCCTAGTCCTCCTGTTACATTATGCATTCATGGTGCTGCTGCTGCGATGGCTCCTCGCCCCTTCCTACTGGGTTCGTCCTTCTCCTGTCCTTCGTTCCCGCCCCCGCTATTGTTTAACAAGCCTTGAGACATATTCCTCGTCTTATCGATTGCTGTTCTGTGAGTCGTGCAACATTACGCATCCCATGTAGGTCGCACTACAAATCGCCGCGCCTGCACTGTCACGGTTCCTGCTAATGTTTCCCTACTCCGCTTGCCACTTGATGCCATTGGGTTGGGTACGTCGCAGGGTAATTTGTTTTGTATTGAGAGCCCCATGATCGCCGTGATGCAGCAGGCATGGCTGCAGAGGTTCTGCACCTGCCAGCTCGCGCCCAGAGCGTGAGGCCTCTCCGGCGAAACGCTGGTGTAGGCACCCTCGACCCCTTCCCACTCCGGAGCCTCACGATCAGCCCGATCAGCAGGCATCGCGCGGGGGCGCTCCAAGGGGCAGCCGCCAGGGAGCGCTCGGTCGCCACAGGCGAAGAAAGTTTCACTGAGACGCTCCACGGACGGGAGTGCCACGAGCTGAGATGCACGTGTGGGAATCCCCGCGTCGAATGGTTTCAATCTGGGCGTTTTTTCCCCCCGATTGCAGGGCCGCCATCGACAAACGGCGGGAACCACTGCAGACGCCAGCCAAGTGCGTCACACCCGCGAGGTGCGCCGCGCGTGCTGGGGCACCCCCCTCGGCGCCCCTCCTCCTGTTCGTCCTCCTCCTTGTCTTCGTCCCCCTCCTCCTCCTCGTCCTCCTCCTCGTCCTCCTCCTCCTCCTCCTCCTCCTCCTCCTCCTCCTCCTCCTCCTCCTCCTCCTCCTCCTCCTCTCCTCCTCCTCCTCCTCCTCCTCCTCCTCCTCCTCCTCCTCTCCTCCTCCTCCTCCTCCTCCTCCTCCTCCTCCTCCTCCTCCTCCTCCTCCTCCTCCTCCTCCTCCTCCTCCTCCTCCTACTCGCCCTATCAAACAACAGTGCAAAATGAGTGAAGGGCGCCGGCACATGGTCCCAAGATTGTCCCGCAGCGCGCACTCTGCATTGGTTTTGACATGGATGGTGGGCCTGTGCGCACGGGGCCAGAAAATGCTCCCTCACCCGTGACACCAAGAAAATATACATTGGTCGCTGGGTTTCCGGGAGTGCTCCATTTTTTCCGGCGTCACCTCAACATACTTATACTATATGTGCGTCGCCCCCCACAGGGGCGACGCGCGCACCGAGAAATCTCCTAGTATATGCGTCGTAGCGGGCGCTTTCTGGCCACACCGCTCGGGAAACGATATACTACAAGATGGGTATACTACATGTTCGGGTCGGACGCGCGCCTCCAAGGAGGACACATAGTATTAGTACGTCCCTGTGCGTCCCATTTTTTGCCGCAAAGTACATTATAGTTGTGCTGTTCTTGTGACAGAGATGATGGGGAGGGCGCTGTCGCTGGCCAAGGGCCAGCAGAGTGGGGAATAGTGCACATCAGTCAGGAGCAGTGGGGCACACCTTCCCGAAGGGGAAAGAGGGGGTCGGAAGCACGAGCTCTATAACCACCCACGCCCTAAACGGCTAGTGGGATTCGGTGTTCTCCCGGTCCGTCCCTTCCCCCTCCTTCGTTTACCCCTCCTTCCCTCTTTTCGTCCCCCTCCTCTCCTCCCCTCTTCTCCCTTCCCTTCCTCCCCCTCCTGCCCCTCCTCCTCGTCGTAATTAGCCATGTTGGCTCAAGCCGTTGCAGCCCAAAGCATGTAGGGCTCAAGCCGCCATGTTATCGTGCCCTTGTGGGTGCATGTTTTTGGATGCTAGACATCGGCCGAGGGTCTCGAGAAGGCGTTGATTCCCTCGAAGCGTCAATCGAAAAGTGCGGTCGGACAGCACACTGGCGCGCAGCACTGGAGGTGCTCCGCGAAGGAGTCCGATTAGGTGTGCAACTCTCCCCAGGCCTCTACATTGCGACTGCCATCGCATGCAGGCAAGGCGGGCAGTGGCAACACGTACTGCAGGTGATCAATGGGATGCGGGAGGCGAAGGTGGAGCCCAACGGCATCTTCACTACATTGCAGGGCCCTGTGCGTATCGGAAAGGTCGGGGCCTGATTTGAGGTGCGGGCCCCCCCCCCCTGGCGGCCCGGGGGACCCCTCGAGAGCCCCGTGAGCTCGAACAGAGCGCCAAGATGCCACCAAGGTGACCGCCGCAGGCCCAAGATAATTCTCCGTAGTGCCCGAAATGAGTGAGGGTCGCTCCAGAGCGGCCCGATATTGCCCCAAGAGGCCCTCAAGACGCGCCAGAGGCTTCCAAGAGGACTCCCAGGAGGTCCCGAAGAGGCCAGAATCCTTTAGTTCGCTAAGCGTTCTTTCGAAAACTCAAGCATTCTCGCCGTCGCAGGCTTTCGCCAGTCCAAGACCCCAAGAGGCCCCGAGCTGGCTCCAAGACAGAAGGCCCTACTGGACGGTTTCAAGACGGCCTCAGAGGCCCCCAAGACGCTTCCAGAGGCCTTCCAGACGCCGAGGCCCCGAAGAAACCCCGAAAGGCCCCCAATAGGCGTTCGTCGGCCCACAAGAAGTCCCAATGACGCCTCCCAGAGGCCTCCCCCCAGAGGTACCTAAGGGCTCCGACGAGACTCCAAAGGGACCCACGGGAGCGCCCTCGTACGGTACAGCTTCTCCGTTTGCTTCCCAGACGCCCCACTGGCCCTCCGGGCACGCAGCACCGATCAGCGAAGCAGCAGCACGCCACGGCCAGCACCAGGCCGCAGGCGACGAGAAAAACGCAGGAAGCGGCAGGGGTGCGGACGGGCAAAACTAGCTTGGCGAAGGACCCAACCATATGCAGTTGTGAGTTCCGCAGTTGTGGGGGAGACGCATGCGAATGTTGCCACTGGGGCTTTCGGTGGAGCCCCCTGTGGGCCACGAAGCGCTGTACTGGGTGGGGGAGACTCATGCGAACTTTGCCACTGGGGCCTCCGCTGGAGCCCCCTATGGGCCACGAAACGGTGTTCTGCGTGGGGGAGGCGCATGCGAACGTTGCCACTGGGGCCTTCGGTGGAGCCCCCTCTGCATGCGAACGTTGCCACCGGGGCCTTCGGTGGAGCCCCCTATGGGCCACGAAACGGTGTACTGGGTGGGGGAGACGCATGCGAACGTTGCCATTGGGGCCTTCGGCGGAGCCCCCTATGGGCCACGAAACGGCGTTCTGGGTGGAGGAGACGCATGCGAACTTTGGCACTTGGACCTTCGGTGGAGCCCCCTACGGGCCACGAAACGGTGTTCTGCGTGGGGGAGACGCATGCGAATGTTGCCACTATGTCCTTCGGTTCTGCTCCCTATGGGCCACGAAACGCTGTACTAGGTGGGGGAGACGCATGCGGACTTTGCCACTGGGGCCTTCGGTGGAGCAGCTCCCTATGGGCCACAAACCTTGTACTGGGTGGGGGAGACGCATGCGGACTTTGCCATTGTGTTTTCGGTGAAGCTCCCTATGGGCCACGAAACGGTGTTTTGAGTGTGGGAGACGCATGCGAACGTTGCCAGTGGGACCTTCGGTGGTGCTCCTTATGGGCCACGAAAAGGTGCACGGGGTGGGGAGACACATGCGAACGTTGCCATTGGGGCTTTCGGCGGAGCTCCCCATGGGCCACGTAACGCTGTACTAGGTGGGGGGACGCATACGAACGTTGCCACTGGGACCTTCTGTGGTGCTCCTACTGGACCACGAACTGTGTTCTGGGGGGGAGACGCATGCGAATGTTGCCACTGGGACCTTCGGTGGAGACTCCTATGGGCCACGAAACGGTGTACTGGGTGTGGGAGACGCATGCGAACGTTGCCACTATGACCTTCGGTGGTGCTCCCAATTGGCCACGAAACGGTGTTCTGAGTAGGGAGTGCGCATGCGAACGTTGCCTTTGAAACCTTCGGTGGAGCTCCCTATGGGCCACGAAACGTTGTATTGGGTGGGGGGACGCATGCGAACATTGCCACTGGGACCTTCGGTGGAGCTCCCACTGGGCAGCGAAACGGTGGTCTGGGTGGGGGAGACGCATGCGAATGTTGCCAGTGGGACCTTCTGTGGAGCTCCCTATGGGCCACGAAACGCTGTACTGGGCGGGGGAGACGCATGCGAGCTTTGCCATTGGGGCCTTCGGTGGAGCTCCCTACGGGACACGAAACGATGTACTGGGCGGGGGGACGCATGCGAACGTTGCCACTGGGGCCTTCGGTGGTGCTCCCCATGGTCCACGAAACGGTGTACTGGGCGGGGGAGGCGCATGCGAACGTTGCCACTGGGGCCTTCGGTGGAACTCCCTATGGGCCTCGAAACAGTGTACTGGGTGGGGGAGACGCACGTGGACTTTGCCACTGGGGCCTCCGGTGGCGCTCCTTATGGGGCCACGAAACGTTGTACTGGGTGGAAGGGGCACCTCCAGAAGGCCTCTGGGCCGCTCGCCGACGGCTCCCTCGCTCCCAGCTCGGCCCAATACGGCCTCCCAGAGAGCCTTCAGCACGCTCCCCGACGGCCCCAGAAGGTCCCTGGGCCGCTCGCCGACGGCTCCACGACACCCACATCGCCCCAGACGGCTCCCCACGAGCTGCAAACCAAGCCCCATACCCCATACCCCATACCGAGCCCCCGACACCCAGAAGGCTCCTGGGCCGCTCGCCGACAGCTCCCTCGCCTCCAGCTAGCCTCCCAGAGAGCCTTCAGCACGTTTCCCGACGGCCCCAGAAGGCCAATGGACGTTCACCGACGGCTCCAGGACACTCGGATCGCCCCCAGACGGCTTCCCGCAAGCCCCAAACCAAGCATCATACCCACATCGAGCCCTCTCGCCCCCCGACGGCCTCCCAGATAGCCTCCAGGACATCCCCCAACGGCTCCAGAAGGACCGCCCCATGACGCCAGAAGTTGCTCAACCCCACCCAAGGCCCTGGACTACTCTGAGCTTCCCCAGACCCTCTCGGGAGCTTCCTGTCGACCCCAGCCGCGGCCGCGGCATGCTCTCACGGTCTCAGATACCGTTGTTACGAGGCCTCGCAGTATTGGTGACAAGGGGGGGCCCTTCCTATGCGTTCACAAGCCGCAGACCAAGCCCCATACCCCACCCCGAGCCTAGACACTCTGAGCTATTCCAGATCTTCTCAACCGGCTCGTGTCGCTCCACAGCCGCACCACGCTCCAGACCCCACCCTGGCGCCCAGACCGCTCCGACCATTCTAACCTGCCGCACACTCCACCCCGAGCCCTAGACCAGTCTGAGCTGCCTCAGACCCTCCCAAGCGCCTCCCGTCGTACCTCGGGCGCGCCGCGCCCCAGACCCCAGCCTGGACCCTGGACCACTCTGAGCTCCCCCTGAACTCCTCGAGAGCCCTCAGAGCTCTTCAGGACCCACACTTTCGCGAAGCTGCTCGGGCACAACGAGCTGTTCTGCGACGGCTTCGTCGCGCCTGACTTGGATGCACTGCGCGGGCCGCCGAGAAGAGCGGCGACACATGCGCGTTTGGGACCGACACCTGGAGCTGCCAGCCGTGGATTTTCCACGGGTCACCTCCTCCATCCACGCCGTCCCCTCCAACCTCCCCTTACCCGCGAGGCCCCAGAGACGCTCCACTTCCACGTACACGCCAGAGCGGGCAAATTCCGCGGCCGGAGGCCGCGGGTCAGCCCTAGTCAGCTACAACGTTGGGATCAGCGCGTGCGGGAAGGGCGGTCAGTGGCAGCGGGCTCTGGCGCTGCTCCGCGAGATGTGGGAGACGAAGCTTGAGCCCGACGACATCTCAAATACGGTGCCGCGATCAGCACGTGCGAAAAGGCACTCCAGTGGCAATGAACCCGCCCCCCTGGGACGCTCTGGCCGGGCCCTCGCCGGACGGTCCAAGACGGCCCGAGGCGGCCCAAGCGCGCCCTGAGACCGCGCAAGATGGCTTGCAGATGGCCCAAGAGCCTCCCATGACGCCCATCAGATGATTTTCGCGTGCCCGCCCCCTGGAGCTTCGAGCAGCCAGCGGCGGTCCCAGGGGCTTCCCAGATCGCCCCCAAGACGGCCAAAGAGGCTGCCAAGACCTTTCTCGTAGTGTACGTCGGGCCGCGCTGGCCGAGCCCTCGGAGCCGCCACGGTGGCCTCTGAAGCGGCCCAAGACAATCCAAGGCGGCCCGAGGCGGTCCACGGGCGATCTGAGACAGTCCACGACGGCCCAACACAGCCCTAAAGGCCCCTTCTCACGCCCTCAGACGTCCCCACGAGGGTCCCCAGGACGGCCTCCAAAGGCAAAATTCACAGATCATTCGTTTAAAGTGTGTTTCAAAGATTTTGGTTTTCTCCTTCTCTCGGGCTTATGCAGCCCCAAAATCGCCCAATAGGCTCCCAAGAGGGGTTCCAGACGGCCAGGGAAAGGCCGAAGCAGCCCTAAGAAAAGCCCACAACGGCCCTGGGAGCTGTCACTTTGAAGACATTTCAATGTGACAGCTAAGAGAACCCTCCTGTGCCCTCTGGGGGCTGTCTCAGGAGCCCTCAAGGATCTAACTGGGCGGCTCTGAAGTGCCCCAGGTTGCCACAAGGGAAGCCAAGAGAGGCCGAGAGAGCTGCAAGAGGGGCCCACACCCGTACTGCCAGCTGACGCTTCCAAAGCTGCTCAAGTGACGGATCAGAGAATCCTTTTTGGGCCTTCTGGGGGGTTACATCTGCTCGCAACGCCTCGTAGTCACAGCCCGCAGGTTCTTCGACCATGAAGGTCACACCACAAGCACACAAGAGTCATCTATCCCGCAATAATTACCGGGAGCAGCGCGGGGAAGTTTCAAATCGTGGCAAAGCTGGGGGGGGGCACCAGGAAGGCCCGCCAGGAGGGCTTGCGCCTCCCAGACGGCCCCGAAGGTGCTTCCAATACGGCCGAGGATGGCCTCAATATGGTCCAAGATGGCCCAAGACGGCCTCCAGACGGCCGAACAGCCTTCAAGAGGCCCCCAGCTCCAGGAGCACTCCCAGCAGGGCATCCCGGTGGAAAAAGCTAAGGTTTTTTGCAGGTTGTTTCGACATCTGTAGCATGCAGGACTTCTGGGCCCTTGCAGCGCCCACGACGGCCCAGCAGCCCCCAAGATCGCCCCAAGCCAGCACAAGAGGTTCCCAAAGAGAATGCCACGGCAGATCGAGAGAGCCCCCGGGACAGCCCAAGAGAGCCCGAAGACGACCCAGGAGGCGCCCAAGACGACCCAAGATGACCCAGAGATAGCCTTAAGTCGGGCCTGTCCCTTTACAGGGGGAATATGCAAAAATAGTCAAAAAGATAGTATGGTCACGATTTTTTTGAATATTCTTGAATCATGTTTAGATATTTCGGGGGGTACTTTCTATGTTTCCCCAAAAAATCCGCCTGTAGGGGGACACGCCCGAGCTAAAGATAGCCCACTAGAGCCCCCAGTGCATCCCAAGACGGCCCCAAGAGCGCTCCCAGAGAGCCCGAAGAGGCCCCACAACGGATGCTACAACGCACCACCCCGCTTCAGATTCCGTCGGGTGTTTTCTGAGAGCCCTCTTGGGGCCGTCTTCGGGCCTCCAGGCTCCTCGGCTGCATCATCTACGACATCTGTCAGCCAGTAGGCCGTCGCCGCCTGCGAAATTGCTCCACGGGTACACACGGGTCAGTTATAATGCTGGGATCAGCGCGTGCGAGAAAGGCAAGCAGTGGCAGCGGGCTCTGGCGCTACTGAGTGAGATGCGGGAGACGCAGCTCGAACCCGACGTCATCTCTCCTACATGGCGGGAGCAAGCGCGTGCCGGAAGGAAAAAAGGCCAAATGTCGGTAGAGCCCTCCGGCGGGGCCCCGCGCGTTGCTGGGCGGCCCCGAGGCGCTCCTCGACGGCCTCGGAGGGCCTCCCCGCAGAGGCTCGAGGGCCCCGGACGGCCCCGAGATGGTCCAAGAGGGCTTGTGAGACGGTCCACGAGCGCTCGAAGACGCTCCAGATAGCCTCCAGACGGCCCCAAGAGGCCCCCGAAACGTTCCAAGTGGGCTCCCAGAAGACGCCCGAGAGAGTTCGCAAAGCAAAAATCTGTCCAAAACCTACAGAAAACGTGCATGTTCGCAACTCCCGTGCTTGTCGTTCTGAAACCGTCCACGACGCCAAAACGAGCCCCCAAGATCGGCCCAAGATGTTTCGGGAGGCCCCCGTGAGGCTCCCAAGACGGCCCCCGACGGCCCCAGGACTGCTCCTTTGGCGCCCACTACAGCCCAAGAATCAGTCAACACAGCCCCAAGAGTGGCCACAGATGGCCCAAGGGGGCCTCCTGACGGTCCAAAAAC
Organism: Prorocentrum cordatum; assembly: GCA_963575745.1. Taxonomy (NCBI): domain Eukaryota; class Dinophyceae; order Prorocentrales; family Prorocentraceae; genus Prorocentrum; species Prorocentrum cordatum. The sequence continues at coordinate 216,609 of CAUYUJ010017464.1, read as the reverse complement.
TGCCCCACACGAGGCCCCCAAAACTCTCCAAGTGGCATCGCAGAAGACGCCCGAGAGAGCCCGCACAAGCAAAACTCGTTCCAAAACATACAGAAATCGTACAGATTATTCGCAAATCTTGCGTTTTTCGTTTTCCAAGCGTCCACGACGACAAGATGGGGCCCCAAGATCGGCCCAAGACGTCTGAGGAGGCCTCCATGAGGCTCCCAAGACGGCCAAAGGGGCCCAAGACGGCCCCAGACGGCCTCTAAATGCACCCACGAGGCTTCCAAAACGTTCCAAGTGGGCTCCCAGAAGACGCCCGAGAGAGCCCGCACAAGCAAAACTCGTTCCAAAACCTAGAGAAAACGTGCATGTTTGCAACTCCTGCGCTTTTAATTTCCCAAGCGTCCACGACGACAATACGGGCCTCCAAGATCGGCCCAAGACGTCTCAGAAGGCCCCCATGAGGCTCCCAAGACGGCCCCCGACAGCCCCAGGACGGTTCCTTTGGCGCCCATTGCAGCCCAAGAATCAGCCAGCACAGCCCCAAGAGTGGCCACAGATGGCCCAAGGGAGCCTCCTGACGGTCCAAAAATTGCCCCATGGCCGCCCCAGACGGCCCCAAGAGGCACCCACGAGGCCCCCAAAACGCTCCAAGTGGCATCCCAGAAGACGCCCGAGAGAGCCCCCACAAACAAAAAAACGCTCCAAAACTTACAGGGAAACACGCATGTTCGCAATTCTCGAACTTTCCGTTTTCAAAGCGTCCACAACGACAACACAGGCCCCCAAAATCGCCCCACGACGTCTCAGGAGGCCTCCATGAGGCTCCCCAGGCGGCCCCCGACGGCCCCAGGACGGCTCTTGCGGCGCTCATTACAGCCTAAGAAGCAGTCCACACAGCCCCAAGAGCGGCCGCAGATGGCCCACGAGGGCCTCCAAACGGTCCCAAGACGGTCCAGAAACGCCCACGACGGCCCCAGACGGCCCCAAGAGGCACCCACGAGGGCACCAAAACGCTCCAAGTGAGCTCCCAGAAAACGCCCGAGAGAGGCCGCACAAACAAAAGTCGTCCCAAAACCTACGGGAGACGTACATGTTCGCAATGTTATTCTTTTCGTTTTCCCAGCGTCCACGACGACAATACAGGCATTCAACATCGCCCCAAGGCGCCTCAGGAAGCCTCCATAAGGCTCCCCAGACAGCCCAAGAAGCAATCAAGACAGCCCCGAGAGCGGCCAAAGATGGCCCAACGAAGGCGTCCAGACGGTCCCCAGACGACCCGCCCTACAGGCGCCCAAGACGGCCCCAGACGACCCCACGAGGCGCCCAAGACGGCCCTGGAGGGCTCCAGGAGGCACCCAAGACGGCCCAAGACATCCCAAGAGGGCCCCAAAAGGCCCCCGGGAGGGCGAAGCGAAACCCCGAGAGGCCCCCGAACAGGTTTCGAAGGAGAACGCAGCGCCAGCCGTCAGGCTGTGAAGAGGCAGCCATAAAAGAGTGGCCACAGCCCTCGGAGGGCCCCCCCACCGAGCCTCGACGGCACCAAGACGGCCCCGAGGCGGCTCCGAGAGAGAGAGAGAGAGAGAGAGAGCGCCCCCGACGGCCCGAGCGGACTCCCAGCGAGGGCCCGGGCGGCCCAAAAGTGCCCGACGACAGGCGAAAAGCCTCCCAAGACGGCCCAGGAGACTCCCCGTCAAGGCCCGAGACGGCCAAAACATGGATGTTCCATTGCTTTTTGAAGGATTGCCAGGCTCTTGCCCGAGAATCCTTCAAAAAGCGGGAGCTGGCGCTTCACCGCGAGATGTGGAACGAGAAATTGGAACCCGACGTCATCATGATTGCCTTTCGACCCTACATCCGCCCCACCCCCTTGCGACCACATGATGACGTGGACGGAGTCCACGGGTCCACCCTAGTCTCCTACAGCGTTGGGATCAGCGCATGCGAGAAGGGCGAGCAGTGGCAGCGGGCTCTAGCGCTGCTGAGCGAGATGCGGGAGACGAAGCTGGAGCCCGACGTCGTTTCTTCTACAATGCAGTGACCTTTGCGTGCGAAAAGGCTTCTCTCCCGAAAAGCTTCCTGGGGGCCTTCTGGGACGCCCTGCGAGTTCCCCGGGCACTCCGAGACGGCTTCAGGGGGTCCCAAGATGCCCCAAAACAGTTCAGAGACGCTCAAGAGGGCGCCCAGACGCCCCAAGAGGACCCCAAGTGAGCCCCAGGGTGGCCCCAGAGGCTTCCAAGGCAGGCCAGGAGGCTCCCGAGACGGCCCAGGAGGACCCCAAGGAGAGCCCCAAGATGCAAAAGGTGTCCCATTCCCGTCGGAAAATTTATATGTGTCATATGTCCGTTCCTTTCGTCTGCACAGTCTCCAAGTCGGCTGCACAGGCCCCCAAGATCGCCCCAAGACGCCCCCAGGAGGGTCCCAAAGCGGCCCGAGACTGCTCCAGAGGCGCCCGAGACGGCCCAAAAATCACCCAAGACAACCCCAGGATGGCCCGAGAGGCGCCCAAGAGGGCCCCACATCGCGCCAAGACGGCCCAAGAAGCACTCAAGACGGCCCAAGAGGGCCCCGAGAAACCACAAACAGCCCCCACGAGGCATTGGATGCTTCTCTCTTGGGGAGCGTCGAACTTCCAGCGTCGTCTTGGGGGCCTCGCCTCTTGGACCCTCTGGGAGCCATCTCTGGGCCTTTTGGGGACGTCTTGGGGCGGTGCGCTCGAAAGGTCGATTCGTGTCCTCGCACTGGGGCCCGTCTTAGGGAGTTCATGGGGCCCTCTTGGGCCGTCTGGGAAGCATCTTAGCCCGTCCTGGAGACCTCTTGGGCCGTATCGGCGCCCTCTTGCGGGCCTCTTAGGCCGAGCCCCCCGGCTCCGTTCTCACCACGGTACCAGATAAATGTTTCATTCGGCCCAGGCGAAGAGCAGATCAAATGATTACGTCGACCCGCCCCGCAGAAGCCATGATGAACACAGAGCGCGGCGTGGGAAACAGCTTCTGTCCACACCATGCCGTGCCTACACGGGTGTGCTTCCATGGACACCGCCTCCACCACCGCGTTCCTGCCTTCAGGCCTGCTTGCCTGCATCCCTCGCCCACCTCCCCCTCCAGCGGCCCCCTACTCCATCCACGCCGTCCCCTCCAACCTCCCCTTACCCGCGAGGCCCCCGGAGACGCTCCACTTCCACGTCCGTCCACACCATGGCGGGCAGATTCCGAGGCCAGAAGGCCGCGCTCCAGCCCAGGTCTCTTCTCTATGGCGGACATCAGCGCGTGCCAGAAGGGCAAAACAGCGCATGTGGACCACTGCGCCCCCTGGAGGGCCATTTTCGACACCCCTCACGAAGATCCTGGCCCCCGAGCGTCACAAATCGAGCCCTCCGCCGAAAGACGCGCCGCCATAAGAGGCCCCAAGGAGCGCCCAAGAGGCCCCCTAAAGGCCCCCGACAAAGACGGCTCAACAGGCCTCCAAGCGCGTCCCCAGACGGCCCAGGGAGCCCCAAGATGGCACAAGAGGCGCCCAAGACGGCCCCAGAGGACCCCAAGCCAGGACCCCCAGGAGCGATCCAAGAGGCAAAAATTGCCTCATACGCTTCGGAAAACGTGCGTTTTTGATCTGCTCGCTCTTTTCGTCTTCACCGCGTCCAAGACGGCTAAACAGGCCTTCCCGATCGCCCCAAGACGCCCCCAGAGCACCCCAGGAGGGCCCCCAAACGGCTAGAGAGGCCCTCCACCTCGCCCCAAGACGCGCCCAGAGGGCCCCAGGACGGCTCCAGAAGCGCCCGAGACGGCCCAGGACGCACCCAAGACAGCCCCAATAGCAACCAAGAGTGGCCAACGGGACGGCTTCGAGAGGCTCCAGGGGGCGTCAAGACGGCCTCAGATCACCCTTGGGAGCCCCAGACCCTTGGGAGCCCCAAGGCAGCCCCAGAGGCCCCCAAGGCAGGCCAGGAGGCTCCCAAGACAGGAGAGCCCCAAGAGGCCCAAATCGTCCCACTCCCGACTGGAACCGCACATTTTCGCTATGTTCCGTTTTTTCGTCCTGGCAGCGTCCAAGACAGCTAGAGAGGCCCTCCACCTTGCCCCAAGATGCGCCCAGAGGCCCCCAAAGGGCCCCACACGGCCCCGGGACGGCTCCAGAGGCGCCCGAGACGGCCCAGGACGCACCCAAGACAGCCCCAAGAGCAGCCAAAAATGGCCAACGGGACAGCTCCGAGAGGCTCCAGGGGGCGCCAAGACGGCCTCGGAGCACCCTTGGGGGCCCCACGACATTCCCAGAGGCCCCCAAGGCAGGCCAGGAGGCTCCCAAGACGGTCCAGGAGGGCCTCCAGGAGAGCCCCAAGAGGCCCAAATTGTCCCATTCCCGACTGGAACCGCACATTTTCGCTATGTTCCGTTTTTTCGTCCTGGCAGCGTCCAAGACGGCTAGAGAGGCCCTCCACCTCGCCCCAAGACGCGCCCAGAGGCCCCCCAAGGGCCCCACACGGCCCCAGGACGGCTCCAGAGGCGCCCGAGACGGCCCAGGACGCACCCAAGACAGCCCCAAGAGCAGTTAAGAATGGCCAACGGGACGGCTCCGAGAGGCTCCAAGGGGCGCCAAGACGGCCTCAGAGCAGCCTTGGGAGCCCCACGATTGGGTGCCGGCGGTAGACCGTCAACCAGGCTACCGCAGGGGACCTCGTAGAGCTCCTGACTGGCATACAAGTGCTGTCGATGCGGGCAGTAAGCTGCCTGGAATATCAGCTTGGAAACTAGGGGAATCATTTTTGGGGGTTCTAATGGAAAGTTAGGTGCACAAATATTTTGAGTATTATAGCAGCGAGAGACCTCAAATGTGCAAGCGAACGAGACAAGGGCCCCTACAGTTGCAAAGAAACTTGATTCCCAAGCGAATCGCCAATTCCAAAGAAATTCTAGACAATATTTAGTTTCTTCGGGAACTTTTATTTTTAGGTCGGTTCCTGGAAGTGAATCGATAGAAATATTGTTGCTACAACCCTTTCAGCAGCAAACGCAGCGTGAACCAATGCTCACTAAAACAAGATTGGATCTTCAAACGAATTGTCGAGGCATAACCACTACAGGTGCGAAAAATACTGGTTCTCAAAACGAATTTTTCAAATCTCTCACAATGTTCGCCCAACCGACCCAAAGTTCCCACATTGTCCGCCCTGGCCGGGTCGGTCAAGTAGCTCCACCCCGCGCCGGAAGTCCTCTAGCTCATCGCACCGAAGAGCTCTACGAGGTACAGCCCCAGAGGCCCCCAAGGCAGGCCAGGAGGCTCCCAAGACGGCCCAGGAGGGCCTCCAGGAGGGCCTCCAGGAGAGCCCCAAGAGGCCCAAACCGTCAGTCCTGACGGGAAACGTACATTTTCAATATGTCTTGCTTTTTCGTCCTCGCAGCGTCCAGAAGGCTATACAGGCCCCCCAGCTCGCCCCAAGACGCGCCCAGACGCCCCCATGAGGGCGCCCAAAGGGCCACACACTGCCCCGGGACGGCTCCAGAGGCGCCCGAGACGGCCCAAGACGCACCCAAGACAGCCCCAAGAGCAGTTAAGAATGGCCCAAGATGGCTCCATCGCCCCGTCTCCAAGACGGCTGTAGAAGCCCCCGCCGCCCCGTCTCCAAGCCTTTCCGTTTGGACAATGTCCAAGACAGTTTCTGGGACGTCCGGGACGGCTCCAGAGGCGCCCGAGACGGCTCAAGAAACACCAAAGACAGCCCCAGAGGCGCCCAATATTGGCCCAAGATGGCCCCAAGATTGTTCCAAGATGGTCCGAGAGGCGCCCAAGGCGGCCCCGCATCGCCCCAAGACGGCCCAAGATGCACCCAAGACTGCCCAAGAGGGCTCCGAGAGACCCACCCCCAGGAGGACGAAGAGAGGCCCCCAAGCGGCCCCGGAGAGGCCTTGGATGTTTCTCCCTTGGGGAGCGTCGAACTTCCAGCATCGTTGTGCGGGCTTCTTGGACCCTCCGGGAGCCATCTCTGCGCTATTTGGGGACGTCTTGGGGAGGTGCGCTCGAAAAGTCGATTCGTGTCCTCGCACTGGGGCCCTTCTTAGGGAGTTCCGTCTCGCCGCCCTCTTGCGGGCTTGCCGCGCCCACTGGCCCCATTGTCACCACACTGCCAGATAGAATTATCATTCGGCCCCGGCGAAGAGCAGATAAACTTCTCACGGCTACCCTCCCCGCAGAAGCTATGATGAACACAGATTGCGGCGTCAGAAACAGCTTCTGTCCACACCATGTCATGCCTACATGGGTGTGCTTCCACTGACACCGCCTCCACCACTGCGTTCCTGCCTTCAGGCCTGCTTGCCTGCATCCCTCGCCCACCTCCCCCTCCAGCGGCCCCCTACTCCATCCACGCCGTCCCCTCCAACCTCCCCTCACCCGCGAGGCCCCCGGAGACGCTCCACTTCCACGTCCACGCCAGGGCGGGCAAATTCCACGGCCGGAAGGCCGCGGGTCAGCCTTAGTCAGCTACAACGCTGGGATCAGCGCGTGCGAGAAGGGCGAGCAATGGCAGCGGGCCCTGGCGCTGCTGAGCGAGATGCGGGAGACAAAGCTGAAGCCCGACGTCTTCAGCCACAACGCAGGGATCAGCGCGTGCGAGAAGGGCGAGCAATGGCAGCAGGCCATGGCGCTGCTCAGCGACATATGGAAGGCAAAGCTCGAGCCCAATGTCATGAGCTTCAACGCTGGGATCAGCGCGTGCGGGAAGGGCGAGCAGTGGCGACGGGCTTTGGCGCTGCTGGGCGAGATGCGGGAGGCGAAGCTGGAGCCCAACGTCATCTCTACTACAGTGACGCGATCAGCTCGCGCGAAGGCGCGCCCCGGTGGCAATGCACCCGCCCACAGGGACGCTCTGGTCGAGCCCTCGAAGCAGCCATGGTGGCTTTCGGAGCTGCCCTGGACGGTCCAAGACGGCCCCGGGCGGCCCCAGCGTGCGCTGAGACCGCCGCGCAAAATGGCTCTAAGACGGCCCAAGAGGCCCCCAAGACGCCCCCAAGAGGGTCCCCAGGACCGCCCCCAGAGGCAAAATTCACGGATCACTGTTCTGTGGTTTTTCCCAGATTTTCCCAGTCTCGCCTTCTCGGACTTGGTGCAACACACGACGGCCCGAGGGGCCTTACAGATCGCCCCAAGACGGCCCAAGAGGCTCCCCAAGAGGAGCCCCAGACGGCCCAGGAGAGCTCGAAGAAGCCCAAGACGATTCCAAGACGACCCCAGCGAAGGCCCCGAAAAAGCGCTCAGGTGGTCACAAGGGAAGCCACAAGAGGCCCGAGAGAGCCCTGAGAGGGGCCCACAACGGCCCCAGGAACTGTCACCTTGAAGGCTGCTCATCGTTCCTCCTCCTCCTCCTCCTCCTCCTCCTCCTCCTCCTCCTCCTCCTCCTCCTCCTCCTCCTCCTCCTCCGCCTTCGCCTCCGCCTCCGCCTCCGCCTCCGCCTCCGCCTCCGCCTCCGCCTCCTCTTCCTCCTCCTCCTCCTCCTCCTCCTCCTCCTCTCCCCTCCTCCTCCTCCTCCTCCTCCTCGGTCTCCTCCTCCTCCTCCTCCTCCTCCTCCTCCTCCTCCTCCTCCTTCGATCAGAGAGCCCTTCTTGGCCCTCAGGAGGTTTTCCCCAGGAGACCTCGGGGATCTGGCCAGACGGCTCTGGAATGCCCCGGGTGGCCACGAGGGAAGCCAAGAGAGGCCAGAGAGCCCGAAGAGTGGCCCGCGGTTAGGGTTTAGGGTCGGAGTAAGGGTTAAGGGTTAGGGTAGGGGCCTACTAGGCATGGCCACGAGTACACCTGGACCGCGAACCCACCTGCGGTGGCCGTCACTCCCACCCGCAAGCCACCCCACCATAAAGATCATCTCTCCCCTCGTTATAACGACATCGAATACAGCGTCGACGTCGACGACGACGACGACGGCGACGACTGATGTGCGATCCAGTTGGCACGCGAGTGCTCGAACGGGCGGGAAGAGTCGGGTCGGGCGGAAGAGATTCTGCACGCATGCGCAGCAAAGGCTGTTTTTTGGAATAGGTAGATCGGCTCGCAACGGAAGGCATTTTGTATTGTAAAATACAAGAGATTCTGCACGCATGCGCAGGAAGTGCTATTTGTTGCAGTAGATGGAGCCGGTCTACATAACGGGGTCGCACTTTGTATTGTAAAATACAGGGGGTTCTGCACGCATGCTCAGGAAATGCTATTTTTTGCAATAGATGGAGCGGGGTCGCAACGGGGACTGGGCACTTTGTAATGTAAAATACAAGAGATTATGCGCGCATGCTCAGGAAATGTTTTTTTTTGCATTAGATGGAGCCGGGTCGCAACGGGGACTGGGCACTTCGTAGTGTAAAATACAAGAGATTCTGCGCGCATGTTCAGGAAATGTTACTTTTTGCAGTAGATGGAGCCGGTTTGCATCACGAGCGGTTTTGTAGTAGTCAGGGTTTAATAATTATAGGATTAGAGACTAAGGGTAGGAACTAGGGTTAGGGTAGGAGTTAGGGTTTGGATTTGGGGGTTGGGTTAGGGTTAAGGCTTAAGGTTAGGGGTTAGGGTTAGGGGTGAGGGGTGAGGGTTTAGGGTTGAGGTTAGGTTAGGGTAAGGGTAGGGCTGGGAGCCGTCACTGTGCAGGCTGCGCGAAGATGCGGATCAGAGAGCGCTCTTGGGCCGTCTGGGGGCTTGTCTCTGTGAGTGACACTTTTCAAGCACAGCCTTCAGGTTCTTCGGCCGCGAAAGTCCACACCACAGGCACACACAAACAAAAACTAATGTCTGCGACATTGCTGGCATATTTGCGCGCGAGGGGTCTGGGACTTGATGCGCCCACCGGCCCCCCCCCCAGCGCTCTCAGAGCCCCCAGGACGCTCCCAGCTGTCCCCAGAGAGTCCCCCGACGGCAACAGACGGTCCACTGACAGCTTTGCGACGCTCAAGAGGGCGTCAAGACGACTCAAGACTGCCCAAGACGGCCCCAAGCAAGACGACCCCACAGGCTTCCAAGACGCCTCACACGAGGGCCCGCAGAGGCAACACGTCATTCATTGTTGTTAGGTGTTTGAAGGATTTAGGCGTTCTCGCCTCTTCGGCTTCCCGACGCTCCAAGACGGCGTAAGAGACCCCCAAGATAGCCAGAAGACGGCCAAAGAGGCCTCCAAGAGGGCCCCAAAACGGCCCCGGGGGGGGCCCAGACGGCCCAAGAGGTTTCTAAAGCGGCCCAAGCGGCTTCTAAAGCGGCCCAAGAGGCCCGCAAGACTGCTCCAAGAGGGGGCCCAGACGGGGGACCCGAACTGACACTTCGAGCCCTCGGCCCGAAGAGGCTTTCAGGAGGCCCCACGAGGCCCCCAAGACGCCCCAGAGAGGCCCGAAAACTGTTCCCAAGAGGCCCCATCAAGTGCCTCCAAGAGGCCCTTGCAAGCGCTCCCAGGAGACCCCAAGAAGCATCCCTGAGGACTGACCCACAATCCAGGCACGGTGGCGGGATGGGCCGACGGCCATGACATAGCCCTGCGACGCGCAGGAGGGCGCCGAGGCGGCTCCAACGGACTCGCAGGGACCCCCCAAGGCGGCCGGAAAGGTTTTTCGTATAGGCGAGAAGGGCACCCAAGACGGCCCAGGAGGTTCCTGACAACGGCCCCAGAACGCTAAAAGCACGGATTCCCCGGCGATTCTCGAACATCTTTCAAGCTTATGTTGTTTCGGGTCCAGGGCGGGCCCAGACGGCTCCGCAAGCCTTTCGGGACGCCCCGCGACGGCAACGAAAAGCGTCGAAGAGGACCCCAAACGGCCCCAAAGGACCCCAAGGCAGCCCAGAAGAGGTCCACCACCGCTCCAGAGAGTCCGGCTGAGAGCCCTAACTGCCCCCCGAGACAAACACAAGAGGGTCCCAAGAGCCCCTCGAGGAAGCCCCAAGCGCGTTCGAAGACGGCCCCGACCCCCAGCATTGCCCCAAAAGGGCCCACGAGCCTCCCAAGACGGCCCAATGGGGCCCAAACTCACTCAAGATGGCCCCAAGAAGCTCGGAAGCCCAGAAGAGTGCCCGAAGAGTGCCCAGCCGACACTCCTCAGACTCCGTGGCGGTAGAGCACGGGCGCGCGAGAAGGGCAGCCTGTTTCCTTGGGCCTGGCCCCGGGCGGCGGTGCCTCTGCAGCTCCGCTCGTGGGGCGGGCGGGAGGGACATGATAACATTCTCACCTGATCCTAAATCCATAAGATTTGGTGCAGACGTTGTTGTTTTTGTTGGGGTTTTTGTTCGCGTCTTTCTTGGGTTTTTTTGGGGTTTTTTGTTGAGTGTTTTGTTCGGGGGGCGACGCCGCCCTCGGCGCCCAGGCGATTCCCAGCTCGCCTCCACCTTGATCCGGCCGTGCCTGGCATGGCCTCGGAGTGCCCCGACGCGCCTCCAAGATGGCGCGACCCCCAGGCAGCCCCAGGAGGGCCCATGAGTTAAGTCGGGCCTGTCCCCCTACAGGGGGATGTTCGACGAAAAATAAAAGATACCCCACAAATAATCCCAAAATAGTCTGGGGACTATTTTTGAAATATTTTTGACCATGTTGGACTATTTTGGGGGTATTTTTTATTTTTCGTCGAAAATGCCCCTGTAGGGGGACACGCCCGACATAACCCCAGAGCTGCCCACGAAGCTCACAAGACGGCCCCAGGATGGCCCCACAAATCTCTCCGAGGGCCCACGACGTCCTCAGAGAGCCTCCCGAAGGCCCGAGAGGGCCTCCAGTGGGTGCCGCGATGGCGCAAGCGGCCCCACGGAGGGCCGCGAGACGGCCCTGGCGTGCCCCAGCACGACCTCCAGATCCAGTAGCAGCAGAGCCAGCAGCGGTGCCATGGGCAGTTAGCAGCAGCAACCATCAGCAGAAGTCAGCACTAGCAGGCATCAGCAGCCTGCACCGTTAAGCAGCATCGCCGAGCAGCAGCAGCAGCGCAGCAGCACCAACACGCGTTCATATCACCTGCGCCAAGCAGCACGCATCAAAGATCAACGGCTAGCACCAAGCAACAGCAATCAGCAGCACCAAACCGCAGCAAGCAGGTGCCAGCACCAGTCAACAGGTGGCAGCAGCAGAAACGATAAATAGCAACCAGCAGCAAGCACAAGCAAGCAATACTGAGCAAAATCGTCCCACAGCAAGTGGGAGCAAGCGAATCGAATAAAGCAAGCACACAAGAAATCAAGCAAGCAGGCCAGCATACAAGCAGGCAGGTATGCAAGCAGCATGTCGGACCCGCGTGATTACAGCTACGCGAGCAGAACTAGCAGAAAGCAGCTTCAGCCTCCGTTGGAGGCAGCAGCGGCAAGAAGGAGCAAGTAGCGACAGCAAGCATTATAAATACCAGCGTCGAGCAGCAAGCAGCAGCGCAAGCCGCGAGCCAGAAGAGCAGCAGCAAGCAACAGTTGGCTGCTGTAGGCGGCAGCCAGCAGGCAAACATGCGATGAAGCAACCAAGCAAACAGGCAAGCCTGATACCAGGCACGCTGACCAGGATGCGAACAGTAACTTCGGGGAGAAAGCTGTCAGGCCAGCAGGGCAGCAGCCATGCGCGCAGGCCAGCAAGAAAGCAGTAAGCAGGCATGCGATCCTAACCCTTGCATGCTAACAAGCTGTCGTGGACGAAAACGTGAATTGTGGTCGATTGCGGTCGAGTATGATTCTGCGTATGCCGCCGGCGTGGCACAGCGGCACATCCGAGCACGGGCGAACTTTCAGCTTGTTTTGCGGCTTCGCCACATCTTTGATCAGGTCGCTGGTCGCATTGCTTTCAGACAAGTCGAGAGCCATACTGGGCAATATTTGAACGAGCGTGCTGATCACCTGGCCAGTAGCGGTGCCTCTGGAAGTTTACGTGACCCGGTTGATGTACATCGTTGTGCGAGTTCCTCGAGCTAATCTGTGGCACTATGAGGTCAGACAGCCCCTGATCATTCTCAACACAAGCTGTCGTGGACGTAAGTCCACGGTTCAGCCTAGTCAGTTACAACGCTGGGGTCAGCGCGTGCGAGAAGGGCGAGCAGTGGCAGCGGGCTCTGGCGCTACTGAGCGACATATGGGAGACGAAGCTGAAGCCTAACAGCATCTACCCTTCAATACCGGGAGCAGCGCGTGGAAGGTGCAAGTCGTGGCAAAGCTGAGGAGGGTCGCAGGGAGGACCCGCCGGGAGGGCCTGTGCCTCCCAGACGGCCCAAGCGAGTCCAAAAAGATTCCAAGTTCGCCGAAGATGCTTGCAATACGGCCGAGGATGGCCTCAAGGTGGCCCAAGATGGCGTCCGGATGGCCTCAGAGGGTCCCAAGGTAGCCCAAGACGGCCTCCAGACGGCCGAAAAGCCTTCCAAAAGGCACCCAGGGCGCTCCGAGAGCACTCCCAGCAGGGCCTCCTGGTGCTGCAAGTGAAGGTTTTCTGTAGGTTTTTTAACATTTTCAGCGTACACTATTTTTGGACCCTTGCAGCGTCCACGATGGCCCAACAGCGCCCCAGATCGCCCCAAGCCGGCCCAAGAGGCCTCCAAAGAGAATCCCAAGGCAGCTCGAGAGAGAGGGCCCCAAGACGGCCCAAGAGAGCCCGAAGACGACCCAAGAGGCGCCCAAGACGACCCAAGATGGCCCCAGAGATGGCCCACTAGAGCCCCAGGTGCATCCCAAGACAACCCCAAGAGCGCTCCCAGGGAGCCCGAAGAGGCCCCACAGCGGATGCTGCAACGCATCCCCTTGTTGCAGCATCCGTAGGGTGTTTTCTGGGGGCCCTGTTGAGGCCGACTTCGGGCCCTCTCGAGGCCCTCTTGGGGCAATGTTCGAGATTCTCCGGGTGCCGCCCAGAAGCTCTTGCAAGGTTGCACGACAACCAAGAGAGTTGCAAGACAGTTCGGGGAAAGCCCCAAGACGGCCCAAGAGGCGCCTAAGGCGACCCGAGATGGCCCAGAGATGGCCCCGCCGCGTTCCCTTGCCAGGGCACCAGCGAATGTGCTCCACAGGTACACACCTGTCAGCTACAACTCTGGGATCAGCGCGTGCGAGAAAAGTACGCAGTGGCAACGGGCTCTGTCGCTGCTCAGTGAGATGTGGGTAAGAAAACTCAAACCCAACGTCATCAGCTACAGCGCTGGGATCAGCGCATGCGGGAAGGGCGAGCAGTGGCAGCGGGCTCTGGCACTGCTCAGCGGGATGCGGGAGGCGAAGCTGGAGCCGAACGTCATGTCTACTACAGTTCTGGTCGCGGCGCGTACGAAACGGGCGAGTTCGTGGCGCGCCTCGGGGGGCACTCCACGACGGCTCCAGCGAGTCCCCACATGGCCCCAAGATAGCCTCAGACGGCCCCATGACACCTTTGATGCGTTCAAGAGGGCGCCAGGATGGCCCAAGAGGACCTGATGTGAGCCCCATGGCGGCCCAAAGGCTGGCCAGGAGGCTCCGCAGACGGGCCACGAGGACCCCGATTACGGCCCGACGATGCCAAAGTCAACAGCATTCCATTTTAAGTGTTGTCAGGTGGCCCGAGAGAGGCCCAGGCTAGCCCAACAGAGCCTCAAGTGGCCCCCCAAGACGGCCCCAAGAGGGCCCCAGGAACCGCCCCAGAGGACCCAAAGCGGGCGCCAAGACGGCCCAGGACCCCCAACATGGCCCCAAGACGGCCCAAGAGGGCCCCACAATCGCCCAAGAGGACCCCCAGAATTGTCCAAGAAGGCCCACTCCGAAATATCCAAGAGCCTCCCAACAGTCCCCGACAGTTGCCACGGAGCTCCCAATAGAGAGCCTCCAGCCTCAGCACCTTTCGCCGTGTCTGGATTCCAAGAAGCCCCAAAGACAGCCCCAGACCCCAAAAAATCCAGAGCCCCCGAAGAGACTCCGATAGTTGCCAGGGAGCTCCAAAGAGAGCATCCAGTCCCGGCACCTTTCGCAGTTTCTAGCCCCTTTTGTTGTTCTCCTTTCTTCTCTTCCTCACCCCTCTCTTTGGTGTTGCTTTCCCCGTCCTCGTCCTCCTGCTCACCCCCCTCATCCTCCTCCATTTGCTCGCTGTCCTTCTCCTCGACCTCTCGTCTTCTCCTCCCTGCACACAACAGCTAGCCTCGGCCCCCCACTGCGGCCGCTTGAGGGTGGCATGGGGGACATCCGCGACAGTAGCCCCAGAGAAATTCCCAGACCACAAACCAAGGTCCCAGAAAGCTCTGGTCCCCGTGTTCCTCTCTTCTCTTTTTCCTCATCCTCCTTATTATCATCATAAGCATCATCAGCATCATCAGCAGCAGCAGCATCATCATCATCATCAGCATCATCATCATCAGCAGGAGCAGCAGCATCAGCATCAGCATCATCAGCATCATCAGCATCAGCATCATCATCATCATCATCATCATCATCATCATCATCATCATCATCATCATCATCATCATCATCATCCTCATCCTCATCCTCATCCTCATCCTCATCCTCATCACCAGCAGCAGCAGCATCAGCAGCAGTAGTATCAGCATCATCAGCATCATAAGTATCAGCATTATCAGTATCAGCAGCATCATCACCAGCATCGTCAGCATCGGCATCATCATCATCATCATCATCATCAGCAGCAGCAGCAGCAGCAGCAGCAGCATCAGCAGCATCAGCAGCGGCATCAGCAGCAGCAGCAGCAGCATCGTCATCATCATCAGCAGCAGCAGCAGCAGCAGCAGCATCAGCATCAGCAGCAGCAGCAGCATCAGCATCAGCAGCAGCAGCAGCATCATCGTCCTCTGCCTCAGGGGGCCTCCACACCCACCTCTCTGGTGCCATTCCCCCTCTCCTTCTTCTGCTCGCCGCCGGCGACCCCTGCGCGCTCGGAGCCGGCGCTTCGACCTGCCTGCCGTGGATCTTCCACGGATATGCGCACGGATCCTCGCACGCGGTCGGCAAAACGGGGCGCACACACCCGAAGGGCGAGCGCCGGGAAGTGGCTCCGGTGGCCAAGGTCTTCCCCTGCGGGCCCCGGCAGGCCCCGGCGGGCTGCGATCGGCAGCCTTGGGGCGGGGGTCAGTGCACACGGGGGTCAGCCAGAGCGCCCGATCTTGCAGGATCCTGCAGGGCCAGGGCCGCATTGACCCGGGCTTGGGTGCAGGATCCTGCAGGGTCCTTCGCATTGACCCGGGTTTGGGTGCAGGATCTTGCAAGATCCTGCAGGATTCTGCAGGGCCTGATTGACCCGGGTTTGGATTGACCCGGGTAAGAAGATTCCCGATGCGAGACGGTCTTGGATGGCCCGAGACGCCTCCAGACGACCCAAGAGGTCGCCAATATGGCCTTCAGCCGGTTTCCTAAGAGGGCTCCGAGAGGTTCCCCAGGAGGGCCCCGAGAGGCGAGTTTCTCACTGATGCGGGAAGCCTCGCTTCTTCGGGCGTCCGATGCTCCAAGACGGACCAAGAGGCCTTCAAGATCGCCCCCACACGGCCCAACAGGCCCCCAAGAGAGCCCCCAGACGGCCCAAGAGGAGTCTAAGGCTTGCCCAGCGGGCTCCGAGACGGCCCAAGATGGCACGAGACGCCTCCAGACGACCCAATGGGATCGCCATATGGCCTCTTCTGGCGGCCCAAGAGGGCCCCACGACGGCCCAGGAATGTCCCAAGAGGCCCCCCACGAGGGCCCCGAGATGTCCAAACCAGTAATTGCCCGTGGGTTCTTTCACCGGTTTGGGAGTTCTCGCTTCTTGGGGCTTCCGATGCTGCAAGACGGCCCAAGAGGCATTTGGCGGCCCCCTAGAAGACCCAAGAAGGAGAACTCGACCTGACATTCCGCGCCCTCCGCCCCAAGATGACCCCCGAGACCTCCAGCAAGGCCCCCGAGAGGCAGGAAGCCCCCCCAAGCGGCCCAGATCAGGCCCCAAGAGGCCCCCGCAGCACACAGCAGCAGCCAGCCCCGCGTTATCATGTTGCCTTTCGGCAGCACGTGCACCATCACGTGCCAGCTCGTGCAGATCTCGTGAACGTATAAGCCGCGAGCCACCCCTGGTCAGCTACAACGCTGGGATCAGCGCGTGCGAGAAGGGCAAGCAGTGGCAGCGGGCCCTAGCGCTGCTCAGCGGGATGCGGGAGGCGAAGCTGGAGCCTAACGTCATGTCTACAGGGGACCGCGCGTGCCAGAAGGGTCCTGCACCGAGGTGCCCTTCGGAGCTTCCGGAGCAGCCCTGAGGGCCCCAGGGCGCCCCGAGGGCCCCGGGACGCTTCCGAGACGCTTCCAGACGGTGTTCCGGAGCCTTCGGAGAACCTCACGCGGCCCGAGAGAGCCCCCCAACCGCTCTAAGGTGGACGCCAAGGTGGCCCCGAGAGGCGCTACAGCGACTTCACCGAGAGCCCCCGACATGCGAAAATCATGGAATCGCTGTTGTTGGCTTTCTCACATGTTTACCACTCTCCACCTTGCGGTGCCAAATTGCTCCACAAAGAGCCCGACATGCACCCAACTACAAGAGGCCACGGGAGGGCCCCAAACGCCCCCAAGATAGCCCAAGACGGGCCAATCGGCCTCCAAGCTCGCGAGGGCCCAATTTGGCCCAAGACCGCCCCAAGATGGCCTCAAGGCCACCCCCCTCCCCCCCAAAAAAAACACCCAGAGGCCCCAAGGCCCACCCAGGGTGCCCAATCGGAACCCAAGAAGCCCCAAAGAAAGCTCTTACGGTCGAGAGGAGCCCTGGTTCCTTGGTTCTCGGTCTGGCCCTCAGACCCAGGTCGGGGAACTTCTTCGCGGCCGAGGCTCGCGGTGGCCAGTCTCCCTTCGAGTAGCACGAGGACTGCAGATGAGCCCACGAGGGCCCCATGAGCCACCACACCTGGGGGCTTCTCGGGGCCCTCCCAGGTCCCCATGCGGGCCTACGCCCCGCCTCCCCGGCACGAGCCCCCCCCTCGCTCCGCAGCAGAGGCCCACGGGCTCACCCTCGCTTGTCGTCGGCTACGGCTCAGCTCTGCGTGGCGCGCGGCACCGCCGACGGCGGCTTCCACTTTGCTTGGACGGTGCGCCGCCGGCGTCGTCTTGGACGTTGCCGTTCGCAAGCGACGACGACGACGACGACGACGACGACGACGACGACGACGACGACGTCGCTCCTCGTTTCTATCCTCGTTCCTGGACCCACTCTAACGCGTCGTCGCTCGTCTCTCCTGGCCCCTCCGCTCCTCCTCCTCCTCCTCCTCCTCCTCCTCCTCCTCCTCCTCCTCCTCCTCCTCCTCCTCCTCCTCCTCCTCCTCCTCGGCTACTGGCACCTCCCTTCCCCTGTCAGTTCCTCTCCCCCATGCCCCCTCGGCACTCTGGTCCTCGGCTGGCGCTCTTCCCTCCTGGCGCCCCTGCTTCTCGCTGATCGCTCCTCGCCAATCGCTCCTCGCCTCTTCACCCCCGTGCCGGGAGGGTCGGCCTGCTGGGCGGTGACGAGGCGCAGTGTTGCCGCCTGCTTCCCCGTGGATCGTTATCCTGCCTGTCCTGTTCTTCCAGCTTCGCTGCCATTCTCCAGCTGGCATGAGAGCCTGACTTCTTGTGGGCTTGCGCAACAGGGTTGACCCGCACGCCGTCGTTTGACGACTGCCCTGCTTCTCGCCGATACTTCCTCGCTGAGCGTCCTCGACCCTGAGCCCTCGACGCTGAGCCCTCGAGTCGAGGAAGGGAGGTGGAAAAAACAAATTACGCTGCCGAGGAACCCCACATACTTATTTTATGTCACGTGTGTTCACAAACCATGTCACATCTAGCTTCGCCATCCTGACGAAAGACTGACCAGACCAGCCAGATCAGCCAGACCAGCCAGACTGACCAGACCAGCCAGCTCATTCGTTCCAGCCATAACCAGCCAAAGTAATCAGACCAGCCAGCCAGGCCAATCAAGCAGACCAGCCAGACCAACCATATCAGTCATGCCAACAAACGCAGCCAGAATCAGCCGGACTAACCACACGAGCCAACCAGGCCAACCAACCTGGACCATCCGGTTCAAGAGAATGGTGCACGGAGGTGGCAATTCGGCCACTGCACATTTTGGGGGCATGCCTGTGGGCGCCTGCTGTCTTTGAGCCTGCTTGAGCCGAGGTGTCTACAATTAACCTTGCTCAGAATACTTCTGCCGCATACACGCCTGAGGCACGGGTGCATACTGCCCAAGATATAGACTCCAGAAAATGTCAAGGCTGCTACGCTACCTACGTACCCTCTCTGCTGTCAAGCCCCCTGTGGCGTCGAGGAAATACCACGCCTGCCACGCCCTGGGAGCCTGCAACGCACAGGGCCCCCACCCCCAGCGCACCCCCTGTGGCGTCGAGGAAATGCCACGCCTGCCACGCCCTGGGAGCCTGCAACGCACCCCCCCGGTGTCGAGGAAATGCAACGCCTGCTAGGCCCTGCGACATGGGCCCCCACCCCCAGCGCACCCCCTGTGGCGTCGAGGAAACGCCACTCCTGCTAGGCCCTGCGACATTGGCGCGTCTAGAGACCGCGGTGGGCCCCCACCCCCAGCGCACCCCCCGCGGCGTCGAGGAAATGCCACTCCTGCTAGGCCCTGCGACATTGGCGCGTATAGAGACCGCGGTGGGCCCCCACCCCCAGCGCACCCCCCGCGGCGTCGAGGAAATGCCACTCCTGCTAGGCCCTGCGACATTGGCGCGTATAGAGACCGCGGTGGGCCCCCACCCCCAGCGCACCCCCTTTGGCGTCGAGGAAATGCCACTCCTGCTAGGCCCTGCGACATTGGCGCGTATAGAGACCGCGGTGGGCCCCCACCCCCAGCGCACCCCTGTGGCGTCGAGGAAATGCCACTCCTGCTAGGCCCTGCGACATTGGCGCGTATAGAGACCGCGGTGGGCCCCCACCCCCAGCGCACCCCCTGTGGCGTCGAGGAAATGCCACGCCTGCTAGGCCCTGCGACATTGGCGCGTATAGAGACCGCGGTGGGCCCCCACCCCCAGCGCACCCCCTGTGGCGTCGAGGAAATGCCACGCCTGCTAGGCCCTGCGACATTGGCGCGTATAGAGACCGCGGTGGGCCCCCACCCCCAGCGCACCCCCTGTGGCGTCGAGGAAACGCCACTCGTGCTAGGCCCTGCGACATTGGCGCGTATAGAGACCGCGGTGGGCCCCCACCCCCAGCGCACCCTTTGTGGCGTCGAGGAAATGCCACGCCTGCCACGCTTTGCGAGACCGAAACGCATAGGGCCCCCACCCCCAGCGCACCCCCTGTGGCGTCGAGGAAATGCCACGCCTGCTACGATTTGCGAGCCCGAAACGGATAGGGGGACCACCCCCAGCGCACCCCCTGTGGCGTCGAGGAAATGCCACGCCTGCTACGATTTGCGAGCCCGAAACGGATAGGGGGACCACCCCCTGCGCACCCCCTCTGGTGTCGAGGAAATGCCACGCCTGCCATGCTTTGCGAGACCGAACGGTGTGCTGTGTGCTGTGTGTGTGCTGGCGTGTTTGTGTGTATGTGTGTATGTGTGGATGTGTATGTGTGCGCTGTGCCGTGCTGTGTTGTGTTGTGCTGTGGGTGAGGGAGGAAGGAGGAGAAGGGGGAGGAGGGGAGGAGGGAGGAAAACGCGGGTGCGACGCGGGAGGGAAGAAAACCAGAACCCCACCAAGAATGTGGGGAACAACAGAAACAGCAACATCATCATCATCATCATCATCATCATCATCATCATCATCATCAACAACAACAACAACAACAACAACAACAACAACAACAACAACAACAACAACAACAACAACAACAAGGACGACGACGACGACGACAACAACAGCAACAACAACAACAACAACAACAACAACAGCAACAGCAGCAGCAGCAACTGCAACAGCAACAGCAACAGCAACCACAACCATCACAACAGCAACAACAACAGCAGCAACAACAACATCAACAACGACCACGACAACGACCACGGCCACGATCACGACGACGACGACGACGACCACGGCCACGACGACGACGACGACGACGACGACGACGACGACGACGACGACGACGACGACGACAACGGCAGCAGCAGCAGCAGCAGCAACAGCAACAACAGCAGCAACAGCAACGGCAACAACACTGCGCCCTCGCTCCTCCCTCCTCGACCCACCCATGAGCAGCAGGCTGCGCCAGCCGGCAGGAGCAGCGAGCAGCAGCGCCCCGCAGCCTCGGGCAGCAGCCACGAGCGAGGCTGCGGCACGCAGCCCGCAGCGAACAGCACACCAGCGGCAGCACGGAACAACATCGAGCAACAGAAAAACAAGCAACAACAAAACACACAGCAACATCAAGCAGCAGCAGCAGCAGCAGCAGCAGCAGCAGCAGGAGGAGGAGGAGGCCGAGGACGAGGAGGAGGGGAGGGGGATGAAGAGGAGGAGGATGAATAAGAAAAAGGGGAGCAGCAGCAGCAGCAGCAGCAGCAGCAGCAGCAGCAGCGGCACGCAGCAGGCGGCCCCACAAGTTTATGTTTACGCAGATGTTTCTTCTTCTATGGGGCCCGATCGACGGATCTTGGCACCCCCCGGCGGCTCTCAGAGTCGCCCAGGGCCCCCCCAAGAGCCAAATAAGCTCCACGCTCTGAAGGGGAAAGAGAACACACACAATGATACCGGAGAAAAAACCCAATCAGATGTTTGTTGGGGCAATGGGGCCATATGGGCTATATGGCTATAGGGGTATAGTGATATAGGGCTATTGGGCTATAGGGGCTATCGAACCTTAGGGCTATAGGGCTATAGGGCTATAGAGCTATAGGGCTATAGGCCTAGGTTATAGGGCTCTAGAGCTATAGGGCTCTAGGGCTCTAGGGCTTTAGGGCCATAGTGCTATACGGCTTTAGGGCTATAGGGCTATTGGGCTATTGGGCACCCCGGGCACCCGGGCACCCCCGGGCACCCGGGCACCCAGGCACTCCAGGATCGCCCCAAGGCGTTCCCAGAGGCCCCCATGAGCACCCCAAGGGGGCCCCAAGAAACCCCAAGAGGTTCGCAGAGCGAGAAGCTCCCGAGACGACCCAAAAGGTCCCAGAGAGAGCCCCAAGTGGGGCCCAAGAGGAGGAGCCCGAACCAATACTTCGAGCCCTTGCCCCCAACCGGCCCCCGAGACGGCCAGGAGGCATCCAAGACCCACCGAGGAGCCCCCATGGAAGCTCCAGATGCGCCTTAATACCGCCCCCAAGAAGCACCCTAGAAGAGACCGGTCATCGATCGGCCATACGCGCCTTGAGCTACGTCGGGCATGTCCCTCTGCAGGAGGAAGATTCGAGAACAGTGAAGATCATGTTCTGGTGAAGATGCCTCGTGCCCCTGTGGCTCGCTCTTTGAGTTTTGCTTGGCTGTTGCTTCATTTGTCCTCCAGAACCCGCCTGTAGGAGGGCATGCCCAACCTCAGCCTTGAGACTCGGGCTGGACGAAAGGGGGGGATTGGGAAAGGGGGGGTACGAAATCTGCTGCATGCAGCTGGTTTCGGCCCCACCGAGGGGCTCATTCCTCGATACATGGGCGCCTCTGGCGCCGGGAGGCGCCGGGAAACTCAGCTACGTGAGCTGATTCTCAACCCCCCCCTTTGCTATCCCCCCCCTTTGCCCGGCCCGAGAGACCATTGGCTGAGCCAGCCGCTGGCCAGCCCCTCCCGCCTCCCGTCCCCCCATCGCTCCTCGCCCGCTCCCTCCCGGGCCACTGCCCTGCGGCCCTCGCCACGCTGACCCTCCCGCCCGCCGCTCCTTGTTCCTCGTCGGCCCGGGCCCCCCCCTGTCCCGCCTCGGCCTCGCTCCTCTCTCTCTCGGCCCCCATCGCGCCTCCCTCCTCGACGGCCCGCACCCTCCTCCTGCCTCCATCCCAGGCTCTCCCGCCTGCGTGCCGCCTCCCGGCTCCCCACCGAGCGCTCCTCGCTTCTGCCGCCTGGCATCGCTCGGACGTGTGCGGTTTTTCCTCGGCGAGGACCATCGAGGAGCATCCTTGATCATTTGGCGAAAAAACCACTCACGAAACCGAAAAAAACACAGGGAATGGACGTCCGAGCGATGGCGAGGCCTCCCTCCCTGCTGGGCTCCTCCTCTGTTCGGTTGCTCCTCGCCCGCCCTCGCCGTGCTGGCCGTTCCTGTGGCCTCCCCTCCCCGCCGTCCTCGCTTCGGGCTCCTCCTTCGTCGACCGCTGCGCTTCGATCCTCGTCTGCTCCTCCTTCATCAACCACTGCACCTCACTCATCGATTTTGGCTCCTCTGCCTTCGGACGTAGCCCGAATTGGTTTCTCGCGAGGCTGACTGAACTGAACTGAAGTGAACTGAACAGACTGGTCGCACCCGTTACGCGACGGCTTCATTCTCGGCCGCCGAGGGCGCAACCTATGGCGCAACCGATAGAAGACGGTCTCATTCTCGGCCATCAGCGGCACCCTGCAGCTACAAGGAGCGACAGCGCGCAGCAGCGGCAAGCATTACCAACAGCACGCAGCAGCGGCAGCAAGCAGCAACACGCAGTGGCATGCGCGGAATGTGAAGTTCGAGCCCCACGTTGTCGGCCTATCGACAGCATGTCCACTGGATGCCAGTTCCTGCAGAGGTCGTGGACGTAGTCCACGGGTCGGCCTTGGTCAGCTACAGCGCCATGACCAGCGCGTGCGAGAAGGCCGAGCAGTGGCGGCTGGCTCTGGCGCTGCTCAGCGAGATGCGGGGGGCGAAGCTGGAGCCTAACATCATCTCCCCAGACCCCCCACGTCGTGATTTTTTTACACCGTCGACCCCCAGAGGTCTGGACCCCTTACCGGGGACCAGTTTCTCGTCCCGAATCGATGTCTGTTTGACAGCCCCGAGGCCTGATGAGGGCTTCCAGAGGCCGAAAATGGCAAAAAAAGTCCCATTGTGTTTTTTTCACGACGAGAGGGGGTCTGGGTTCTGGGTCTACTACCATGCCGCGATCAGTTCGCGCGACGAGGGCCTCCAGTGGCAACGATCTGCCCCCCCCCCCCCGGCCGCTGCGACCGGGCCCTCGGAGCCGCCATGGCCGCCCCCGCAGCGGCCTCGGACGGGCCACCACGGGCCGAGCTAGGCAGCGATCATCGAGGAAGAAGAGGAAGAAGAATCGCCAGACGCATGAACTCTGTTAGCACTCCGCACGGATTTCTTGGACCCGCGCTGGGGGCCCCCGGCGGCGCCTCCGGCGCCGCTCCTGGCGCGCTCCCCGCGCCAGGCAGGGGTGCCCAGCGCAGGTCCAAGAAGTCTGCGCGGAGCGCCAAGAGTTTATGTTCACGGCGTTCTTTCTTCCACTGAGACCAAGGTTGCGATCAGTGCGCGCGAGGAGGACCTCCAGCGAACAAGCCCCCCGGGCCACTCCAACGGTGCCCTCGAAGCCGCCAGGGTCGCCTCCGGAGCGGCCCCAGACGGTCCAAGGCGGCCCGACTCGGCCCCAGCGCGCTCGGAGACCGTGCAGGGGGGTCCCAGCACGGTCCAAGAGGCCACCAGGACGCCCTCAGACCAGCCCCGAGAGGTTCCCCAGGCACCACGCCTCTCAGATGGGGTCGGAGTGGTTGGGGTCGGAGGAACGCGCCGCATCGGCGATGCGGCTCGGTGTGGAGCCCGATGTTCCACACGCCGACGTCGCCGATGCATCGCCGATGCAGCGCGATCCTCCTGCCCCATCTGCTCGGACCCCAGCTGGGAGGCCTCTACAGACGGCATCCTTCCACGCAGTTCCTTTCTGGGCTTTCCCATGACGTTCGCATCTCCGCTCTGTCGGGCCTCAGGCAGCCCACGACGGCCCGAGGCGCCCGAGGGGCTGCCCAGATCGCCCCGAAGGGGCCCCCACGAAGCGACCCAAGACGGTGCCAAGAGAGCCCAGAGAGCCTGGGCCTCCAGGGAGGCCAGTCCGGGCGGCGGCTCCTTCGGCCGCGTGCATCTTGTGTGTGAGAGCCTGGGCCGTCTTGGGGCCATCTTGGAGGAGACCGATCAAAGGACGGGCCGGACTCGATTACGACCCCCCCCTCTTCCACGAGACCAAGATGTGGCCCAAACCCGAGTAAACTCAGTGATTAGTGCTTCCTCGCCGAGGCCGTCTTGGTCGCTCTAACCCCTCACGGCGTCCCCCCTCCATGTCCAGGGGTAGGGGGTAGGGGATGCCCGAGAGAGCCCCAAGAGGAGCCCACAACGGCCCTGGGAGCTTTCATTTTGAAGACTGCGCGGATCAGAAAGCCCTTCCGGGCTCTTCGGGGGCCTTCCCAGGAGCCCTATCATATGCAGATGTGAGTACCG
This sequence comes from Prorocentrum cordatum, assembly GCA_963575745.1. Lineage (NCBI taxonomy): Eukaryota > Dinophyceae > Prorocentrales > Prorocentraceae > Prorocentrum > Prorocentrum cordatum. Next base: position 192,425 of record CAUYUJ010017464.1, on the reverse strand, counting down.
CAAGGCAGGTGGGCCGAAAGAGGAGAAGCTCCCTATGGGGCCACCTCACGTGTGAGGGGTGTGCAGAATTGGAGGCAGATTCGCCATGCGAGCTCTTGCAGATGGGCCTCAGCTGGAGCCCCCTTATGAAGCCTGATAAGCGTGACAGGGGCGAGCGAGATGAGCCCACAGCTGCATGCGGACTTTGTCATGTCGGTCTCCTGTGGAGCTCCTACGGGCCTTGAAAAGTGTGGCAGGGGCGAGCGGCATGAGCCCCCGACTGCATGCGGATTCGTTCATGCTGGCTTCCTGTGAAGCTCCTATGGGGCTTGACAAGCGTGACAGGGGCGAGCGAAATGAGGTGTCCGGCTTCGACGAGCCGTTCTGCGGAATGAATCCACGGCGTGCGGGTCCCAGGTTCAGCACGTCGTGGATTGATTCCACGGGTGCACACTATATTCACCAGCCTGGAACATATTCCTATCCCTATGATTGGCATCGCCTCATCTCGATGCCGATCTTAGGGATTCCCTCCGTTTCTGAGGGCGCATCCCTAAGATTGTCGTCGACTTTTGGCTTGTTAATCTTAGGGATAGGGATACGTTCGAGGCTGGCTATATATATGGCGGAGGAGGGCGCGTGCCAGAAGGATCGGACCCCAAGGAGCCAACGTCGCCCCGGCGGGCCCCCGAGAGGCCCCGGCGGGGCGCCCCCGAGGAGCCCTCCGACGCCCGCGCCGCGGCGCCCATGTGGCGGCCGAGAGGGTGCCAAGGAGGCCCCCGAGCGGGTCCGGGAGGGCTCCGGGACGGTCCGAGAGCGTTCCAAGATGCCGAAGGCTACGGGGCGTGAAAACGACCACAGCCACTGCTTTTCTTTTGTTGCCACCTTCCAGCCCGCAGAAAGAAAGCAGTGGTTGTGGTCATTTTCGTTGAGCTTGGCACCAGGGAAATGACCACAACCACTGCTTCTTTTTCAGCCGGCTGGAAGGCGGCGCAAACAAAAGGCAGTGGCTGTGGTCATTTTCCCGTCCCGCAAAGACAGCTTCAGACTGCCCAAGAGGCTTCCGAGACGCCCCAGGAGTGCTCCAAGAGCACCTGCGAGAGAGCCCGAAGAAGCAAGCATGCGACGCGGAGATCCCCAGATGTGCATCTGTGTGCCCACACCTTTCTCGTCGCGAGCGTTTGCGCGCGAGGGAGCCTAAACATGAACGGGTCTGAGTACGATAACCTTGGAACAGGTGAGTCTGAGTTTGAATGAGTCTGAACGCGAGTGAGTCTGAGTGTGAGTGAGTCTACGCGCACGAGTGTGAGTGAATGTGAGTAGTCTGAGTGTGGATGTGAGCGTGAAAGGTCTGAGTATATTTTAGTGTGAGTGGTTTGAGTGTGAGCGTGAGTTTGAGAGTCTGAGAGCATATGAGTGTGAGTGCCCCCGCCCCTGGGGGCGCCCCCTTGGGAGTGCTGAAACAAGCGCCTCGCTTGAGACATCCTCACACGCTGCTCCGAAAACAAACGATTTTAGGCACCCAGACCGGCAAACCGCTTGAGACATCCCCAAAATCTGGGCGCGAATCTGGAAGTGTCCCCACCCCTGGCAGCTGGGAGTGCTGAAACCAGCGCCTCGCCTGAGACATCCTTACAATCTACTCCGAAATCAGCGGGTGTTGGAGAGCAGAATCAGGCAAATCGCTTGAGACGTTCCCACAATCTGGGCGCGAATCCTTGAGTGTCCCCTCCCCCGGCGCCCCCCCACCCCCTGGGAGTGCTGAGACCAGCGCCTCGCTCTGGAAATCCTCACAGTCTGCTCCGAAAGAAGAGGATGCTGAGGGCCAGAAACAGGCAAACCGCTTGAGACGTTCCCACAATCCGGGCGCGAAACCTGGAGTGTCCCCTCCTCTGGCGAAGAGCAGGAGGAAGAAGAAGAAGGAGAAGGAGCAGGCGGAGGAGGAGGGGAAGTGGGAGGAGGAGAAGGAGAAGGAGAAGGCAAAGGAGGAGGAGGAGTAGGAGAACAACGAGGAGGAGTAGGAGGAGGAGAAGGAGGAGGAGAGGGAAAAAAGACCCCCCCCCCCCTGGGAGTGCTGGAGCCAGCGCCTCGCCTCTGAAGTCCTTACAGTCTGCTCCGAAAGCCGACGATGCTGGAAACCGAGGCAGGCAGACTGCGGGAGGCATCCCCGCAGTCTGGGTGCGAGTCCCAGAGTCAGGTCGGGCCTGTCCCCCTACAGGGGGGATTTTCGACGACAAATGAAAGATACCCCAAAAATAATTTAAAAATGCTCCCCAAATCGTCTGGGGACCATTTTTGTTAGTATTGTTTGGCTTTTTGGGGGTATTTTTGGTGTATTTTTTGTTTTTCGTCGAAAATCCCCCTGTAGGGGGACAGGCCCGACTCAATCCTAGAGTGTCCCCACCCCTGGCGGCTCTGCCCTGGGATGTCCAAGTGCAACGCCTGCTGCATCGCGGCGAGCAGTGGACCACCGGAAAAGTTTGACCGCGTCTGAGTTGGGAAGAGCATGTCGAAGTGAGAGAGTTTGACATGTATGAGTGAGAGC
>CAUYUJ010017464.1:179901-184901 GCA_963575745.1 Prorocentrum cordatum | reverse complement strand
CGTCGTGGCTCCTCGCTCCTCCTCCCTCTCTCCCCTCCTCACGTGTGGCTTCGAAGCGCAGGTTCCCAACCCCATATCTTTACAGAAGGACCAGGTCTGCGTTCGGAAATGCCACTAACTCGAGACATGCCCCGTGTATCCCTTCGAATTGCGATCGAAAGTTGCTATCCATAGTTTCTATAGGGTCGGTGTCGGCATCCCTTCGCGTTTCGGGGTTCTGGTACCGATAACGCCCAAAGAAATGTTGAAGAATTCATGGGTTCCGCGAGCAGTTGCAGGGGCACATAGAAACAGCATTGGGCCCTCGTACGAGACCGTGGAGCAGCGGCAGCAAGATCAAGCGCACAGCCTACAGCAGCGAGTTTGAACCAGCAGGCAAAGCCGCCGGAAGCAGCAGAGAGAGGGGTTGAGCATGGCGCGCGGGTGCGCGGACGCAGGGCATCCAGGTCATTGAGGCGGTTATCCTTCGTCGTGTCGGTGCTGGAGGGGAGGTAGCACAGGCGCCACGCGCGAGGGGGGACGGGGGAGGAGAGGAAGGCGTGAAGGAAGGAGCAAGGCCGAGCCCGGCGACCAGTCTGCCGTGGATGTAATCCACGGGTGCGCACTAGTCAGCTACAGCGCTGTGACCAGCGCGTGCGGGAAGGGCATGCAGTGGCGTCGGGCTCTGGCGCTGCACAGCGAGATGTTGCAGGCGAAGCTGGATTCTCACGTCGTCAGCTGCAACGCTGTGATCAGCGCGTGCGAGAAGGGCGAGCAGTGGCAGTGGGCCCTGGCGCTGCTCAGCGAGATGTGGGAAGCGAAGCTCGAGCCAGACGTCATCTCTACTATATTTCAGGAGCACGTGCGTGCGGGAAGGGTCGGGAAGAGCCTGGGGGCTCTGGGCGCCCCGGCGGCCCCAGGACGGCTCCGAGAAGCTCCGGAGGCCGCCCCGACGGCCCAAAGACGGCTCCGAGCCGCTCAAGATGCCCCGAGGGCGGCCCAAGAGGGCCCCGAGACGCGCAATGATCCGGCCAAGACGCCCAAGATTGGCCCAAGACGGCCCAAGAGCTCCCCAAGACGGCCCAATAGGCCTCCCAAGAGGCCTCCCAAGAGAGCCCCGAGAGGCCAAATCGTTGATTTTCATTGGTTTTCCCGAGGTGTTTTGCTTCCTCGCTTTTTCGGCTTCCCGACGCTCCGAACCCTCCCAGAGGCATCCAAGACCGCTCCAAGACGGTCGAAGAGGTCCCCAAGAGGACTCCGAGACGGTCCAAGAGAGGGCCCCAAGACGGTCCAAGGCGGCCCCAGGACGGCCCCAGAGGCGCCCAAGACAGGCCAACGGGACCCCAAGATGGCCCGAAGAGCGGCCCAAGACGGCTCCAAGACGGCCCTATGACCGCCCAAGAAGGCCCCAGGGGGCCCCAAGACAGCCCAAGGGGCGCGATAGACGGGCCCAGAGAGGCCCAAGAGGCCCCCAGGAGCCCAAAAGAGGTCCCTAGAGATCCCACGGGGCTTCAAAACTGCCTCGAAGCGAGGGGGGCGGACGAGAGGACCGCCCAGAAGAAGCGCCAAACTCGCCCCCAAAACGGCCCGAAACGGTTCCAAGACGGCCCCAGAACTGCCCAAGAGGCTTCCAAGAGCGCCCCAAGACAGCCCAAGAGGGCCCCAAGACGACCCAAGAGACGCTCAAGACGGCCCACGAGGGCCCGAAGACAGGCCCAAGAGGGGGCCAAGAGGGGGACCACGGACCGAAAATCCGAACCTTCCGCCCCGAGAGGGCGCCAGGAGGCCCAAACAGGCCCCCAAGAGGCCCCAAGGGGCCTCCAAGAATCCCCCGAAGAGGCCCCAGGAGGCTCCCAAGGGGCCCAAACGAGGCCCCAACAGAGGCCCCAACAGCTTCCAAAATGGCCCCAAAGAGGCCTCGAGCCCGCCTCCGAGCTTCCTCGCCGCGAGGGTGCCAACACGGCCCCAGACGGGCCCAGGACGGCTCAAGGCGCGCTCAAGACGTCCAAGACGGTCCCAGGAGGGTGGGCCCAGGACGGCCCAAGGACGCGCCCGGTCGGGGCCTCAAGACGGGCCAAGATGGCAAGAGAGCCCCAGCTGGCAAAAATCGTTAATTTTCCATTGTTTACTGCTACACCCTTTGCGTATCCCGCCATTTCGGCGGTCCGATGCACCAAGAGGCCCCAGAAAGTCCCAGGAGGGTCCGAGGAAACGCCCAGGAAGGCCCCAAGACGGGCCAAGACGGACCCAGTACAACCCAAGGCGCGCTTCGACGGCTCAAGACGGCTCCAAGACAGCCCCAAGAGGGTGCCAACACGGCCCCTGCTGGGCCCAGGACGGCCCAAGGAGGCGCACAGGAGGAGCCCAAGACGACTCCAAGGCGGCCCCCTCACGGTCCCAGACGGCTCCAAGACAGCCCCACGATAGTGCCAACAAGGACCCCGATGGGCCCAGGACGGCTTACGGACGCGCCCATGAGGGGCCCACGACGAACCAAGACGGCCCCATCACGGCAAACGGCGCCCTCAAGACGAGCCTAGACGGCTCCAAGACGGCCCTTTGAGGGAGCCAACGCGGCCCCACACCCTTCGGGCGAACACTTGGGGTGGCTGGGAGCTTGCGACAAGTCTCCACACATTCATTGTCCTGCCCCATTCTGTTCGCCTGGAGGCCTCCTCCAACCCTGTGGGCGAACAAGAGGAAACCCAGCGGGCCGCCAATCCTGGGGCCCGTGGGCCCCGCGCCGCTTGGGCAGAAGACGAACGCCGGGTCTGACAGGCCAGCTACCGCCCCCCTTTGCCCGATATGCTGTGCCATTATGTTCCCCCCGGGGCCTTGGCAAGCTCTTCGGGCCAACCAGACCGGACCCCTGGGACAGAAGCCAATTGATATGACCCAAGGACCTCTCCGCATTCTTCGGACGAGCACCTGGGGGCCCAGGAGATTCGGACAAGTCTTCCCCATTCCTTGCCCTGTCCCGTTCTGTTCGCCCGAAGGCCTCCACAGACCCTGTGGGCGAACAGAATGGGACATGGCGAAGCGACTGGATCGCACCATCAAGGCGTGCCCGGAGGTGATGGCCGCCGACCCAACAGCGGTTTTCCAAAGATGTTACAGAATTTCAAATTTTCGTGAAGCTCTCTTGGGCCCTCCCTGTAGATCCTTGCGAGCCTCCCCGGCGCTTTCGGTGGCTTTCCCCGATGGCCTCCCGAGCCCTTCCCCAGGCGCTCTTGAGACGCCTCAGATGGGCTTCGACTTCGACGCACATCCCTCGAACCTGCCCTCAATAGGAGGGGGGTGAACGAGCAGTGCGCTGGGCCAAGCTGCTGGAGCGCTGCAAGAGCTCGGACACGAAGGCGCGGTCTCGCTGCCGCCGCCCGAGCCGCCGCCGTGTTTGTAGATTTTCGGCAAAATCTCCGCCGGTTCCTCGGAGAACCATTCCAGAAGTATGTCGTGGACGGAGTCCACGGGTCAGCGGCAGCCGGCGCTGGCGTTGCTGAGCGAGATGCGGGAGGCAAAGTTGGTGCCCGACGTCATCTCTTCTACGATGCAGCGCCTCCTGCGTGCCAGAAGGGCCCGAGGCAAAACGGGGGCTTCCGGGGCTTTGGCAGGCCCGGGCCAAACGAAGAGGGCCGGGCGTTGCAGGACGGCCCAGGAGGGCCCCAAGACGGTCCAAGATGGTCTGGGACGCCTCCAGGCGTTTGAGAGGTCGCCAATATGGCTTGCAGACGGCCCAGCGGGGCCCCAAGATGGCTCAAGAGGGCTCCGCAAGGGTCCCCACGTTCTCGCCTTTTCGCGTGTCCGACGCTCCAAGACGGCCCGAGATTGCCCCAACATCGCCTCAAGGCAGAAGGCCACCAGGCCACCACCAGGGCCCCAGGACAGCCCAAGACGGCCACAAGACGGCCGAGGAGGCCCCCACCGGCCCATGACAGCTCCAAGATGAACGCCAGAGAGCCCCAAGGGGGGGAGCTCGAACTGACATTTCGCACCCTCCGCCCCAAGAAGATGACCCCCGAGACCGCCAGCGGGCCCCCAAGAGGACCCCCAGAGGTCCCAGGAGGCCTCAGAGGCCCGAAGCAGGCCCCAAGCGGCCCCCAGAGGCCCGAAGACACCGCCAGCACAGCCTCCGAGAGGCTTCCGAGGGAAGATCCCTCCGAGAGCTCTGGGACCGCGCCGGCCACCCAAGAGAACCCCATGAGCGACCCAAGAGGAGACCAGATGCTCGGCCGCACGCGCGCCGAGGCCATCGAGACAGTCGTGCGGTGGCCTCTCCTCCTGCCTCCCCATCTCGCTCCTCGCTCCTCGCCGCCCTCTCCTCGCTCCCTTGCATCTCTCTCTCTGTCTCTCTCTCTCTCTCTCTCCTCGCTCCCGTTGCTCCTCTCTTCTCACTCTCCCTCGATCCTCCCTCCTCTCTCCTGGCCCCACGCCTCTCTCTCTCTCTCTCTTCCTCCGCGGCGCCAGCACAGAGCGGGAAACCGAGCACCTCGCACCCGCCACGTGGCACCGAACGCAACTGAACGCACGCCTCTCATCACCCGCCCACATGCCTTCCCGAAAGTATGCCTCCATCTCCGTTGTCCGATCCTGCTCCCCAGAAGCCTTCGGACGCCTCATGCGACGAAGCGCCCCTGGACATGATTAACGAGTGGACGGCGAACACAGGTCTAAGCTTGGCTTTCGCCGCAGCTCCTCCTTCGCCGCAGAACCAAGCAACCCCACAGCAACGCCCGATACACCAAACCCGACGCACAGGATCGCAAGCCCCATGGCACGTCGCACCTCAAACAAACGTGCCGACATCTCCACAACATTCCACCGAGATCCGAGAACACATCCACGCACCCGCAGTGAACGCACAGCAAACATGCTTGCATGCTCGGCACCCTCACCCTCAAATTTTCCGCACCCCGCATCCAACGCAGTCCGCCGACCACCTGCCGAAGCGGTCGCCTAAATATTCTGGCCTTTTATTTGCTCCGCCCGCGCTCTACCCCTTCCGAGGCGCTGGCCGACATCCC